>JBBMFX010000128.1:19267490-19282490 GCA_037832545.1 Rhabdalestes septentrionalis
TGCTTTAATATTGGTTTTAACATTGCTCACTGCTTTACCACTTTTATCAACATACAAAAACTAACAATCCCAACTACATTCACTAGTCATTTTGGATGTCAAATAAAATGGCTACATTTGTGCTGTAGGTTTTACAAAGCCAGTGTTCCTATGAAAATCACTATTAAAAAAACATTTACACTGGAATGCAGCATTTCATATCATACCACTCTGGATGACTTTGACCATGCAAATGAATAATGTAAAAATTATTTCCAAAAATTCCCTTTAAGCATAGCTGTTAGGAGTCTGAGCAGTATGAGCTGTAGAAGAAACCATCCTGTTGTCCGTCATCGGAACAATTATCTGTCTTTTCCTCAGAATATATATCATGTCAATTCACCTTGTCAACAGACAACTAGAAAAGTCATTTGTTCTTAAATTAGAGGCATAATGATCCTCCCCTGTTTGGCCTGATAGCAAAATATCATCAAAGCAGCTTACAGCCTAAAGCAAATGCGGGCTACAGTGTTCGGCATGAACCGCATGCAAAGCATTGATTGGGCCAAACAGGGAGAAACAATTCAGAAGAGGAGTAGGATGGGAGCTACAGCGGCCTACACACGAAAGCACTCATCAGAACTTTGCTGCAGGTTTGAGCTGCTCTGTCATGCTGTGTAGGCAGCCGTTTGTGTACTGCATGTGATAAAGTGCAAAGTAAATATAAGTCCACAAAGGACCTTGTTGGTGGTGGTTTTCTGAGGAGAGTGTCATCTTATTTTTTCATAAACCAAAATACTCCCCCCTAAACATGATCACTTTAACTGTGATAGACAGGGATGGGGTCTGTGTTAAACACATAACTGTAAATACTAGAAGATATTTTCACAATACACAACACTAAGTATGGATCTATTGTGTTGTTACATACCTACATGATATGTACCAGTTTTGTTTGAAGTAGGAAAAGACTATATAAATAAAACATGGTGTATCACTACATACTATTAACTAGGTCCAGTTACGTTCTAATAGCCACCCTGTCTGAGAACAGCACTCCATATAACAAATCCTACATAGCTGCATTAGTCCCACTTACATCTATGTTTAATGAAACATGCACCCATCATTGTACAAATGACAGTCAAATATGATGCAGTCAAACCTGAAGGCAGGAAAAAGACTTTGTGTGTGGTGGGGGGTTGCGTGTGTGTTAAAGACCAGAATATTTCTGGAGGGACTGAAGGAAGAGAGGGAGTAGTCAACACTGTAATCTTGGGATCCCCACAGTTCTGTCTACGTTGTACTTTTGGCCCCAGCTGAAACGCCCTGAGGGAACTCCGAGCTGCAACACAGTGGGGCGGTCTTAATCAGACACCATAAACAACAGTCAGCGGAGACACGGGGGAGAGTGATGTCACGAAGAGCACCCAGGAATAGGAGCAGAATGATTTCTGGTAATGGAACTGCAGAAGATCCAACATTTCACAAGGCCTTGAGATGGCTGGAGGCCATCAGCAGCTGCACAGATATTCACTACAGCAAAGTCATCACTATAAGCCGACAGTGCTGTTGTCTGCGGAGAAAAAATAACGAAAGACAGGCTTACAGACAGATAAGCGCATGACTAAACGTCTGATTTCAAAATGCCTTTCAGGATAAAATAAAATCTCTGGAATATCTTAATGGACTCTGCGATTACGAAATAATAGAGTGTTTTGATAGAGGAAACCAGCGATAACGGTAAAGCCATGGAAATGCTATTTTTCTCTTAAAAAACAGCTCTTGTGGTTCGAGGTCTAACTACAGGCTGTGTACATCATGGAAACTGCCATACTCTAACTGGCCTGGCCCCTAAACAAACACACACAGCTCTATGAAGCGTTCAATGTTCAACGTTTTTGTTTTGGCTAGATATACAACGCAGCGGCATGTGTTTGAATATTAACTTCAAACTTTCTAACTCAGGTCATCCCAGCAGTGTCAAGGTAAAAGTGTCAAGGTAAAATTTTCAGTCAGCATAGGTTTAGGCTTGTCTAGGAACGGGCCCTTAGCCTATATTTAGTAGGTAAAGACCTCTCTATACCTAATACAATTCAACTTGCTATCTTTCTGATCTATATAAACGACCTTTGTTCAAAAAGTCCAGGATTCTTTAAAACTTCATTCTGGTTAAGCATTTATTTATAAAGCTTATGGGCTCCCTAACATTTGCTGAACAGTGTTTGGGTTACACGATATAAACACCCTAAAATAAAAGATGTAAATATATTTTCTATTAACCCAGTAGTGAATGTATAATCAATACTAAACGATTCAAGCTTAACCCTACATCACTCCTTTATTTAAGGCTAAACACTTACCCGTCAGTGCACAAGGTCTCTGCCTCCATGCTACCATCCAGTCCTTAAATAATACCCCTCAAGACCCCTATTAATATTAAACAATGCAGTCTGAGGGGGTGAGAGTCTGATTGCTTTGTTCAAAAAGCAAATTAGGGAGGTGAATGCTAATCAGAATAACACTTCACCAGATTATCAGGCAAGTGAAAACAAAGCCAAAACGGTGTCACCTAATCTCTTTCCACTAGGAGGACTCTTGTTTTGTTGACAAACCTGACTTCTAATGAACAGAATCTCTGTATAACTATTCGTATTATAAAATTCTGTTAGTTGTGGGAAGTCTGTCAATATATGCCACTATATTTAATCAAACCTGGTTTAAGCTTTTGAGAATGTATAATGCTTTAAAATTATATTAAAATAAGCAACCGCACCGGGCCTCTGTAATGGTCTCCATTAAATGTCTCTGCTACAAAGAAATGGCAGTATATATGCACCAGTGCAAGTCATTTCCATAAAACGCACGCACGCACGCACGCACACACGCACGCACACACGCACGCACGTCAACGCAGTTGCACACTTGTAATAGTTTTTAACAAATACTGAAGCAGAGCTAAAAAGGTCAGTGTGGAATGCCTCAACAAATAAGGCTAATTTGTGTTCTCCCTTGGAAAAATTGATGTCAGAAGAGAAAATAATCAATTCATGTAAAGGCACCTTATGGAAAACCCTTCATTACACATATTTTATTAACTTCATTAGCATACTGTTTGCGCAAAATACATATTTGCTTTCAAAGAAAGAACTAATGATCTTATGATTCAGGGACAATTCAACCGGCAGAAATATTGAAAATGCTGTGTCAATATTGGTATATGCAAATATAAGGCACACATAAATGTTTACACACATAAATGTGGCCTAAGTGAACTGTTTGATTCAAATGAAACTGTCTGATTCAAAAGAAAACCCATATGAAAGCATTACATTGGAATCTAGTGGTTTTAAGATATACATATATCTTAATACACAGAATAGATACACAGTGTAGGGGTTTGGTCCTTAGACTAGTTTATGCGAGAGGAAAACCATCAGGATAATACAGGAAGTTCTCATGCCCTCAAGGTCAATTTCCTTAATAATGTGGAAGACCAGAAGTCTTTCCTGTCTGTTTTGCTTTCTTGAATACAGAGTAGTAAAAGGCATTCAAACATACACTATATGGACAAATGTATTGGGACACACCTTAATTATTAAATTGATACCAACGGATACAAGTGGCTTAAGCATACCAAGACATTTTGAACTTTGTGGACACAGTTTGGGGAAGAACCTTTTCTGTTCTGACATGACTGTGTCCAGTGCACAAAGCGAGCCCCACAAAGACATGGCTGGAGGAGTTCAGTGTGGAAGAACTTGACTGGCCTGCACAGAACCCTGACCTCAACTCCATCCAACACATTTGGGGTGAACTTGAACAGAGATTGTGCTATTCTCTGCCAAAATCTGTGACCCAATAAATGCTCTAGAGAACAAATAGTCACAAACCCACAGAAACTCCTAAATCTTTTGAAAGAGGGGAAGAGAAGATGTAAATGGTGGACGAACTCCAAATTAAAATCTATGTATTGAATATAGTGTCATTAAAGTCCCTTTTCAGGCATCCAATTCTTTTGTTTATATAAAAGTTTTAAAGAGAGAGAGAGAGAGAGAGAGAGAGAGAGAGATGCAGTTGACTTTGTAACTGTCAGTGTGTTAGAGCATAGTCTTAAAACTGGTGGTAAAAGTTACAGAAAAACAAGTTCAAGCAGCGTGTCTACTGAAATACTTCGCCAAATAACTTACTTTATGTCAGACCTCAGTAACCGTTATGAACCAGATAAGTTAACCTAGCCATTTCAAAACGGAAACTCGGGTTATGCAAGTTATTATACCTAGGGAAATCAACATGTTTTGGTTCCTGCAAAAAGCCCTGGAAGTTAGTTAGTATGCAATCATCCACAAGCATTAACATTCGTCTTTAAATAAGCATGAAAAAAACTGTTAAGGTGATCTGTTAACTAGGTAGCTAGCAAGAAAGTTAGCAGGCCAGCTATAAACTTTCTAGCTGTCCAACATTACTCTGGTGGATTTTATGGCTAAAAAGGGGGGCAATTAAAAAACACCCGAGGCACTTACCTGCACATTACTGCTGTAGTCAATGAGAACGTCAACACTGAGGCTGTTAAAACTTATGAAGCGACAGTGAGACAAAGTGGTCCTACATTGTATTCCCTATTTTAAAAAAATCCAACCAGGTTTTTCTGATTCAATTTCTGCGGGGAAGATACCACTTATACGGAGACGAATTAAAATGAAAAGAAAGGTAATTTCAGACCATTAGAATGAAGTCTCCAATCAGCTCATAATAGGGTGTTTGTTTCGGATATATAAAGTATACATTCTAAAAATAATTGGATTAGGAATAGTAAAAAACCCCAAATACTTGGAACCCCCCTATTAAAAAAACGTAGTATGGTCCGAGCCCAGCCATTGGTCTCTCTCAAGTTTGGAAGACGCAGGCCGGGCACCATAGTAACAAGAGTGTGGAACCCTACACCGTTGTGGATCTCTAGGCCTGGTTGATGGGGTGGGAGGTTTCTGGGCTCTAAGTGTTAGTTTCATGAGCTTAAACAGTTTACTTTGTCTGTGCTTAAGCACTGGGATATCATCAAACCAGAAGAGCTTTAGAGGAACTCCTTTCAATAAATAATTAAAAATAAAACATGAGGTAAATAAAGCAAAACAAAATTATGAGTGGTCTGACTTGAGATGGTACACTGAAAAAGTCCACCACAGAGTTGAAATTGAGACTAAGGGATGTGATATATAAAACACAAAGCCATTTTACTGAATATGATATAGGACCAATGATAATTACGGTAACATTGTATGTGCAATATTATAACGTATATTCAAATTGTGGTTGTTTTCTTTCCACTGATTTTTATTTTTATTCAGATTTTATTTTATTTTTATTTGGATTTTATTCGATTCTATTTAGACATATTAAATTTTTTTATAATGGTACTTTATCTTACTTTTTATTTTACATTAATCTGGTGTCTTGTGTCTCTCTGTGTCTGTGTGAGGTGGCAGTCACCACACAAACAAATTCAGGGATAAATAAAGTATTTTTTTAAATTCTGTTTCTGATTCTACATGTCTTCTTAGTTTTTATATGTAATGCTGATAAAGGCAGATTCATTGACTCTGCACATCCTAGAGGTACTGCATGAAGCTAAAGAATTATTTCCAACTTCTGCATAACCTTACCTTTCTCAGAAGTCTGATTCTCATCATCACTACTTTATTAATAATAATTTAAATAATAAATAATAATAATTAAAAAAACTGTAGAATGGAGTTTCCAAACCAACTTGACTTTGCTGATGGGGCCAGGGTTTGTAATACATACAACACAAAGACTTTTTATTTCATGTGGTCATTTCTCCTACACGTCCTCTTAGTTTTTATGTTTAATGTTGACGGAGGCAATTACATGGAAAAATGCACGACTGCACACTACACATACCGCTCTGCCCGTACTTGATTAAAACATTTACATACATATTCATGTTAGATGTGTGGTAGCCTTCAAGCTTTCAATAAATCTGACTTGCATCTCTAGAATGGTGCATTTCACAACCAACTCCTCTGAATGACTGCGATTATATTAACTGGTTAATGACTAACAACAAATTGCTGGAATTTCTAATTAAATGACTGGACATTTAAATGAGAACCAGTTTGGCCTAAAGACAGAGCTTATAGCTTACTAATCAGTCTTCACAGACTTAACAAATGGGATAAGATGATAGAATTCAAAAGAAAAGGAGAAAGAATCCTGCATTAAAGGCCTAGAGTTCCTTCTCACCCATGTCATTACCAGACCTCTTACTACTGCTGATATATTGATCAGGTAAGTTGAGTAGATGTTCTCTGTAAATGCATTTGAAAGGAAAAAAAAAACATCGGGCCGCCATGCACCACCAATCCCATTGTGTATTGGAGAAAAGCGAGTGTGTGAGGGGCATGATGGGGGATGGGAGACGGGGTTAATTCGCTGTTTGACACACTTTCACTAAAGCTGTTGTTTATGTTTACGAGGCACTGATTAAATGAGATTACCTTATTTTTGGACTTCAAAGAACAGTTTCCTTACTATTTTTGCATAGACAGGAGAATGTCTCTCTCACTTCCATCACTGAATTACAGAAAGATCTGTTTGAGAACGGAAGGGGGGCATTAGTAGATTAGGTAATTAATCGCTTGTGTCAAGAGTTAAGAGTTACATTGGCAATGGGAAACAAATGAATGTGTGAAGGCCTATAACATTTTAAACAGAGACAGTTCACCTCAGATGAGTTTTAGCTGTCCTCCTAACGTTAGCTTATCTCAGGTTCAAGTCTGTAAAAGTGGAAAAGACAAAAAATAGACGAGGGTGCACAGAACTGACACGGCCCACCCACAACTGCCATCAGTCACATCTTTAAACACTCATTACCAACTCCCACTCAGATCTCAGAGGACTGAGGGCTCTGGGCTCCATTGTCCTGATCCCAAGCTCAACTGTCAGTCCAGGCCGCGACAGACGGAAACAGAGAACTCTGGGAAACAAAGAAACGCAGTCCTTCAGGGCATGAACCTCAACCGCCAATCCACTCATATTACAGATACCTGCCTTTAATTTCCATGGCTGTTTCCCCACAGGGCACAAACACATGATGTTTATTATGAGTAGATATTCCTCTTAACCTGAACATAGCTGCACTGGAAATGTACAGTTTTCATTTGCACTTTTCCTTTCCCTTTACACTTCTTATCTTTATGTTCCTATATCTGCCCCTGAATTAGAGCTGGGCCATGCACATGTGACAAGGAGCAAGAAGTCAATATTTAAGAATAAAGACATAAAAGCAATAAGTGTATCTACATATTTTACATCTGAACAATATGTGCAAAACTTGCATATAAGGGCAGTGAATATTATTTTCTAATGCTTACTAAAATAAAACCAGACTAGAATACATTCAAAGCAACGGTTATTGTGAAGTACTGCAGGTCCAGTATTTAGTGTTACCTGGTTCCACTAACTGTAATTTTCGGACTAAGATATTAATAACTTGACTGAAAACAGTCTTCTAATTCTGTTGTTGTAGAGGAGAACAGTGATGTAGAACAGGGTTAGATGGTTCTGTGTTAATTCCGTAACATGAAAACAACATGAAAACATTGCCACACTGTGGGATTAAACAGAAGGTTTACAATCAGTGGAGAGCAACGGCTGACCTGTCCGGCCCGAAGCACAAATTGCTGAAAACTTCATGCTTGCTATGATAGACAGGTGTCAGTCCACAGATCAGTCAGTGTCCCCATACTAACCACTGCAGACAGTGTTAGAAATGGAGCATCAGAACAAGACCACTGAGCAAGAGAAGAAGGTCTGTTGAATCATATGCATGATTGTGTGTGTAAGATTAGATAAACCTTTCTTAGTCCCACTAGTGGGAAATTTGCATTGCAATGGCAGAAAGCGGACAGAACAAAGGTATGAGCAGCAACACAATAGATTAACAGCTGTACAACACAACAAGATAAAATAAAACTTACACTTTACAATGAATACAAAAATATAAATTGAGACATTTGTATGTGTTTGCAAGTGTATGTGTATATATAATGTATATGTGTACGTGCATATGTACATAGTGGAGATGTATGAACACTGAATATATATACAGGTACACACTGGCGTGTCCTCAGTTGTTTGTTAGCAGCAGACATTGACACAACAGAAATAATGTAACAAGACAATCTGCAGATTGCTCACGGTAATATTGCACATGTCTGTCACTGACTGGGGAGGAGATGTCACCATGAGAAGAAGGCAGGTTGGAAGGGGCAGTGTGATGCTCTGGGGAAGGTTCTGCTTGGAAATCTTGAACTTTGTTGCATACCAAGTTCACCCCTTCATGGTAACGATTCAGTGGCCTCTTAAAGCAGAATAATGCCCCTGCCTCCCTGCAAGAACTGTTCAGGACTGGTTTAATGTCATAGAGTTCAAGGTGTTGATAAAACCTTTCAAAATAGATGTCAGGAGAGGACATTTCCTGTTAATTTTTGTCTGTTATCACACTTTTTCCCCTCAGGGCAGAAATTCCATCCTGCAACATCCCGTTTCGGAGAGGTAGCAACACCACTGCCCATTTTGTTTCACAGTATACTAAAATCATCAGCAGTAAGCATTTTTGCTTGCATAGTGGTTTTAGTGGTTGCAATAAAATGAAATTATACTCATAAATGTGCAGATTGACCTCCCGTATCATTAAAGGCCACTATCAATTTTAAATCAAATGAGACTGAGCAATATTTTGTGCTGATAATTACTTCAACTGATCGAGTTATTAAGCTATTAAGCTTTCCCATTAAACATGATTAGCTTACAGAAGCTAGCATGCGTTTCCTATGAATATGTATACCAGTTCAAAATGTTTGTTTTATCCTACCATTTAATATATAACATTAGCATGATTTAGGCGAATACCTAGTTTTCCAACCACATAACAGATTTCAGTCAGAAGTAAAATGTAAAAAGAAGCTGATATCAATATGTGAGAGAGTCCCTTACTGTCTGGGAGAGGTGGGATGTCTGTCAGATCGAAAATATTTTCTTTAATTACACCAACAACATTGCAGCTAAGAGGTGTTCTTCCTGTCCCAGAACACAACACTTAAAACACCTCCCTGGAAGAGGCGGGTAAAGTGCTGAGCTAATTTAGAAAGGGAAGCACACTGCTTGGCAAGTGTCCTGAATGTGTTTTGTTTGGGTTTGAGGAGATCCAGATTTCTGTAAGTTCCTAATAACTTCCAGTGAAATGAGTCGGGGTTCCATCCTGAACTAGGTCTGCATCAATACCGACCATCATTAAAGAGGAGAAGCTTCCCATTTACATGATCATGCTTTCCTCTAGTGTTTCAGGAATACCGCTTCCCTAACAGCAGATTTCTTGCTAAATGACAATCTGTTTTATTCCTTTGAGTGGATTCTCATGCTGTAATTTAACATGTATGCTTGATGAAGGCCATGACAGTAATAACTGGTTTAGAATAAAATACACACAGGCTGCATTTTATAGGTTTGTTTTTAATGTGTTTGTGAAAAAGATGACTGGCCAGAGGTTTACCAGGGAAAGTAGATATTGTACGTTGAGTCTTGACGGGAAGAGCTAGAACCAGCAAGCCTTAGCGCTCATGCTTTTTCGGACTGTCATGGTCAAAACCTCCCTGTCTCTTCACAGTGTGTGGACATACAATGATGAATGCATTGCCTTCATGTGGAAATACATTTTTCAATTTATTAGACTTCTATGAAAGCAGTGATATGCTCTTCAGCTTATATACCCTGGAGTCACATGATCCATGTGGGAGCGGTGTAGTAAATTGCTGGCACTTCCAGTTGAAGGGGTTAATGTTTTCATTTTACAGTTGGATCATTTGTTTAAATACATAATTGATTTTGCCTGAATTATAGTAAAACATAAGCAGGAAAATAAACAATTTATGTCAACATAATTCTGCTGGCACCCCCTGTGTGTGGCGGCCTGGTAGAACAGCTTCGCTCATTTCTGAGCATCTTCATTATTTTCCACTTCTTATTCATGTAACTTTTAACTCAAGTTTTAATACTTTAATTCTGATATCATGCATTACTAGTTCTGGTCATTTTTTTTTTAGGTTTTCCCACTTTATTGCAAATTTCCCACTTGTGGGACTAGGTTTATCTTATCTTATCTTATCTTCATTTATTTACACGTCTATTTATAGGGTAAGAAAATAGGTCTAGTAGTCCTGTGCAATTACGGGACACTGCTATCACACTTTCCTATCTGCTGGCTTCATCTCCTCCAGCAACATTTAATTTTAACAACAGTTTCCTTTCCTCGTATTGAGGAGGCAGCCAGGCCGGACCCGGACATTGACACTCAATCTCGTCTGACAGACTCTCTCTTTCTCTCTCTTTCTCTCTCTCTCGCTCTCACACACACAAACTCACAGTCCCTTATTTTCCCCGTCTGTCTTCTATTCTTAGCATCTCGACTCACAGGTTAAAAATAAGCCATCGCGTGGTTATTGTTTTTTTGTTTTGTTCGGCTTTTGTTTTCTCAGTGCTCCATCCTTGTTATGATTTGATGGATTAATCAGAATCCTTGCAAACGTCTAGCTGATATTTTAGCAGAATACATATTTGCACAATTCAGTTGGCCTAATTCCCAAACATCAGTTTAAAGAAGAGATAAGCAGATCTGGATAAGGAATAATGGCCTAGAATATTAAAGAGCTAGGGGAGGAAAGAGGCAAACCCAGACAGACTTCCAGCTCAAAGGGGAAATCCAGTGTCCATTCGCAAAAACGTTTTCCATGTAGATATCGGTGGCAGCAGCCTGCGCTTTCTACATTTAAATCAATCAGCCAAGGCAAGTTTGCTGACAGGCTAACAAAGAATAGTTGCTTTAACATGGTGTGAACTGGATCATCAACCTCAAGTCTCCACCTCAAGTTGTGAACTGAGTTTAAATAGACGAGATTTTGTGGTTTCTGACGCTGTATGACACATTATTATCGATTCAAATGTATAAAAGTGTGTTCATGCAGCTAAAAACTGTAAAGGCCACAGTGAAGCTGTATGAGATACAATGAATTCAAGCTCATTTGAGATCGCTAAACAGCTCAGTTTGGTGATGGCAAGGGTTTGACACAGTTTGCTTGTGTGTCTTGAATCACAGCTCTAGTGTAAAACTAAATAAACAGACTTTAGACCTCAAACATTGGAAAATGTTGGAGGTGAGGGGAAATTGTGTGGGAAGTTGTATTTTTTGCACACTTTCACTTCAGCAAAGCAAATAAACTCTTGGGATCTCATTAACTTAATTTGTGCATCTCTATCTCAGTTCTTACAAAGTGGCAGTAACCACTTAGGCCCATACATATCTGTCCCTTGGAACTCTGCCACTCTCTTTCCCACTCTCCTCCCCTCTCTCTCCCTCTCTCTTTCTCTCCCTCTCTCTCTCCCGCACCTCTTTCTCTCTTTCTCCCTCTCTCTCTCTCCCCCTTCCCCTCCCCCACCTCCCCTCTCTCTCCCTCTCTCTCTGTGTCTCACTCTGTCTCTCTCTCTCCCTCTCTCTTTCTCCACCCCTTTTTTCTCTGTCAATTTTGAATTTTCTTATTTTAAATTAATCAATTATTTGTTTTTCACACACTGTGTGAGGTTTGGGAGACGAGTCTTTGTTTTTGAAACTGTAATGTGCGGTTTTGGAAAAGGTTATGGAAGGGTTTGTTTCTTGGGGGAATTTTGGGATTGTGTGAGAGTTATGTACCAACCTTGTGATCTGACACAGCAATTGAGTGGTGTGAACCTCTCTCTGTCCTCCCCCTCTCTTTCACTCCCATCACTCTCCCCCTCCGTCTCTCTCCCCTTCTTTCTCTCTCTCGCCCCCTCTGTCTCTCTCCCCCTAGCCCCCCATACTCATGTGTGATCCCCCCTCAAGTAGAGTCTACCCACCAGACCTGCTGGGGACGGATCAGCAGATGACAAGCAGCCCTGACACACACACATACACACACACAAACTCACACAGACAGACACACACACACACACTGAATTAAACAGGGCACCCACCCCATAATCTATTTCATCCCCTCCTCAGGAAACACATAATCTAAAGAAAGATCACCCTACAGGCAATCCAGAACAATAAATGTTGGATTTGTGTACATTTGCTGCTGATTGTACAGTTGACTGCTTGAAAAAGGCCCCACTTCTGTGACACTCCAGTCTGTGATTCCAGCCTACAGTCTTCAAGCAGCAGACCGATGCCTCCGCCGCTGTGCTTCAGATAATTTTGTTTAGAAGAACATGTCATATTATGCCATTTTTAGGAAAGTTCTGATGAAACTTTCACCGACCTCTATTGAACTTTACATCTTTGAGCGTATTTAGAAACCCACATTGTGATTTATTTATAACCTGCCAAACACATGTGCCACGCCTCACGCCTCCCTTCAAAAGCATTGTTAGCTTCCCTCAGCTAGAATGCCACCTAGCTAAAATTAGAGCTTCACACATAAGGAAGACAGGTCATAAATAATTTGCATATTCATTGTGGGAGAAGGAAACCGTGTTCCGTATTCTGACAAATAGGTTCTATTGAAAATTTGACTCACTTACAAAGAAAAGCATTCAAGAAGACCCAGTTACGCATGAGGCGAAAGTGCATGGTCACAATTCACTCTCACTATTAGAGTTACTATTAATAAGCTCATCTTAGTATTGCATCCTTCACATACAGCTCAGTGCTTCACTGCAGGATAAAGAATAAAATGAGATAATGAAACATTGTTATTACTCAAGAGTGTAATAAAATATTGGGGAATAAAACAGTAGATAAAATGAACGAACAAACACAATCCTATAACTACAATCATCATGCAACCAATATGCAGAAAGGACATGCAATGGATGCTTGATATTAGTACTGATCAATTTGGTTTATGCCGTACACTGAGAGGCAACTCTCTCTTTGTGTCTTAGAGTTATTTATCATATAATCATATTAACGTGAGGTGTGTGTTTCGTGTGCATTCAGAAGAAGGCCAGCAGGCATCGTCATAGGGGGTCATGGGGGTCAATAACTTGCTGTTGTTGGGGTCAGGCCCTGTCACAGAAGGGGACAGATGGAGATTTAAGGTGGGTTCACTGAGGACATCCACTGACCAGAGTGACAATGTGTTGTAATGATGAAGAAGGAAATTATGTTAGAGTGTCACTGTTTCAGAGCTGATGAGGATCTTCAGCCTGAGGGCTGTAATAATATGACATCACTATGAAACTCAAAATGTTTTTAAATGTGCTTTTTAAGTACTCAACCTTAATTTACCCCTTAAAATACACCAAACTGTAAACGATCCCTTCTTTTTATCTTAAGAGTGGATTTAAAGAGTGTGAAACCCCTTAATCCTGAACACAAGGCATTCATTCCGGAGGTTCGGTTATTTAATTGTAAAAAGAAAGGGGAAAATTCAGTAGCTTAATCAGCCTTAATCTGTGTATTTTTCCTCTTAATATTCATGAATTTCCTGGAAATTAAGGTAAAAATGAAGGTTATATTAAGGGGGAAGATTAAGGGGTTTGGTTTCATAGTGCAGGAAGTCAAGTCAGACAACACAGTGCTGTTTCAGGTCCCAGTAACTTGTGTTCAACTGCCCATAAGGCACATCACTGTCTCTTCTATGAGTTCTTTTTAAAGTATTAGTTTATCATAATTGACACTCTTTACAGGATTAGATTAGAATTAGCTGGAAATACAATGACAGGCCAACTGGTGAGAGTTTACCATCTAAAGTGAGCAAGAAGCAGAATCATACTTTCAAGTGCCTCCTTATCTAAACAAATCTTAACTACATCAACATGAGTACATTATATAACCAAACTAAAAGACTAGACACTTCACAAAACGGTCTCCTTGGATATTAATCTAATTTTTATTCAGTAGATTCATGTTTATTCTTCTGAAACTATAATTCTTAAAATGCTCAATCAGATAAAATCCCAATCAGAATTCAGGTAGGTAAGCAAGCCTGGACATTAGACCTCATGTTACAGATGAACCACCAACATACTAAGTGAGTGACAGAAGAAGAATCTGATCATGCCGGGATTTACAATAGGCGAATTCTGTAAAGGAAATCTGGAAGGCCTGGATTCATCACCAACACTGAACATGAGCCACAGCCACTTCACTGGGTTACTGTCAGAAGGTAAATGTCAAAATGCTGTAGGCCAGGGCTCTACCCTGTCCTACATCTGTGTCTGACCAGGTGCTTCCCTCTTCAGACACACTAAGGGAGGTTTTCCTCATCCTCTGTCGCTTTTGGCTCTCTCATTACGGACTTCCGACCTGGATTGTGTAAATCTGCTCTGAGAAAACATTGGTCGTAAAAAGGCCTCGTACATAAATACAGTTTAATTAAATTGAACATTTTGTGGCTTTTATGTAAAGCATGTTCAGATGCACTGATCCTCAGTAAATTTGTACTGGACACATGAAGCAGGTGTGTCTGTGATTTCTGCAAACGAACAAAAGGACACAATCACACTTCTGTCATTAATATGGCTGAACTTCAGTTTTCCTGTTTCTGTCTGTCCTTCGGCTTTCCCTGTGTGCTGCACCCCTCCATCCCATTCCACTTCCTTTACTCCCTCGCAGACGAGCAGCTGTTCTGCCTCTCCGCCTGAATGGCGAGCCCCAGGAGAGAGCAGAGGGAGGAGGAACTCTGGAGAGAGGATGAGTGCGATCAGACGCCGAAGGTCAGGCCTGGAGTCTGCATGCGCCGCGGCTCTTTGTGTAAAATCACAGCAGGTTAAACACACACGCCCTCTCCTCATGATCTATATGCCGATAATCGATGCAGAACGCACAAAACACTGCTCTTTAAAATTACATTTCTTTTTTGTGCAATGCCACAGGGTGCCTTAAAACTCTTAGGGAAATATAAGTCTTTAGAGACTATTATTTAAACTAGATGTGTGAGGGTGGAAATCTGTAAAGTTTAAAGATGGATGGATGGATGGATGGAA
>JBBMFX010000128.1:19287490-19296598 GCA_037832545.1 Rhabdalestes septentrionalis
TCCTTTGTATGAAGCTGAACTTGTTGACCAGGCCCTGACTGTGCCTACAGAGGGGGCAGGGCACCGCCATCATCCCCTGAGGACAACACGCTTAACCTCATTTGCTTCATTACATATCCTCACTGCAGATTAGTGAGAATATGATAAAATGTAAAACAAGGAAGTCATGCCTGAATGATCGCTGGGAGTGGAGGCACGTCATGTTTACAGTGCTTCTATAGCAGGGGAGCGAATTCAGAGCAAAGATAAAAGAGCTTTAATGAGTCAGGACAGTCTACTGGCTGATCTATTCTCTCGGTACACGTTGCTATTTTAATACCTGCATTTTACACAGACTGAGTCTTATCCCAGAAATTTTAACATGGTTATGAATTAAAATAGGAAAAGTGTCATTCCGAGAATAGGAGGCGACCTGTACCTGGTCATTTGGTTGAGGAGGAACCAAGAACGTATCTGGAACCCAACCTACGTTCTCCTCACCAGCTCACACAATATCAACATTTACAAACAGAGCAAATCTGATACTTTTACTGCTTTCATGTTTATTTGTATTTATACTCATAATTAACTATGGATTGTTAACTAAAATGGATTTAAACAAATTTGCACAGAGGAATAAGACTTTGTACAGTACTGTACTTTTCTGAACTATCAAGCAATACACTTTTCTCATCATTCTGAAGCATACTATAAAATCAAATGCATAATTAAAGGCAATGTCAGCTTATGTTTATTATAAAGCAGTACTGCTAAGTTGTAAGGAAATTCAAGTGAATAAATGGATTTCCTAGCATATGTTAACCGTATGATAGTGTCACCGTCATATTAACTAACCCCAGTGCAGTAAAATTTCATAGCAATTGTTTAAGCTAATGAATTACAACTGAAGTTCTTATTTAAGGCAGATTACACACTTCAGACTCCCAGTGTTGTAAAAGTATGAGGGTTGACTCTATCATCAGAATATCATTAGTTTGATCCCTGGTGCTGCTTGGGAGCATCATGTGACTGTGGCGATCCAGCAAGTACAATTAAACTGAAGATTTTAAATCATTTAGATTAAAATTATAGCAAGCACTACCACTCAAAAATATAAACACATCTACTCAAAGAGTGTGCTGTATTTGACCACACTTTAGATGTCAAAGTTGTTAAAAAACATTTGTTTAATAAACCAAAACTTTCTTATATGAGAATCTCCTCCTGGTGCCTTATTGCAGTTTTGCACATGGTTCATGAAGAGTCATCTGCGATGCTTTTCCAGCAGGCTTAAAGGAGTCCCTTATGTTGAATCTACCTTGTATGATCAATTTTTTTTGGTTATTTGGTTAAACCATTTGATGGAGGTAGTATTAGCTTGTTTTTATTAAAACTTTTATTTTGAAAGTCAATTTATGCATTTGTTCTTTGAGCTTTACCACAAAACTGATTGTAGATCAGCACTGCTACTCTTAAGATGGTTTGTGATCATTCAATATAGAAGGACTGCTGGCATCGTTTAGCTACACGGCAATAATCTGATCATTTTTATGGCTCACCGTTAGTCAAACTGTATTTTACAACACTCTGACAACTCTCAACAGTAGTTTAAACAGGTTGAGGGGATGTTTTCACAATTTTTTTTTGTAACAATTGACCTCTAAAGCAATGTTAGGCTTGGATCTCCATTTCTAAACAAAAGAAGCAACATTTGGACACAATCCTGTGCAACTGCTTTTTCCAGAATCCATTCCCTTAACAAACCAACACATGATGCAAGACCTCGGAAGAACACTTGAACTGGCAAACCTTTGTGTTACATGGAGGTTCTTTGTATCTAAGGTTCTTCACATTCAACAAATAAAAAAAAACTCTTTGTGGCACCTTTTACAAACACTTACACATGGCCACTTAGCTCACCATGAGGAGCAAGATCAGACGCTTGTGTTACATTATTCTCCGCAGTACTTAATTGCAGGCTCAAATGAACTCCTGTTTTGATGCATATGAGATCATACTCAGTCTTTGTCGGTACCATGCTCTTAACAGAGGAGAGCGAGAGGAGGAGAAGAGGGTCAGGGTCTCTGCACAAAGCTACAGCGAAATGGGCAACAAAAAAGCGTGCTACAGAGAGAATGACCCATTTACCCAGCATGCCCTGAGGGGAGTTGAATGACGGCGGCTGCTTTGTGATAACAGCATTCAGACAGGCTGGGCTGGAAGGGAGAGGAGAAAGAGGAGCAGAGAAACGAAGGCTGTCCTGCAAGCCTGAACTTGTCAGAGCCATTGGTGACACCAACAGAGACAGGACTGGGTCAGGCTGGCTGGAACCATATGCCTGCCGTCCGCCTGTATTGGATACCAGGGCTCATCAGGCCCGTACTCATGACTCTGGTAGATTTTGAAAGAGTTGCAACGTGCCACCATACCACAGTAGCAGATTCCTGAGAATTCACACAAGCTGCAGCAGGTCATGCAGGGGTGAGAGTAACACTGGTAGACTTTCTTCTTTCCAGTGAAAAGATCTCACCTTATTGCAAATTGCTACTAACATTAAAAACTACTAAATTTCACATGACCTCAGAATACACTGAGCATCCAGGTGATTTGTAGTCAGATCTGTACACTGATGTCTCAGTACTGTGGGTATGTGAATATGTTAGGCCGGAAAATCTCCTCTTCAGGGATTAAAAAGAACATCTAGAGTAAGTATGTATGTATGTCATGTGCTAATGCCTGTACATTCTGCTTACTTGATATATTAATTTTGCCCTTCGTCCTGTAAGGGTTGCACAGACTAGTCAACTAAGTCAAAGCTTAAAATATAGCAGCGGAAAAAAAACATCAGTGTGTACCCAGGAGTAAAGTAAAGAAAACATTTCCTTTATTGGTGTGGAAATACAACAGAATATGAAACCAGTTCCACTGGTAGCTGTGTAAAACCACGCAATCTCCGAAAACACACTGTGTAAGTCTTGACTGCTTAAATAATAAAGAACAATTTTGATTAGCTGCAAACCAAACTTTCACGTTACTAAAACAAGCTTGTATTTTGTACCAGTCAGGAAGTATGTGAAGTTACTTGTGTCCTTCTTCTAACAAACTTGAGCAACATTCTCAATTGATTTCATCCTAAGATCAGGAAGCTGTGAACGTTCTCAGTGCAGCAACTATTTTTTTAAAGGCTCAGTGGTCTTTACTCTATAAGAATGAGATGAAAATCTGTGTAAATGGGGTGATTCTGAAATGTGTGGTGATTTAGCATGCATTTTACATGCCAAAGTCTATTTAAAGTTGTTCAAAAAAAGCAGAGAAACAAACCATTAAAAATATATAACAAATACCCAGGTAGTGACTAGTCAATTAGTGAAATTCAGTTGGTGTTGGTGGTCTAGCGGGTAGGATACTTGTCACTGGGCCAAAAGGTCATGGGTTTGAATCCTACCTTCAGTATACCACCACTGGGTCCCTGAGCAAGGCGCTTAAACCCAAGTTGCTCGAGGGAGACTGTCCCCTGTAGTTACAATGGAAATGTCGGCTAATGTAGTTCTGTAACCCTTAGCGTCTACAGTGCTACTGTTTCACCCCATCAGGAATATCTCTCTATCAATGTGAGATCAGACTGTGAAGGCTCTAAATAATGCAGCACACTCCAGCAGATGTTTTCCTCAGGCCTGCAAGGGCTTCCCTTACATCAGGCATCAGCGTTGGTTAAAACCGCATGCTTTCTTAAAATACTGCAACATGTCTTCATGTCAGACCAACGCTAGGAATAACCCACTACCAACCGCCTCTTTTATCATAGTGTGAGGTCAGTGTTCCCTTTTAGCTTTTTTGGAAAGAACAGAAAAACAGCATTCCAGATCTACAAGGTATAGAACAGAATCCCTGCAGCATTTAAAGACCACGTCCTCGTTCTTTCTGGGCTATCACACAATTAAACACCTGTCCCATTTTCACTGGCTGTCTAAATGTGTAGCATAATTAGTGTTGTTTAATACGTAACCTAAAGATACGTGTTCTGTGGGATGTAATGTGATACTTAACATGTAATCTCTAAAAGTGGGTCTTTGTCTAATAGACAGGTTTGGTACTGTTCATATTCAGTATGCCAAAACCCAGATGCATGCATGGTCAGGACAGGCAGAGGTAAAGGCCTCCGTGGTTGAGGGAGGAGCGTGTCGGTTAAGAGTGGGTTGAATACTCATCACATGAAACGGCTGTCAGATGCATATGTGTGTTGCAGGAAGGTAGGCCGCGTTCATTAGAGGCTTGGTCTAATGAAGATCCATGTCTGTTGGGCCTGCATGCATGGGCAGACACACCACTGAGGGCCAGATTGACTCCTAGCTCTCGGTCAAGGGGCTAATTCCTCCTTCAATCTTCATCGCAACACGGTTATTGTTGTGTAAAGAGACAGGACAATGCGAGAGGCGAGGGAGAAGAAGACAAATGGCAAGTGTGTGTCCTCTAGAGAGCTAAAAATGCTAAATCTGAGATTATAACAGGGCGGGATGGGAGGAAGGGAGACATGGGGGTGTAGGAGGATCACAATAGAGTAACGACGAGAGAGAGAGGTGGGGGACAATCGATTTAATCTATGTTTGGGGGCTCAGTCGGTGGGGACACGTGCCGCGTGGGGGGGATTGGGGGCCCGTTGTGTCTCAGGCGGCTCTGGGTTTTGTTCCGCCAGCTGTTGGTGTCACAGTCAGCAGCCCATGTGGCAACTACACATCAACGAACTGATCAAACAACTGTTTTCTCCTGAGAGCTTAATGAAAGCAGGAACAGCTCAAAGACTAACTTACAGGGAAAAAGCAGAACAGGCTTAAAGGTCCAGCCTGTCAACACTGCTCTAAACAAGCTTAACAGACTGACACTCCATTTAATAATTTTAACACATTGAGTGTTTCTATATACTCAAGAAATCCTTTCTATTAGATCATGTCATTACAGGTTTTATCCAGATCACTCCTCATGCAGCTTTCATGTGCTTGTATAAAACAATTTTAGATTGTTAACTAGCCTAGTCTATATTGGTATATACCTATTATTTTTTCTGCATTTGATTAAATGTTAAAGAACCTAAACAAAATTTCTAGAGCAGAAGTCCCTAAGCCCACTTCTGCTCTGAACAGGTTAGAGTATTTTAACTACCCCTGACTGAGTTGAAGAGGATATTAAAGAAGGTAGGACAGGAGGCTCCAGGATCAAGGCTGGGAAACACTGGTCTATGGCATTTGGAGTGGCTACGAAAACAAAAAAGCTCAATGAAAAAAATTATCTAATCATTGCTATTATACAAAGGCAAAGGTTTGTATTAAGCTAGAACATCAGGTCTTTAATCTATTTCTGTTCCCACTTCCTATGAATTACTATTTGAAAGGATGCGCATCTTTTAGTTTGGCTAAAAGTTCTAATTCTGATAACACATGAATGTAGCATTAGGTCTTTGTTTCAGAAATCTCCAAATAAATAAAACCAAAATCAGTGAGAAAAAAACATCAGTAAGAGAACTGTTTTTGTAAAGACAGCGCACTGAATCAGGCAACACTGTACTGAATAAGGTTCCTCTATATCCAGATGTTCCACTGATTTGGTAAGACCCCCATTTTTAATCCAGGATTGTTTTTGTTTGTTGTTTTTTTGGAAGGCCCCGGAAAGAAAACCTCGCATGCAATTCGCTGCTGCCCCCTAACGGCAGTGCAATCTAGTGTAAGCTGAACATTAAAGATGTCCATGGCTTCCACCTAGAGGTTCTACAAAGTGTCCGCAACTCTCTACAACTAATTAAAATAAAACATGAGATCGCGTTTTCACTTCAGTTTAAATTAGTTTTTAATTTCGAAATATTGTGTCTGAGTGTGACAGGAAAGTCATTGCTTTTTTGTATTTTGACTGAAAGAACTCATTACATTCCTTTTGAGTCACACTCGAGTGGTTATCAAAACTTGTTCAAAGGATTTTTTCGTTAATAATTTCGTTAATAATTGTAATTAATCACAAAAATGATACTAATCATTCAAAATGTTTCATTTCCACAAATATTTCTTTAATAAAGGATGCTGTAGACAATGGAACAAAAAAAGAGGCAAAACATTCATATCTGCCCTGAGCCATTTTGTCTATTTTTACCACAGCTCTGGAACACAGGTCACATTGTCAGACAGAATTTGGGTTATATTTTCTGAAAGAGAATAAATGCCCATAACAAAGGCCACAGAGGTTAGAAAGCAATAGGCTAATAATAATAATTTTTGTGTTTTTCAAACATGTTCTGTGTTAAATCAGTTGAAACCTGACTGGTCAACAGAGGTCATTTTCTATTACAGGATACTTGTTGCCGGGTTATTAGAGGTCAAAATGAAGTTTGTCCATGCAAAGTATTGTTTATCATCACTGGCAGAGGTAGAGTAGAAGATAAAGTTGTTTTGTCTTCATGCAGTCATAATAATGAACCCTATCACTCTGTACTGCTCTATACTGCATAACACACCGACTAATTGTGATGCCTGAATATTTGTTTATTGTTTTATTGGCAAAATTGTATCAGCACAATATCTATCTAGATAGAGACAGACAGACTAGATAGATAGATAGATAGATAGATAGATAGATAGATAGATAGATAGATAGATAGATAGATAGATAGATAGATAGATAAATAGTGTAATGTGTAGGTGTAAAGTGTTGTATATGAAACAAACTGAAATCTAACTGTACTCTGATAGAATTGTCAATACATACTACAATAAATCTGATTAGAGAACACATTCGTTTGGTTTGTTCCCACCTTCCAACGTTCAAAGTACTCTGGCATTGTACTTTACAAACACTTAAAAAAAGGAATTCCATCGAATGTGTTGTAGTAAAAAAGGATGTCACAATTGAGGAACCAGACATTTGAGGACACTTAGAGCTTCATCACTGGATGCTATTACCTGAATCAGCCAAGCATAATAATAGCAAATAAACAAATAACCAAAATCACAAAAAACAGTATTTTACAAGAACTTCAATTAGTATTATTTCTACATCATGTAAAATAATTATATTTATTTCCGGATCAAGCAGAGGTATCACTCAATGCAGGAAAATATAGAGGAAAAAAATAGAGGAAAAAATATATAGAATACCTTGAAATTTGCATTACTAAAAGGCAAAATCCTTAAAATGGAAATGAGCCTGCGGTTAAAAGAAAGTGCTTGCAGACCTTAACAAGCTGTTGGACTCTGAAACTGAAAGGAAACATGGCCCCAGCAGGAGAATTGTCAAATTAAACAAATGAAAATATATATATTTTTTGATCCATCAAGCAGGAAATCCAGCATCGTTCGTGACAGAAGCTGTCGGTTGTTCCCAGTCAGCTGTGTCCAAAAATAAAGAACACGGGAACATGGGAATCTCTGTCAAAGTGGTGGAGCGACCCCAGATCATGGATGATCTAAGCAGTACCAACACTTTAAAAATAGAAAATGCAAAAAAGAACTGAAAAACAAATGAACAGAAAAAAGAAGCAAGGCTGGTGAGAACACTGTAAGCAATGAGCTGAACAAAATCAACACCTGAGGCGAAGAAAAAGGTCACAGGGTGTCGCAGAGTGTGGAGGATCTTTAGTGATGAATTATGAATCTGCATTAGCAGATTAGATGGAACTTTTATGTGGTGTTATTCTAATGAACCATATTGACTGCTTGAAGAAATCAATCTAACTTCCCTATCCAGTCGTGATCAGGGAGCACATGTAAGTAAAGTGTCCAGTTGTCATACGTGAACACACAACAGGACTTAATTCCCTGCATTTAACCCATTCACCACTTGCTGCAGGGAACCTCTGTGGTGCCTCTTGCACTCCTGGGATTCGAATCCACAGCCTTCTGATTGCAGGGTGAACTCCCTAATCACCAGAACGCCAGCTGTGGGGTAAGGTGAGAGATAGTTATAAACACACAGGAATATTTTGCCACTTTTCTTATTGCATGGATAGAAAACAGGTCTAGATCTCACCACACACAAAGGATTGCATAGTTTTTCTTCAGGAATGACAGATTAACGTATGACTCATTAAGTCATAACCAGGAAAAAGTGCAGATGTCAGCCTCACTGAGAATATATGATAGAAATATAAAAAATGGTCCATGAACACGTTCCATCCTGCAAAACCTGCTTATTGCAGAAAATCTTTTTTCATTATGAAGGCCATGCCTCAAAGAATTTAGGCCCAAAGAGGAGCAAAAATGTACTGTGTATATTAAATAATCCCATCATTTACATCTAAAATGCCATTCAATTAAAATAATTTGATTTAATTTAGTTTGTCTGAGGTGTGTTTGCCACCTTTGAATCAAAGTAGTTTGGTGTCGGGTCTGTAATTTGTTTAGTTGCTATTAATTTTTAAAATCCTATAATTTTGCTATAAATTTTAAAAGGTTGTTCCATCAATGTTGCCAGGGGTTGTTCTGTCACTTCTCCACACTTCTGAAAATTCAGTGGAACTTCCCTTCAGTCCAATTCGAACTGAATTCTTCCACGTTTCCTCTCTTTTTTTGCATTATTCCTCACATGCAGTCTTCCTCCTTGGGGATCTCAGAATGGCGACTGCTGTAATGAAAATAAAGCAAAGTGAAGGTTACAGTGTCCCATTGCAAACCTGTAACGGTAGTAAATGAAAGTGAAAATAATAAACTAAATAAAATAATGCACACACCTGAGTGTCACCTCTTTGTTCAGGATCTTCATGGAGTATAATCTGGATCTGTAACACAGATTACACTCTCTGTCTCTCTCTCTCTCTCTCTCTCTCTCTCTCTCTCTCTCTCTCTATTTATCTCTCTCTCTGTTTCTCTCTCTCATCTCTCTTTCTCACTTTGAAACTAATGGTGATTACACAATTACTGACAATGACAGAAAATAGTAAGCAATAAACTAAAATGAACTAAACTAACAGATTATCAGACTAATGAAGAAATACAATACTACCACTACTATTACTACTACTACTACTACTACTACTACTACTACTACTATTATTATTATTATTATTATTATTATTTATAATAATAAATAAATAAATAAATAAATAAATAAATAAATAAATAAATAAATAAATAAATAAATAAATAAATAAAT
>JBBMFX010000128.1:19317740-19337495 GCA_037832545.1 Rhabdalestes septentrionalis
CACGATCGAGGGTTTAAATGATCACACTGTGAGCTACTTACTCAGACAATTAAGGGGGATAAGTCCCAGGCCCCTACATGATCGAGGATTTTGGGTCTCCAGCCAGAGAGCGACTGTAAGTCCGACATTTCTGGTGCAGCCCAACGAACCAAGGATCCACTGAGAACTATCCAGCTAGCTCGACAGCCTCTACTCAGGAGACAGACAGAGGCGCATGCGCAAACGATGTCGCTTTGTGGACAAAAGTATTGGGATACCAATAACACCAAAGGGGACTTTGATATTGCATTCAGATACATAGACTTCAATCTGAAACTTGCACCACCTTTGCAGCCATTAAAGTTTCCACTCCTCTCAGAAGATTCTGGAGGGGGGATCTATTCCCATTCAGTCTGCAGAGCATTTTTGAGGTCAGGCCCTGATGTTGGACGAGAAGGCCTGATTGGCGATCCCCGTCCCAATTCACGCCCAAAGGTGTTGGATGGGGTTGAAGTCTCACTGTGCGGAGAGACTTATACACTCATCCAACCATGTCTTTATGGGGCTTGCCTTGTGCACAGTGTCACGGTCATGCTGGAATAGAAAAGGGCCTTCCCCCCAAAACACTATGTCCACAAAGTTAAAAGCATGGCGCAGTTCAAAAAGAAGTGGCATACTGAAGCATTAAGACTACCCTGCACTGGAAATAAGGGGTCACTGGAAGTAAAAGGTGTGTCCCGATACTTTTGTCCACGCAGTGTGTTAGTCTTAGCAGCGACAGAGGCGATTGATTTAAAGGTTTATACTGGTCACTGACCAGCATCGAAGGGGATTATCTCCTCCAATGATTTGAGAGGTTTTTTTCGTTTCTTAGATGTGTCACTAACTTAACTGAACATTTCACCACACTCACCGCTCGACAAGTTTTTGGGTGACATTGATTAAACGACCAAGCTGCTTCTTGGAGTGTTTCTGTGTGTTTCTTATGTTTGATTATGAAGTCAGTTTCCTCAAACGGCCCCCTGTAAATTTTATGTCAGTTTTGACAAAACCCAAAAGGACCCAGAGCTCATCTAAACAAAGAGTGAAATAAATCACTATGGTAACCTTTGTTACCCCAAAAACGACCCTGGCGTTCGATAAAAAAATGAAACAGAGCGCCCCCAAACGGCAGACCCCGGGAGCGTCTATTAATAATAATACGTTTTTTATAAACGCCTTTCACGACTCTCGAGGTCACTTTACAGAAGTTACAAAAGTTAAATAATATATACATAAAATTAAGAAGAGATTATAATAAATGTAAAGAGTAGATTATATGATAAATATATGGTTCTTTTTTAAGCAGACAGTGATCTCAGATTGGGGACTTTATGCATAGTTAGTTTAAGCCACTCTCCATGGATACGGCGGACCAGCTGAATATATTTAGGGATTTAACACAAACGCTTCACTCTATGGAAAAACGTATTGGGAATCACCTCTTAATTATCGAAATCCACAGACTTCTTACTTCCAGTGAATGGCATTCTTAAAGCTTCTGCTGTTGGAGGAATTGTTATTCTCCAAGTTTCACATATATAGTGCAAAAGCCAGCTCCATAAAGTCATGACTGGATGAGTTTGGTGTGGAATTAATTGGAGTCCTGACCCCACCCCATCCAACACCATTGGGATGAACTGGAACGGAGACTGTGATCCACACCTTCTCGTCCAACATCAGCGCCTGACTTCCTAAATGCTCTACAGGATGAATGGGCATACATTCCCACAAAAACTCTCTAAAAACTGTTATAGCTGCAACTCCATACAGTCTATGTATTTGAATGCTAATACCCTGTTGGTGTAATGGTCAGCTGTCCCAAAACTTTTGTTCACATAGCGTTTACATCCGAACCAGAGCGGAAACTAACATGAATAATAAAATGTGCAAACTGTGCAGAACTGATTTTTTTCTTGTTTATTGATTAACTCACCCAATGCTTGGAAGATTACATCACCATATGTTTAGAGCATATTTTTCCTTTATTTTACATGAAAACTTTACACTTTGTATTTCATATTACTATATATATGTATATATATATATTTATAATCTGTCCATCTTCAAAGGTGGCAAAGTGGACACATATAGTTGCAAGGGATGGAATGCTTTCAGAAAATATTTAAAAGCACTTCATAGAATTAAATACATCTGCATACAAATGCATCAAGAGCTTCATATGCTCTGGTAATACCAGAGGCTTGATAGTCTTATATTTTAAGTACAAACACATTTTCCATTGTACAGTATATGTATTTATCTTTGTGTTCTTGGTTTAGCTTGGTGCTGATATGACAACACTTGTTTGGAAGATAATGAAGCAGGCTGACTGACTCATTCTCAAAAATTGGAACCATTTCATTTCAAAGGGTGTGTGTGGCCAGAATTAATCTGTTTGCCCGATCATCTCTAACATGCCATAAAGTCAACAGCTGTTTGCTACTTGTTCCTACTATGAAGGGAAGGGGAAAAACAAGAATGTTTAAAGACGACAGCCTTTCCCTAACTGTGCTTCCAAATCAAACATCTCTAGGCGAATTGTATGCATTACATGTGGGGAAGAGAAATGTGTAGCGCCAAGTGAGTGGGAACACCTGGAGGGAATGCTAAATGAAATCAACAAAAGTGTTTTTGAGAGCAGCCATGTTACATTACCCACTTTCCCAGGCCAACACCAGGCCGGCTACATTTCAATGCAAGAGTGCTGAGCAGCTTTACCTCCAACTACGCAAACAAATTGACCAGGATCTGCAAGGTAAATGTTCATTCACTCAGGATTCTTACTGTTAAATGTCCAGTACATAAGGACACACAGCCTGTGAGTTACAGTGTTTATAAACCATAGGTTAGGAAGAAAATGCAAGTAACTAATGATCTTTTTAAAAACCAATCATTAAAGCTCAGTAACTGCTGAACTAGCACAGCCACCCCAGGAATATCTTTAATTACTACAGTCTGATGAACACACAGTCTGATGAACACCAAGTAGACACGAACACAGCTGTTACAGCAGGATCAAAAACCAGACCGCGACTTGCTGCAATTCCTGACTGGGGCTTTAATAAGTCTCTCCCATCTTCATAGGCACAGATATGCAAACCTGCTGTAAATTACACGCTTGGAAAGTGATCGGATTGCCCCCCAGCTCTGTGCATTGGGGTATTGCTGTTTTTTCACATATTAAAATAAGGACAAAAATAAACAGACAACAACAAAAAATTAAAACAAACAAAAAATAAACTAAACAAGCAGGAACTGGATACAGAACAGAATTGTCAATAAATTATCACTTTTGCCATAATGCCCCCTCCCTTTCAATATGTACGACAATTATAATTAAACGTGAGCCACAATTTTGAATGGAGGAAAGCCCTGTTGCGTCACACAGTACTTTCTCCTGGGGGGGAGCTGAGGGGTGAAAGATCAAGAGATTCAGACACGGAGGGCAGCTTTGGGTGAGCAGTCTCAACATCAGCTCCAACCTCTCCTGTACGGTCCTTGACACCCGAAGAGGGCCACGTGCGCTCCCGCTGTCTCGTCCCACTCCAGAGTCCTCGTTTCTACCACCACGGGCCCATCTGTGCTCTATGAGGCTGGGGCTCGTGCAGCTGCCATCTCGGGGGATGCAATGTGGAAGACTGACCCGATGCGGAGGAAGAAGCGGCGCAGGACGGCACGGAGTTCAGGGATGAGGTCGAACTGCATCATCTCACAAAGTTGGGGGTAATAACAGGAGGCATGTGGCTTGAACTGAGGAAGAAAGAGGCTGAGTTTATTTGAGCTGCAGCTACTTATTATTTCTATACATCCACGATTAGCATAATATAGCAAACAACCATTATATCTATAACTCAACTATATTTATACAACTAAAATGAACCATTATATCTATAAATCAACTATATATTTACGTCTAACCAAACCATTGTCTTCTTCAGTTTCCCTTCGCCATTATTCAAAGCTGCATTTATTATGACTATTATGATTATGATTTCATTTATATGATTTAAATTATTATTTCTTTTTTATAGATGTTCAATGCTGAGTAATTCTAGTCAGTTCTGTACACAAACATCACTAACACACTTGACAAAGCTCGCTGGTTTATGCACTGCAGAAAGAGGTTGTGTTCATTAGAGCTGCAGCTACTGATTATTTCTTTACATCCACGATTAGTATATTAGTGAATTTTAAAATCTCGCAATGTCAAATAAATGCACTGGAAGAAAAGGGGGAAAAATATACATTTGTTCCTTTTCTTTCTCTTGCCCTTGTTAGCGCAGACACAGTAATTGAACACGGAAAACCCTTGTCATTTATAGGTTCCTTGACAGACATTAGACAAGTGATTTATAAATCTCTGTTCATGTCAAGCTTCTGGGGGGGAAATACGACCATCAACAACTTTTCCCCTAAAAGATTAATTGTACTTGAAAACAAGTGCCCTTATTTAAAAGCAAACGAATTACAGGTGCAGTAGCAACAATAATTAACCGACAGAGTCTTAGTGTTTAACAGTACAGAACAGTTGAGCTGCTTCCATCAGCATAGCTGAAACCTTGGGCCAAATCTTTTCAGACAATCCAGTGGCAACTTGACAGGGTGTATAGAAAAAAAATATTTATGTGAAAATGGATAAAGTCAAGATCAATCCTAAAGTGACACTTAAAATCAACACAGACAGAATAATATTTTCTGTTCAAACTGAGGGCTTAATAAAAAAAAAAAAAAAAAAAAAATAGGATTAAACTGAAATAGGACTGGAAACAGTCTGCTTTGATTTTATCTCAGCATTGTGATGAATGGCAAAGGCTATTTGAATGAGGCAGGGAAAGCCGAGGGCAGACTCAAGGTTGCATATGTCAATCCTCTTTTACATACTGAGGTCACTGCGCTGACAGACTTATCAGCTGGGTCCTTCCTCCATGTGAGCTTTATCATTTGCTCCTAAAGGATAATGGGAATATTCAAATGAGGAGCCCTCATGCAGTAAAAGTCATTGTTAGATAAACCATTATTCTCACCTACACAGTGGCACAGGAGCAAACCACTCAGTATTGTTTTTCCAACTGGAAGTCACTCAGAGAATGTTTAAAAATGTTACATTCGGAGTCTGAGAAACTACTGTCTGAAACTACTCATGTCACAAGCAGAACTGAGGCACTCTAAAATTTTAACCATAACTTCAGCATGCATGTGTATTTGCTTGAGCAATTACCTTGTCGTCAGACAGTCGGAGTGTTCTAGTGAGTAAAAGCAGCAGTAAGCTGGTCCAGGCTTCTCGGTGGCTCTCTGAGGTTAGGCTAATAAAGTAAGCCAAGGCTTCACTACACACACTAAGGGGGAATACAAAGAAACAAAACACAAGTAACTAGTCAGCAAAGTTACTGTTATAGGTAATAATCATATAACTTATCACTATCATAAAATCGCTAAATAAAAGATACACAATATGCATTGATAATTCACTAATATGGATTGTAAAACTGCCACTTTTAAATAATTTAAGTGCAAACCATATTTTTGCAATTTATGGCATCCAACTGAGTGTCAGTAACTGGCCTAACTGAGCAAATGAATTCACATGGATGCACTTTGCATTGGTAAGCAAGCAAGCCCCCCACTCACAGCAGCAGGCGCGTCTGGATGTCTGGCCAGGCCTCTTGCAGCCTCCTGTCTGAATACATCTGGAAAAGGATCCTCAGACTGCAGGCCAGACTGCTGGTCTCCTGCTTCAGCAAGTTGGGTTTGGACTTGCCCTTGAATCCTGCAGGAGCACAGAACCCAGTAAAACAAAGATTTTAAAAAACTTTGCAATTAAAGGTCAATCTGAAGAAAAGTACATTTCTCTATTTGATATATTTGGTCACAGAAAAATAAGACTAACCTGCCCTCCAGAGTGCAGTCCTTTGCTCATTGTTGGAATTGAAGTCCTTGGCAAAGTTGTGGGACTCAAGCAAGCAGTCAAGCAGTTTGAATAGGTGCTGAGGAGAGAGGTGCTTGTACATGCCTTGTTCTGACTCAGCCTGTGCTTCACTCTCCTCAGTGTCTTCCAGAGCGTCTCTCTAATAAAGGGTGCAGACCATAGTCACCAGAAACATTTGCTTTAATATCTGCCATTAGCAAGAACGCCATTAAAATTCAATTCAAAATCAATCAGTCAGACTCGTGCTGGTATACATGCTCATACATGCACAGGGAACCATTCTCATGGACAATTACACATAGACTGACAGACCAGAGCAGCAGCCATGTTCTCTGCGTCCTCCTTCTTGCTCGTGGAAGGGTAGAAGACAATGTTGTCTATGGTTTGTATGAGCTCGAGCTGCACCACGCACTTGATGAGTAGCCCCGCAAACAACCGCTGGTCCGACACGCCTGTGACAGAGCATATATCGGTTTTATCTACATTGTGTTATGAAAAAGTGAGAATTTTGAGTGGAACCAACAACATTTGCAAGGCAGTGTAATCTTTACAGAATAATTTCATTACAATTGATTTCCAATAGTAGACGTGTTTCCTTGGAGACAGAGCATGTCAACGATGCTTGAAATAGAATTTCACAGAATCAGAAAGTTGCAGCTAATAGGCTGAGGTCATAAAAAGTCAAAACAGGCAACATATGTACATCATGGAAACTCAACTGCAGGTGGGCGATTCCACACAGCTGGTGAGAGGAGGAAAAGGTTAATGAAGAAATAAGGAAAGTGCGCTGCCTACGTGTATGGGGTTTTCCCCTCCAGGCCTCATCACTGGCAGTGGACATCTGACTCTGTCCTCTTTCTGACAGTGTCCTCTCAAAGCTGCTCTGAGACTGGGAGTCTATCTCCACATCCTGGAAAATAAAGAATGACTTGTACCACATTCTGAATGAAAACACAGTCAACTACTTTTGATTTTGTCTTTGTGTAAGATAAACCTTTATTAGCGGAAAATTTGCTTAGTATGGCTGAAAGTGTGTGTGTGTGTGCGTGCGTGTGTGTGTATTTACTCATGTTAGTCATCTCACCATGTGTTTCCCATCTCCCACCTCCTCTTCCTGCCCAGCCGGTCGCCATGTCAACAAGCTGTTAAGAAGCGAATAATCATGTCAACCAAGGAGCATTTAATTAACAGCATTTAAAAGGGACAACCTCAGCTGCTTTAAAAACAGGCTTCATGATTTAGCCACCGACAAATAGATACCATCAATGTTATTTAAAGGTATAACGACATGATGTCTAGACAAATAAATGTAAAAATGCACGAATACATTATTTCATAATTAAAATTCAACAAAAACATAAAAAATCTAATATCTCAGTGAAAATGTCATATTTAATTTCCTCATTAGCTAAATTGTGAGACTTACACATGAGGGCTCGTGGACTGGAATATCTCCAGCATGCAGGCGCAGGTGATGTCCCACACCTCTCCACTGAACTTCTCTCCATTCTGGATCACCAGGTTCTCCAAACAATTCGTGCCGGAACGCGCCAGCTGCTCATTATCTGTGTACAGGGAGAGATCAACACGTGAGGGTCACACAGACTCATCTCCGTAATTAACCTGTCTGCTACTTTAAAACAATCTTCCAGCTGGGCACACGTGCAGGCGTCACATTTTTAATGTTCACCTATGGGGCATGAAGGCATGACTTGAAAAAAAACAAAACTACCACCCCCAAGTACACACCCAGTTCTCTCAAGTGGGGGCCTTGTGAGTGGTACCTACAACTATCACCTGACTTAGGTTTGAAATGTTTATGCAATACACGTGTCAATGGCGTAGTGATCACGTCAGGCTAAGCAAGAGAAATCCCTTGTATATACCTTGTTTAACACACCACTGCAGCTGAGCAAAGACATCAGCCAGCAACACCTCACTGAGTGGCTCATAGAACTGCGTGAAGACGTCACAAATTGCGTACAGCGCGTGGTTACACGTGGTCGTCATCCATTCTGTTTTCTGTGGATGAGAGCAACACATCGAAATGGTTAGATACTTGCAATTTGTTTACGATTCAAATATGTGGATGTAAAATTGCAATCAAGAGGACAATCCTAAATATCAGTTCGCTTAACAAAAGTGCTGGATCGGTTGACCTCAGTTTGCTGCTCTGGAAGTTTCATGTTGTCAAAGATGCGGAAGACGATGCGGAAAAGGTCGTGCCACCAGTGTTTCTCGAAGGTGTGCCCATAACTCTTCATTATTTCAAACATTACTGTCAGGCCTCTGAAACAAACATACAGATCTCCATCAGGCCTCGGAAACAAATAAGTGAGAGTTAATTTTTCTGGAGACAGACACCACACACCTGGTCCTAATGTCCAGCTTGCAGCGGTTGATGATGCAAGAGAGCTCAAACAGAATAGGGAACCAACCTCGCACCCACACCCGGTCACCAGGGGCAACATTCATGTCATCACTAGTATATTCTCTCAACGCCTAAACAGAAGAGTTAGAGGGAGAGAGAGAGGGAGAGAGTGAAAGAGTGAGAGAGAGAAGTCGTTAGTAAGTGAGATAGAGATAATGAGAGAGCATCACTTAGAACATTAAACTGGCAAACTGTGGTTAAATATGAGCAACACTGACCTGTGGCCGGTCAGACACGTATTTAGCACAGTGACGAATGAGACGAATTGCTTCCATACTAGTGTCAGGGAAAGCTGCATTACAGACAAACTCAGACAGACACTTCACTGCATCCTGGAATGAGTCAATGGCAGCTGCAAAGTGCTGCTGAAACGTGTGCACTAAGGAGGGAGACATGCGGAGATAGAAAAAAAGGCATTTGAAATTAACAAAACTTATTTATATTAAATATAGTATAACACTCTTGAGTAATTTGTTCTTTGTCTGATATGAGCCTGCAGGTACTCACTGACAATGTGGCCGGTGGTCTGAAAGGCCAGCTCCACTATAGTCTCATCATGATCTGATGCTGCCTGGTGAAACACTGAGAATATGTTCTTCCAACCAGAGCGAATGTTAGCAGCCTGAGAGTTTACCATCTGAGCCACACAGCGAATCACCATGTCACGGATAGTGGGAGACCTACATGGGGATCAGAGAAAAAAAAAAAGATGAGTCACTACAACCTGTGATCCAGTTTCTTCCCCTGAACGAATCACACTACTTTATGTTGTGCAATCCTCATTGTTCTATAATGCATGCAATCTAACCTATTCTTCTTCATGATGTGTTCAAATGGCCTAAGGAAGTCCTTCTGGAAGCGGAAGTTGGCCAGCTCTCCCTTTTCCAAAAACTTCATAGAAAGCTGTCTCAGAGAATCCACAGCAAAGATGGCCACATCCTCATTAGGGTTGCAGCCCACCTACAAGCAGAAGAGTTTCCACATGAAAAAAACATTATAACTTCTACATTTTTGTTTGCTTTATGGGACTATGAAGTGATGTATACACTGCTGACCTTGTTGAAATGGTCTCCTATGACCTGCCAAATGCGGGACCACTGCAAGCGGATACGGTTCATGTTGTAATAAGAGATTTCCACAATCTTCTGCAAGCTGAACATGCGTGGCTGATGGGCAGAGGCCAGTTCATCCATAGACACAGCACAAAGCCAGCGCACAAAGTCCACTGGAGAAGAACAAGCCATTAATTTATGCAAACAGATATCATGTAACAGTTAAGAAGGACACATCTCTTAAGTGTGACATCATTTGACCGGGTGAGGAGATGCGGAGAAAGGGGGAAAAAAAATAAAACATTGGGGGGATCTCACATTAATGCTTTCACAAACATAAATATATGTTCATACCAATTGCATTTCCATCCAGCTTGGTGGATCCAGTGAAAATTCTGGTGAACCAAAACGGAACCATGAGTGAAACAACAAAAAATAAGACAAAATATAGATACAAACATCAGAATGTTGCAATCTTAGCTCTTGCACCTGTCCACAGCTACTACCACACTCTGAGAGCTGGTCTCCCCCACTGATTCTTGGATATGAGCCATCTGACGCCTGTCTGGACCTCCAACTAGTGTGCCTGTGATAGGTCAAGTATTTTGTTAGAGAAAGCATGTCCAATAATCTGCAAGGACAAGCAATGTGCCGCTATGAAAACAACTTCCCACTGGTCGTGAAGCGGCCTTGTGAAGTCCAGCTATGTAAATATTTGCATAAATGAGCCTTACCTAAGCCAAGAGGTATAAACTCCTCTCCTCCAGTCTGAAAGCCCTTCATGCTGCCTCCTTGTTCTCGGACTACACCGGAGATGTAACGTGTCTTTACCCCGGTGCCAATCAGCTGAGCCAACTCCAACTGACTGATACACCGTAAAATCTATAGCAAGCAGACACAGGTATTAGAAAAGCGAATAACAGCAAAGTATTGTGCCAATCTGAAGTTGCTGGCAAAGCCTACCTCATGCCAGGAGTTGCCAAGGTAGTTTCCATCAGTGTGCGCTACAGTGATGAGGGTCTTAATGGTGTCAATGTTCTTCTGCTTCATCTCTGTGATACTGGAGCTAGCTGTGAGCAGAGTGAACCTGGCCAAAGCCTGGATATATGCATCTCGCTCCAACTACACAGAGACACACACAAACATACAGTCACACAGGCCAGAAAAAGGTGAAATTAAGAGTTATGACAAATTACTGATTGAGATCACTCAGTTTGATTTCACAGGTACGAAGTGAGTGTAATGTACTGCACTCACCTGCATGCCAAAGATGCAGGCGATCCTGATCGCACAGCGGATTCCCTCTAGACACAGAGACGCCACCTCCTGGTCATCACAGTCCTGAAGGCCTACACTAAACGCTGCCAACAGGGGTGTCCAAGCCAACTGTAGTAGAGGCATACATATATCAATTTTTGCTTCCTTCACAGCATTCCTTTTTTCCCACAACTCCCCCACTCTAAAGCAATCATCGCTAATGTTTTACATTCACAGGCCCCCATGTTCACAAAACTATGCTGTTACAGTCATTTGCAACGTTGAAGTAAAAGGCTGGTACCTTGAACATGGGCCGGACATGCTCCAGGTGGGTGGCGCTAAAAAAATGGGCCTGAGCATGGCTCACTGCCTCCATCAGAGCTTTAGCTGTCTTAGCCATCTGCTCCATCTCCATATTATACAGCAGCCGCCTCTGCTTCTCATTGGCTACACCTGCCACCAGAACAGGGCTTAATTCATTTAGTGTCCAAAGAACATTGCACTTCACACTCAGGCAAGCAGAAGAGTATAAATGTACTAATAGTACTCAATAAAACTAGTATTTATAAGTGAACTCACTCAGAGACTTGTTAACATGGACAGTACTCACTTTGCTTGCTGGACTTGGGGGTGATTGAATACTCTTTGCTCTCCTTCATGGCAATTTTTTTCCCTGCTATCTCATCATAAATGGATGAGAGATACTCCTCAGGCAGGTCTTTACTGTCATTAATGCCACGGTTCATCTTAATGTATTGTTCCTTTGTCATTTTGTTCTTCACCTGAGATGAGACATGCACTATGATTCCCACACAAGAACAAATAACAGGAATCTAGATTTTAGAAGACGAGATTCTGTGAAAGGTCATGATCGTGAAGTGCAGGATGATCAAGGTAATCAGGATGAATGTAAGAGAACAGTTTGGTGATCTCAAACAGAAAGGTTTCGTTTCTTGTGTTCTTCGTTTCTCAGACAGACTGACCTGAGGGCTGTGCAGGTCAGTGGTTAACATGATGATGGAGTAGGCCAGAACATAGGCTGTGTCTGCACTGGCAAACAACGTCTGCCTGGAAAAGAACGTAAAAAAGTCAGGGTTTTTTTTGTTTTTTTTTTGAGGAACTGCATACACCACTGTTTAAATCAATATACCGTACTGCACAATCCAAATTTATTTTATCAACTTTGCAGTATCACTTTAAGCTGAACTATCATTTAAGTGTTATCATACAAATAATATCGGTAACATTAGAACTACAGGATGATTAAGCTGAACAGGTCTAAAGAACTATGATAAAAGAAATAAAACAAAATCAATAGCATATTGCATTAGAACAGATCATGGTATGAAGTTGAAAAGGTTACAGTTGTTGAGAATGTATTGACAACTAAAAGGCGCTGTGCGGTTTCCCATAGTTTCCCTGCGGTTTCCTCAGGTCTCACCCCTGATTGCACTCCAGGTAGCGAGCTGCAAACTTTTCCATGAGCCGGTCAATTTTCTGTGCCTCCCCGGGCAACCTGAATCCTTCCAGGAAAGTGCGCAGTGCTGAAACAAAGTCCTTGCCACAGAAGTCCAGCTGGTCTACATAGCAGTACATGACCTCCTTATTAAACTTGGCGTTCTCACCAAGAAACTCCCCAACCTGGGTCTGCGTGAAGGAAGCAGGAGAGAGGGACTGAGACACAGTGAAAGGTGATCGGACTGACAGCAGTGAAGGGGGGTCTGATTGCACCTACTGTGTCAAGTCTCTCCTCCTGGTGCAGGAATTGGGCAATGTCCTCTGCGGAGGTTCCCAGCATGCCTTGCTCTTGCAAGTATTGCACTCCCCTCTTGGGTTTTTTATTAAATCTGTGGAACACATGGAGAAAACGATGTTAACACTGGAAAAAAAAAGAGGAAAAAGATCTGAAACTAAAGAAAGATAAAGAGAAATCTGGGACAGACTTACAGCTCAATGCCATGCTCAATGATTTCTTTTTGCTGTTTGATGACCTCGTATTGTTCTGGATGGTCAGGCTGGTTAGACTGGACACTAGAGGAGACAGCAGAGTCCTGAGAGCCAACGCTGTCCCGGCGAGACAGCAGGTGTTCAGTAAGCTTTGTGTCTGCTCCGTCGCCTTCAGCCTGGTGCTCCTGACCTGTAATTACAACACAGCCGTTAACAATGTGACAATGTAGCCATACACTGCATACATTTGCTACATTAAGATTATACAACCTTCCCCACCAAAGCAAGGGTGAAACAGAATGGGAGAGAGCTTTCTTACCCAAGTTGGCCTGTAGGTTAGGGTTGACATAGAGGTCTTTACTCCACTCCACCATGCATTTAAGAATGGACACCAGGCACTCCAGCCCTTTCTTACGCAAACTCAGCTCCTAAAGAAAAAAAAATGTTGCAACTTCGCACACAATGCTAGCTATGGGAAAAAAAACCCCCAAAAAAACAACCCTACAAACAGAACAATATGCAAGTTCTTCTGAACTGTATATGGGGTGAAAAGTGCTGCCAGAGCAACAAATAAAAATGCATTGTAGACATTTTCAGCCTCATTTCACTCTCACTGACAAACACGCGGATGTAAAAGTGTTTGAGATGTCGAGAATAATTATATGGAAGCAATTCATTTATTCTGCAGATCTGACGGAAACACAAAGAGCTTGATTTGTTTCTGAGAATACAGCACAAAGATTACATCACCGCGAGAGGATACCTGCAGTGGCGTCATGCCTAGCTCCTGCCCACTTCGACCCTGAGCAATTTTAGAAAGGTCATTCACGAGACGCTCAAAGATATTTGCTGCATTCAGGTCACAGTCATAGTTCACATAGATATCCACCACACACTGGGCATCTGAGGAACATAAGAAAAGCAAGAGTTTTAACTGTGCCACGCTGTTCTGTGAGCTAGACAGAAATAAAAGATGTTGGGGCGTACTGTAAACAGTTCAGAACCCTGATGACAGTGTTGCTACCTGCACAAATGCGAGTCAGGGTCTGGATGACCATCCACTTGTGCTCAAAAGAGCTAGATGATGTTTCTAGAATGGTCAAAAAAATCTCTCTGAAGAACACCTGACAAATACAAAAATAAAGAAATTAATAAAATAAAAAAACATGGTAATTTCTGTGCAACTCAGTTGTATTTAGTTATATAAAATGATGTTAAGAGAACAAGACTAATCCCTGCAGTTCTTCTTTACCTCAATCTGCATCTTAAGGTGCACTTTAAAGTGGGAGAGCAGGGTGAGGAAGATGGCCAAAGAGAGCTCAAACACTTCAGGCACAGAGGAGACACCATTCTTGGAAAGTGCGACACACAGGTACTGCTTAATAGCGTTCACAAACATCTCATGTGTTCGGAACACAGGCCCGGCTCCCTGAAGGACTGACAGCAGCAGCTGCAAGGAAACCACCTTGGAGCGCAGCTCATGAGACCTGACAGAGAGAACAAAACCAGCACCACTGAAAACAACAATTCAAAAGGTTTATTGTTCTCTAGCAAGGAGCATTTTAGCCTTAGATCTAAGTTTCCTGAAGGAAAAAAAAACAAAAACCCACACATGTAGTCTTGGGATTTAATTACAATAGCAACTAAACCAAGCCACTATTTATCAGTCCATTCACACATTGTTCTCATTAAATTCATAAGACAATAACTTTTACTAAAGCCTTATTGCATTCTTCAACCTTTTTCTCTCAGCATTTCCTGACAATAAAGTATTTTCCATGAATTTCATCACAGGTGTTTTGTTTCAGAAGTTACAAAATGACAAAAGTACTTGTACCAGTTAGGCAGGCTGGACTGCTGTATACGCATCTCAGCTCACAGTGTTTACCAAGGGAAAGCTTATGATGAATTAATCATTGGAATAAAACGATGAAATTTTCCCCTTACAGATCTACAGCATTTTCTGAAATACATTCAATGCAGCAAAAGTGCTATACTGTAATTTTAATAGGGTTAAAGTAGGGTTAAAATCTCACTTGGGGTCTGGTGGGCCGTCAGCCAGGGGCTTCATAGAGAGTTTGCAGAGGGAACGGAACACCAGGAAAGCATCTTTCTGCAGGATGTGGGAGAAGCGGGCAGCTGTCTGAGTGTTCTGCATTGCCTCTGCATCCTGTGCACCATTGAAAGAGTGAAAACATGACTTCCTAATTAAGCCTTCATGGATGACTTCTTCAGAAGCCACACACACTACATATGCAAGAGTTTCTAAATGATCCTTATAAACCACTATAAACCACAAAAACCTATTGTTAAGAATGTATTTAAAAAATTTGGCTACATTTTCTTTTTATTTCTTCAACTATTAACAGAAAAGTCTTACTTTTCTACTAAAGGTAGAAAATCTTCAAAATCAGCTAAAGGTAACACCGGTTTCTCATGGGAACATTTAGTGTTATATCATCCTTGTGCAAGAAATCAGTTTAAAAACAGGAAGCCTGTCTGCATATAAAACTATGAACGCCCTGGCACTATTACAATTGAAACAGTTATTCAGAAGACATCCAAGTAATGAACAATAACAGGCACTCAGAGTGAAAACACACATAAGAGGGAAACTTCACTTTGGTTAAGCAGAAAACAAAAGATGCTCACTTAGCAAAAGGCCAATATACTTACAAGGCACACTGGACACTATTTAGGCACATTCAGGCAGCAGGAGTAACATCACAACATTTCAGTACTTTAAACATACCAGTATATCTGTAGAGGAAACAGAGGCTTGATCATCCACAACACCATTCATGTGCTGAGTGTCTGCGCTGACAACAGGGGGAGCTCCTTTGGACTCAGAGTCAGAATGCTGGTCCAGTCCTGTCATGTGAGAAACAGTGTAAAAAAAAAAAAATCCATATTTGGGATATTTACATATGTGTAATTACCAGATACAATTATTTCAACACGTTAAAACAATTATTCAAGCTACAGTGTCTCTCACCCCCCTCTACAGAACTTTCTCCCAAGCCACTGTCTGGCTCAGCATCGTCCTGAGCCTCTGATGCCTGTTCTGCCTCAGCCTCCAGGTGGCTCTCCTCGCCATTAGGGTCCCTCTCTTCTGGTGGCTTGGATACAGGGGTGCCTAATTAAACACATAGCATATTACCAATAAAGGCAACTTACCACAGAAACAAACTCACAATACTAAATGTTTTGTGGGTGTTCACATTGTGTGAGCATCCCAAAAAACTAATGAGAATGTTATATTTCATGTTCTGTTTTATGTGTTGGTGTATTCGCATTGTGTTTATTTTTGCATTAATGTATGCGTTCTGCAAACGGCAAAGGTTTCCTTTGGGACAGGTGAAGTCCATCCTATATCCTGCATTTTTATGTATAAAGAACTGAGAAAGTTTTACCACACCATGGCATTAGTTGCCATGTAATTTCCTGTACTTTCAATTACCATATATTTGTCAGGGTTCAAGTGATGAACAGAAGAAACTGGGTACCTGGTTGTGAGCTATCCATTACATTCTGTTTTTGTGTGGCATCATCTGTCTTTTGCCCCTCTTGTTTTCTGTGCTCGGAGGGGGTGTCCTGAGAAGCAGGGGGTGTGAGGGAGGACTCTGTGGGGATAGGAGAGGGTAAACGCTGCCCATTCTGCTCTGACTTGGCACGTTCAGGCCGCGGAGATCCAGATCCTCGGCTCGGTGTGGGAGAAGGGTTTTGTGGGACAGGTAAGGGGGTTTGTGGGGCTGGGACAATGTTCGGGGGCTGCAGATGCTGCCTCTCTTTTTCTGCCTCCTGAGCCTCCAAGGCCTGCAAACATAAACCATAATGAAAAACGTCTTCAGATGTTTACATTTCATCTGGAAAGCCAAACAAAGTACAAAACTTAAACATAGGACAGGATTATCTATGTAGCTCATGCTAACCGCCTGGTTCTCCATGCGAGTGAAAATGACATTCAGCATCTGTGTGAGGGTAGCCTTGGCGGTGGTCTGGTTGATGAGGTTGCGACTGGCCAGATAGATGTTGTAGCAGGTACGAACGGTCAGCAGAATGGTCCCCTCATGGATTTCTATGTGAGGAGACGTCACTGCAGTCAGAAGAGCCTGAGAAAAAAAGGAACAAGAGTCATGAAGAAACTCGTCTGTTCCTCAGACAAAGACACTTGGCTTTATGGAGTGAATCTATTTCTATGTTGATTTAAATGCACAGTGAAACTGTTACCCAAAAGAAAAATTGATGGCAGACACAAAATAAATCCAGTAAATTTAGTAACACCACAAATTATGGACAAAACGACTGAATAAGCAACACCTCTATTCAAGAGTATGACCGCCAAGTCATGAAACATAGTTTATAATACGCAACTAAAATAAAAAACAATAATAAACAATTTATAAATGTGGAAATATCAGGTGTTTCCTACTTTTGTATTTCATGTTTAAACATGGCAATCTCTGGAACCTTTTCTGGTGTCCATCTGGCAAGCAATAAAAACTAAAACAATAACAAAACAAAAAAAACATATGGTTAAAAGTAATCTCACCTTGATGATCTGTAGCTGCACACCCTCATCTGTCTGTGGGCCCTGAAAGCAGTTGCAAATGGTCTCCACCAAACGGTCAATCAGACGTTTCCCTGGTGCCCCACTGTCCGGTGCATTCCCCGTGATGTGTCCATAAGCAATGAGTTTCTGCATAGTTTAAGAATTCAAGACACATGCACTTCATTTTACACAAAACAACCATAAACCAGTGTATGGTATAAATGATACAACCACAGGTCTGCTACCTGACCCAAGCTTCAGAGGCCCCGACAAAATACTGATACCGGCTTTGGAATTTGTTTATGTTTTGTTTTTTTACACGTAACATTGGTCTGTGTTTAAGATTAGTATCTTGGCTAATAGTGATGAGGGTGTGGCGATTCATGGTGGTTCATTTATATATGATGGTTCACGTTTCGCCACGCTGAGAAATCTATTTTTATCAGTTAATAATATGTGTTTGAGAAGAAATATTGCAGCTCCTCCTGTAATCCTAGTGATGGTGCCCTCTCAACTATTCAAACAATTAAAGAAGAACGGCTTTATTTATAAGTGACATGAGTGGTGGAACACAAAGCAGATATTCATGCTGCTCTCCCACAGTTTGGCTTTCAAATTTTTAATGGTAAAAGAGGAGTTGGACACGAGTCATGTTGTGTACAAACTTTATCATGCAAAAGCTAGCTAAGTATCGTTCTAATATTACAGACATACAGAGACACATTGCTAGACATCATAATGAGATAGAAAAGGTATTGTAGAAACATTTCTATAGTGTTAAACCGAGATATTTACTAAACAAATATCAAATCAGCCCCTCAGGACTGTGATATTGTAGCATATCTGTTAATGATGTATTTTTAAATATGCAGGAAATTTCAGGCACTTTCAGGCATTCTTACTCTCACTGATGCATGCACATGCTCCAGCACTCTCTTTTTCTTGAGCATAATAACTTTCAATTTGAGTAGGGAGTGAATGTGATGCTCAGTGAAACCGTGGATGATGAGAGAGGAGTGTTTGGTTGGTTGTAATGTCGTTACAGATCTTTATCCTCACTTCTTAAGTTAACCTGAAGTTAACTTGAGCATTTCTTCAAGTATAACAACAGCACAAGAAGCTGCAGCAAGCCTAACAGTAACAGGGTGGATGCTCTCTTCCATTCCACAAAACGCCTATAATGAACACTGCTGGTGTATTACAGATGAATTAAATCCTGGGAGGACACTTATTGACTCTCCTCCAGCACTTAGTAGAAAGCTCCGGAAAACAAAGCAATCTGTGTGTGCGAGAGTCATTTCCAGTTCCAAATTTAGAAGCACCAGTTTGGATCAGGTTTTCAAGTGGCAGGTTCAGGTTGTAATTTCGTGCAGACCATTTAAACAACTAAGTGAGTATTTGTTTATATATGATACCTGTAAGCAGTCCAAAGAGGTGCTGACGATCCGTGGACACTTCGACTGGCATGCCAGTTCAAAGGGCAGGACATACTTGTCTGCTTCAATGTAGTTGGCTTTTGGTGGAACCACAGTGCCATCCCTGGTAGATCCAGATATTATAAATTAAACTCAACATATTGCAACATAACTGAAAGCTTTTAATGTAACCAAAAAGGCCTCATCAACTTCTGATGCCGCAGAGCGAAAATGCTCGTTTATTAGTTTCCGAGCTGAGTGAGCTGCAGCTGTACAAACTGTCCTCGGGTCAACACCCGACACTAGTGTCTAGTTAGCTGTTACACAATTAGATCTGAACTTTAACATTGCGGCAGAAAACATTTTTGGACACAGAATTTTTGATAAACACCCCACAACTGGATGTGTTCATCAAAGAGATACAGGAAGGAACAAAAATGCAAAGACCAACTCACTTTTGTTTTTCCAGCTCAAGTTTGATCTCCTCTGAAAAACAGGGAAAAGTGTCAATTAGACATTTCTCACTTATTCACCACTGTAGCCTGCAAAGACTGCTCTTCAATAGAGCCTGTCCACCAATACAAACAAAAGTAAGGGGCACAATAATAATAATAACAATAATAACAATAATAATAATAATAATAATACCATGTTAAACATTTAACCACAATAGTTAAAATAATATGCTGACACACAATAAACAACAGTGTAAAGAACAGAATTGTAAACAACAGTGTAATGAACAGAATTGTAAAGAACAGTGTAAAGAACAGAAGTGCAAGATGAATTTAATTGTGCTAATGACCAAAATGAGACAAAATGTGCAAGGATGCTTAATCTGCATGACTAGTCTAAGATCAACAAAAACAGCACACAAGGAGACTGCAAGCTATTTTTATTGTTTTTAATGGATTTTTAATGTGGCTGGAACGATGAAATCAAACAGCCAAGCCAAAAACGGCAGCCTGGTCATTAGGAAGGACATTGTTAGAAAAACAGCCTTCTAAGACAACCGAATAAATAATCAGGGAAATCACAAACAGGGCATCCTTCTTCATCAAGGGCAGAAGTTGACCGTAGTCACCACAAGCACTTTAGGCATCCGAGCTAATATCACGTGCACAGTTCTGCTCACGGATTGTCACAGGCCTGCA
>JBBMFX010000128.1:19347643-19357819 GCA_037832545.1 Rhabdalestes septentrionalis
ACGGGTGTTGTTCAGATATAATTAGACGGGTGTTGTTCAGATATAATTAGACGGGTGTTGTTCAGATATAATTAGACTGTGTGGTTCAGATATAATTAGACGGGTGTGGTTCAGATATAATTAGACGGGTGTTGTTCTGATATAATTTGACGGGTGTTGTTCAGATATAATTAGACGGGTGTTGTTCAGATATAATTAGACGGGTGTTGTTCAGATATAATTAGACGGGTGTTGTTCAGATATAATTTGACGGGTGTTGTTCAGATATAATTTGACGGGTGTTGTTCAGATATAATTTGACGGGTGTTTTTCAGATGTAATTCGACGGGTGTTGTTCAGATGTAATTCGACGGGTGTTGTTCAGATGTAATTCGACGGGTGTTGTTCAGATATAATTCGACGGGTGTTGTTCAGATACAATTTGACGGGTGTTGTTTAGATGTAATTCGACAGGTGTTGTTTAGATGTAATTCGACGGGTGTTGTTTAGGTGTACCGAGCGAGCAGTCTCTCCGTTGAATTGTAAATGCTGACTTAGGATTAGCTTTACATGTCTAAGATACAGACTTGAACTATTTGAGCACTGATATACATCACTCTGGATAATAGCGTGCCGTTAATGTAAATGTAAAACAAAAACAATCACCCACAGAGCCCCCTTCTGGACAGGCCCCTGCTCTATACTACCTCAGAGGCGCAAAAAAAACATGCCCAGTCATCATCCAACCAGAGGTAGGCAGACTCCACCTTGCACTAAAAAGTTTCGTATTCAGGAAGGTGTGTGAGTCAGAATTGGAGAGGAAGTACAGGTGTGCGAGTGTTTTGGTATAAGGGTGAGTTTATCAAGTGTATCTGTATTAGATAAGGCTAATGAAGTTGGTCTACAACATGTCGGCCGCACATGGACCTACAAACCACAGCCCGTGATCACACCTACGCCACTTCAGTTACACAACTGCTGAAAGGCTCGCTGGTGATCTGCGGCGGGTCAGAGTTCAGTTCAGCGCCTGACACGTTACAGCACCTCACGTCTATTCAAGATATTACAACTGCGTTTCAGTGGGTGCATTGTCAAATACAGTGTGTGTATGTACAGTAGGGGGCTAAAAGTCTGAGACCACCAGCTATTCAATCTTCTATTCTGGGTTCTTTTGTAATGTAATATCAAGGTTTTCATTACCAATTATTTTATCAGCTTTAACAAAGATTTCAGAATTCCTTACTATGGGTCGTGCCTCTGACAGGTAGATCAGATCCCACAGAGTCGTCTAATCATCTGATTAAATGGAAAAAATTAGACTATAATATCCAACCCTTTTTTTGCATAACAGATTTAAAGGAGCCAATATTTTAAACTTGCTTACATTTAAATAGTAAACTACAAATAGTACAAAATTGCTTTTCCTCACTGTACTTTAACTGTTTTTCAAAATATCTAAAAGTTCTGCTTGTTTCCAGTTTTAAATGAATTTTTTTTTATGTGGTCTCAGACTTTTGGACCCTCGCTGTCAGAACAAACCTGAAATGAAAACAATCTTTGCGTGAAATATGTTTTGTTCCAATAGCGATGGGATATACATTTGTGTGCAAAAGTTTGAACACTTCAGGTAAAATGAAAGGTTGAAAATAAGTGCACACCTTCTGCAGGGAACAAACCAAAAATAATTAGTGCACCTTATTCACAGGCCATTTTAACGTTAAATTCTGCAACACTAACTGTGCATTAAAATGGTGTGCAGAAATGTGTCCCCTTCAGAGGAAGTGTACTTAATTCTACACACCAAAAAAAATCCTGTCATGACCAGTACCAGGTCTGCATGTCCACGTTCTGCATTATTCTAGAGAGGGGCGGGTACACTCTTCATGCATGAAACAGTCTCCACGTCAGAGCGCCCGTAAAAAGCGACAGATGTGTCCATAATCGTAATCGAGAAAGACGAATGAAATGTGTCAAGTTATGATGCCATATGTGTAATAATAAAAAAATAAGAAGAATATGTCACATAAATCAGATGCCACAGATCAGAGTGACAGCCCTTGTCATATGGATAAATGGTCAAAAACAAAAACGACTTTGATCATTCTGGTTCTTGGCAATGATTAAAAGTATTAAAACAGGGCACATTGCAAACTACCCCTCAGTCAAACCGACATGAAAGACCTTCAAACACCAAATAATTTAGACGTGTCCTAAATTTAGCCTATGTTGGATAAAAAAAACCAAAAACTATTCTCTTGAAAAGTGCTAAAAAAAAATTTTTTTTTAAAGTACATCAGAAAGCAAATGATGTGAAGGTCAAATTATCGCTGCACGTTAAGAGATGACAGGTTTCGTCTCCGCTCTCCTTGTTTAACTTTAGAATCTCAGAAGCCTGGCCTTCTGCAGTTACTATGGTAACCACACAGGGCAGGAGTCGCCGTGATTTGTTCTCGGTCTGGACACCGCCGTCGTATTCCAGAGAAAGTATTTGTCTGGGGGAAAGCAGATTGTCATAATTAATAATGTGCCCAGTTCTCCATCGTTCTACGAGCAGGAAGAACCCGCAGACATGTGCAATCATTCATCCATTCATCCATTCATCCACTCACTCTCAAGTCAAGTTCATTATTACTCATTATTGTGTCCCAACCGTGAAGGGAAGAGTTCGGACTTTAGTGGAAAAGAAGGACTTTTTTAGCCCTGTGGTTAAAGAACAAGTGCTGTGTGGTGCAATTGCTGGAGGTCTTTTCCACAGCAGACCCTCCTCTTTAGGCTTTGATTTGCTAGTTATGGTGCAGAGACAGGCTCCTTTAGTCCTATGGCACAAGAGATGATGTTGGCATGTGGATTTATTTTTTTTGCCTGGTGCGCATGTCTGTAAGGTTTGACTGTATTGTGCTTGTGGACGTCTACTGTGGAGAGTGTTATCAGGCGTTATTCTACAGTGCATACACAGTTTATGTGGTCTGTGTGCACGAGGGTAAACCCACTGCGTGCACATGTTTATGTTCATGCCTCGCTCCCATCTAGAGCGTGATTACTGTGCCATCCTCCTCCAAGTTCCTCCTCTCCAAGACCCTTTCAGTGGCACTCAGAGACCCCACACTAGCGCTGCTCGCCATGGCACCATTCGAAGGTCGGAGGTTGAGGTGGGGCTCGTACCTCGGCAGGCTGGGCATGCTATAGCTAGCCGCTGCCCCTGCTACCGGTCGCGGGCTGAGCCACGTGTCGCCCCCCGACTCGATCACCAAGTCCTCGTCCTCCTCGTCGCTCTCCGCCTCCTCCGGCCGGAAGTTCTGGATGATATGCGACGGGGTTAGTGCGGTAGCGCCCGGCGTGGAGTAGCTGTAGTAGCTGGCGCCGCTGTCAGACGATCGCCCAGAGCTTCCTGACGCAGCCCCGCCCCCGCTGTTGCTGTTCCGCACCACGTTGTTACGCTGGTTGGCCGGCTTCACTGTGATGATGAGGTTGTGGCTGTTGGCGATCATCATGTCCGTCACCTGGTCCAGGGACTTGCCGGCCACCTCGATGCCGTTGACCTCCAGCACCTCGTCGTTCACGGCCAGGAGCCCCGTGCTCTCAGCCAGGCCACCCGGCACCAGGCGGGAGATGAAGATGCCCGGGACTTTCTCCAGGCCCTGGGGGGTGACCCGCACACTGGAGCCGTCCCGGATGTAGAAACCTAGCGGCTTCTCCTGCCCGTGCTTGTAGAGGCGGACGCGCCGGTGGGTCTCGGGAAGGATGTCCACGTCGATGATGGACGAGACGGGTCGGAAGTCTTTTGGCAGGCTAATGATAACGGGAGGTTTCTTCCTGGTGGTGTCAGGACGCAAGAGAACCGCTGCTAGTGCTGCCGGGGTCTTCTTGCGGGTCATGCAGTCGGTGCCGAAGGCAGAGTAGTCGGCTTCCTCTGCAGAAACAGAGCAGATAAAGAAAAGCAAGGTGTGAATTAATGTTTGCTCTCAACAGTTAATCAGTTACGGAGTAGATTTACCAAGTCAACACACTGTTTACTTTTTTTAAAAAAGCACTCTAATGTTCATTTTGACTGTTCATAATTTGTAATAAACAAGCTTCTATTCGCGCACAGCTCTATAAAAAATATTGCTCGATAAACAGACATAACTTTGAATCCTGGCAATGTGATTAATGACTAGTTGGTGTAAGTGACTAGTTGGTAATGACAATTAATTAAGTAGTAGTCAACCAATTAATTAATTACAGAATTCACTCACACGTAAACACACACAAGCTAAATGGTCACGGATGAAATGAACATGAGTACTGTTCATTTCATCCACCGCCAGTTGCACATTAAATTTTCTTGATCTTTAAAGGGCCCAATTATTGCTCGACTAAATTCCTTCTCACTTAAAAACGTATTCCCACTGCTTTGTTGTAAGAGGAGACCTGAAGGGGTTCCCGAGGCGAAGAATGCCTGCTTCGTTAGTTTCGCCTCTGATCTGAAGACTAATCTACTGTAAACCCAGGCCAAGACTCCTGCCTCCCTCCCTCCCTCCTTTCAATGGGTCTCCCTCTTTACTTCTCTCGTTCTCTCTGACAGCAGCAATTCTCAAATTCCTCACAGGCTTACTCATAGGGCTGTGCCGCCTGGACTTTCACCTGTGAGAAAACTCAGACTCAGGATTAAAGGACTACAAGAGGGAGCTCAGAGGGAGGAAGGCAAGAGAGACAGAGCAAAAAGAGATCGCAAAAAAGAGCAAGAGTTAAGAAGACAATGATGGACAGCGATCAAATCAAATGCATAAGGAGCATATCAGTTGGTTAAAGGAAATATTGAGACATTAGGAAATCCTGATAAAAAGTTCATGTCACCATTGTCCAGTACAAAGGGTAATGGTTAACCCGAGATTCTAATCATTAACCTCTAAACCATTAGAACACCTGTTTCACGAGTATTTCTATACTTCCTTTCCAACTCTGCTCTAATACCAGAATACTTTAGTTTTTTCCAAAGGGGCAGAATACAAAATTTGACGAATTACCTAGAAACAACAAACTACAAAGCTTTACTCTAAATAAGCATATTCACCGGCTGACGTCAGTTTTTCAGGTCAACATCAGGACACTTCCTTTGATTCATGGCCTGAAATATTGTTGTGTGTGGATGTTTTTAGGGCTTTTTTTTGACAAGAGTTATCTAAGAACAGCTTGAATTTGTTTATCGAATGTGAACCACTAAAGTAATTTCAAAGTAAGAACCCAAATACAGCCTAAACACAGACACACAGGCACACACACAGACAAAGGACTGATTGTTCTCAGGGAGTAACAGTCTCGCTTTCAATCCCCTAGAGATAAAAGAAAGGTACCTGGATATATGGTCTCTGTGTTTTAACCTGAATCCATGGCCAGAGTGATATTTATTTGTCCAATTAAGAACACTAAAAATATTTTCCTCATTAAAGCATTAGTTCTGCAAAAAGCAATAAAAAAATAGTTTAATATCCTTCACTAGATGCATTTGATCAGCTAAAGCAATTTTAGACACAAAATTTTAGTGATGCTCCGATCAATCGGCGGACGATCGGTTTCAGACGATAGTGAATGGTGAATGGTGATCAGGAAGCTTACATATCAGTTCTATAAACTTGAAGCATAACAATCAGCATCAGTCTCGGCCGATCACCTAGACAAAAAATCGGTACTTGGTATCGGTGGCAAAAATCCTGATCGGAGCATCACTACTAAATGTACCGTAAATTCCGGACTAAAAGCCGCTACTTTTTTATTCCAAAAAATGAACACTGCGGGTAATAATCAGGTGCGGCTAATAAATTTGTCTTTTTTTTTTTCATGGCACCAAAAACATTTTTCGTAACCAGACCCGGCGCCAGACACGGATTTGCAGACTGACCTTTGGGGAGGCAAACATTTTTTAGCTTTGCTTCGGGTTTAAAAATTTTATGTGCAACTCGGACACATCTGTGACGAGCGTTTAGGCAGCTCAAACTGCCGGACCAATCCCGGATGGCTCATATTCCCAGGGTGGGCCCGAGTGTGTCCGAGTGTGGGCAAAGCCCCCAAAGGCCCGCCCATGACGAAGATAAGGAAGATGAAAAAGGCGATTAATGAGTTTTTCCTGGTAGGCTGCTGTATATATAACGTGTATATTTTTACCGGTTGTTAGGAGGTGTTAAAATGTTTGTGCATCCTCTCCATCCTCCCATCTCCTATATGGTGGAACACAGAGCTATAGCAATGATGTGAAAGAACAGAACGTAAAAGCCCTCTTACAAGCTCTAAACAAATAAGATAAAAAAACAAGGGTAATATAGGAGTTTGCATGTTCTCCCTGTGAACGTGTGGGTTTCCTCCGGGACCTCCGGTTTCCTCCCACCATCAAAAACACGCGTGATGGGGATAGGTTGATAGAGCACACTAAATTACCCCTAGGTTTGACTGAGTGTGAATGTGTGTGTGTGTGTGTTGCTCTGCGATGTGCTGGCAACTGTCCAGGGTGTACCCCGCCTTCGCCCGTAGTAGCTGGGATAAGATATATATATGTGTGTGTACAAATGTGTGTGTATATGCAATAAGTAAGCCATGTTTTAAGATTTTTATTTCTACCCATTAAGCAGTAATTGTGAATTAAAATATGCAGAACAGTGTTGACGTTTCTCTGTAGTTTGTGTACTGAATTTTACTAAGAAAATGAAAAATGTCATTTGGCCCTGCGTCCCATAATATTTGCATACAACATCTGCACTACAGTGCAGTCCCAATGTGCATGTATATATACACACAATCATCTCTGGGCTGCTGAGAGTCTCTCCAGAATAATGAAGAGCTGCGCTCCCCCGTGAAACCTGAATCCCTCACCACGGAAACCAATCCAGTCATCACCACGTCTCATTACAAACCTTACAAAGAGAGCCCTAAGCTCTAATCACATACACACACGTGCACACATACACACACACTCTCCTTAACTCCTTTGACCCCTGTTAAACACTCACCACTCTCACCATCCTAATCAATAGACCAGGCAAGGCCAACAATACTGTGCAAACTCAGACTCAGCTACATGCAATATATATGGACCCAATGCTCTGCAGTACACTTTCATTTCATTTAAGACTATAAAGGTCCCAGTCAATGCATACTCACACAACTACACTTTATGGTTGAAGGTATTTTTTTGGGTCAGGGCGTTTCATTTATCATATAAATATTTTTTTTTCTCCCTCAAAATTTCCAGGGGAGATCATGTCACCATTAGGGGAGCTATAGCTCCCCCTGCTCCCCACTAGTTCGCACCCTGGTAAAATCCACAGACTTGACACTAATAAAATGAAAAGTGACCTAGTAGAGTTACAGGTCACACCTTCAACTTCAAGCCAAAACTTTATTGCATCTTTAGGTAGTTTTATGCCACTTCTTCTGAAAAAGTGCAGTGTCTCATTATTATGGCAGCACCTGCTACTGGAGACATCACCTATCAGCATCACTGACCTCAGCACAGGAGGAGACTTCCTGCCAGCAAAGGCCAGGAAGGAATCTATGTGACGTTGGTCAACAGAGTGTGTGGCTGAGTGTGTGTGTATGAGAGAGAGAGAGAGAGAGAGAGAGAGAGAGAGGCAGAGAAAGGGGGAGGTGTTCACATAAGGGAAACACAACACCGCTATTGATCTTGCTATCCTCTTACACACAGTTAAGACTTGCCTTTCAGAATCAGGTGTTCATTAAGTTGTCTCCATTCATTCATGCCTGAGTACCTCACTAATCAATAAAGACTCTGAATCGACGAGACCAGCCTCAGAGGGTAGAAGCAAATATGAATAAAACACACCAAAGGGAGTATTTAAGGATCTTTAGAGCCTTCTGCTTTAAATATTTAGCACAATTTAGCTCTGTATGATTGTGCCACAAGATAATCTTGCGTATAACAGAGAATGAGTCTCAGGCAGTAGGATTAGAGAATACGGAAGGAATATTGATTAAAGGCATGGAATAACGTTTACTCAAATAAAACCAATAATGTGCTATTTTATCTTTCAGATTAGGATTCTTAAGGTTATGTAATGTCTCTAACACTTTCATGGGTTACAATACATCATTTACTACAGGATTTTTTCCAATAAGCGTTCTAATGGCTCCTAATGTCAATATGCAAACACACTGACTTTATTTTTTTTTAAATAAAGACTAACACATGAAGTCTTAACAAATGTGTACATATGCAGTATGTCAGCATTCTATGAAGTCATATGTAGGTCTCGTGTTGCCTAATGAATGTTGCCCTGAATGGTGTACATAAATGTGGGACTGCTACACAAAAAACAAAAAAAAACCTTGCAAATCACATTTTAAATATATATTCTAATGAAGAACAGCTAATGACTCAAAACTGAACAAAATACACAAATCAGAAACTATGCACTATCTATTAGGGGTGGAGCTTAATACGAATACGGTATTTGGAAAGGCACAAATATCGTGTTTTTTAAAAAATTTGTATTTAGGGGACAGGGGTGGGGGGGTGGGGTGTTGCAGACGTTGTTTTGCGCTGCATTATGAATTTTACTCAAATACACAAATAATTTTCCCTTTTAACAAATACAAATACAGATACGAATAGCGACCGGTCTGCACACCCCTATAATATATACGTACTGTGAATGCCAAAGCCGTGTAGGCAGTGCTCTGGCTGTATAAGTGCGAGAGCGCCCTGTGTGACTGCCTGTCACAGCCTGAGACACGGACTCACCTCATCCAATATTCAGTAGCTCTGTGGAAGGCCATATGACGGACGTGATGCCTCACGTCTGGCTTTAGAGAATGACTCCATTCAAGATATTTTGTGGCAAGCTGCTCTGCAGCCCTGTTTTTACCGGCCAGCAGGGCCAGGAGCTGCTCGGACTGTGCCTGCGCTCGGCCTCGCACGGGCCATCTGTGTGACGGCATCTCTGGAAGAGGCTCCTGTTCCTTTAAGGTTCGAGGGCCGCATATCTCCTGCATGGTGAGTGTGTGTGCCAGCGTGTTCCAGTTACGGAGCGATAGACTGGGGGTGGGGGATAGGGGGGCATAATGAGTGCTTATTAAGGAACAGAGAAAGAGACGGCGAGTGAGAGGGGAGAGGGGTGAAAAATCCTTTCAATAGGGAAAAATTCCTGAGGTGTTGCTATTCTGGGCCCGATTTGCGCATACCTCTGTGGCAATGGCAGGATAAAGCGAGCCTTCAACTGATAACAGCGAGAGAGAGAGAGAGCGAGAGAGAGCGAGAGAGAGAGAGCGAGAGCGAGAGAACGAGAGAAAGAGAGAGAGAGTAGAGAGAGTAGATATACAGTAAACACCCTCCATAGTTGATGATCAGGGATCAGGGTCAAAGAAGAAGCACTTAAAATCACACAATAAATTTATATTCTGGTCTGATAATGATTTTGAATTGTCATTTATAATTTCTGATCACGGCCCTATCGGTACTTACTACTTAAAAAACTAAAATCTTGCTTCACCACATTTGTCTGAAGTGTAATAAAGCAAAAACTATGAGAACAAATGGGCTACCGCAGGACAAGACATCAAAATGTTCCTTAAGTGTCTTTACTGATGTTAAGCACAGCCACACTGAATCCAACGTGTCATTTGTTCATGACTGTGCTGTTAATAATGCACCGAGATTTTAGATTGATCTTTTAAAAAACATTAGGTTCATTTGCATCAGAGCTGTACACTATTTTAGGCAATAATTTTAGAACAAAACTAGGGAGCTATTACAGGTGTGTCACAAAGAAAGTGTCCTCATTTCTTTATTTGGGTTAGGCAGTTTGTTTGTTTGTGTGTGTGTGTGTTTTTAATAAGCGTGTGTGTGGGAGGGTGTGTGACTCCTTCTTCTGCCTCCAGTCACCTCTGCTGCATGCAAACATCAGCTCAGAACTTGCTGACTACACTCATCTCTCTTTCCCTTTCTCTCCCTCACCATCTCTCTATCCCCCCTTTTCCCTTCTCCCTCACTCTCTCTCCCTCCCTCACTCTCTCTCCCTCACTCTCTCTCTCTCTCTCGCTCCCTCCCTCACTCTCTCTCTCTCTCTCTCTCTCCCTCCCTCACTCTCTCTCTCTCTCCCTCACTCACTCTCTCTCTCTACCTGTGCTCTAGATCACTTTCTCCCTCTCCGTCTCTCTCTCTCTCCCTCCCTCTCTCTCTCTCTCTCTCTCTCTCTCTCTCCCTCACTC
>JBBMFX010000128.1:19397764-19417250 GCA_037832545.1 Rhabdalestes septentrionalis
TGTGTGGGTGTGTGTGTGTGTGTGTGTGTGTGTGTGTGTGTGTGTGTGTGTGTGTGTGTGTGTGTGTGTGTGTGAGTATGTGTTTACCAAAATATTTGTCCACATAATTTTGTATGACAGCTCTTTACTTTTGTACATATTGTTCTGTTTAAACAGATGTGTCTTTGGGGGCATGGCCTGAGGTCTCATGTGAAGTTTCACTGAATGTTCATTGTATAGAGCCTTAAAGTTTCTTCTTCTGAAAGAAAGAACATTGGGGTTAAAATTAATGTATGTGAATGGGGGGAAAAGGGATGAGCAAAAGAAAAGGAAAAGATTAGTGTAGGTCATCCCAGACTGCGTTTGTGTGTCAGGCAAGTTGGTCTGAAGTAACACATAAAGTTTGGTGGGTTTCGGATGAAGCGTGTCCGAGCAGGACCCTCTGAAAGTTCAGGGCGGCAAGAATAATTTTCACCAAAGAAACGTGAATAACAAACGAATGACAAAATGTAGCAAAAAGCTGTGAACAAGCCTGTAATGCCAGATCGGGCCCGGGGTGTATGAGTTGGAATGGTGTCTCTATCTCGAAAGGCCTAGGAGGAGTAGCATGCCAAAAAACGAGTGTCCGGAAGAATAATAATAATAAGAATAAAACTTTACGAAGTAACTGTAATAATAAAGAGATAGGCTGCTCTGTTTTGAGAGGACACACACTGCACTTTGTCCCCTGCTTTGCCTGAAAGCCAAATTCTATTTCTATGCCTTTAAAGAGAGGGGATAAAAACGTGTCGAGTTTAATCTGCATCATTTTGCCCTAAATATATTGTTTTGGGAAGTGACAGAAATCTCTCACCCTCTCTGTCGGCTTGCATTTATTGAAGAAGAAATCTGTCACCCTGTCTTGTGAATGTTCCTACAGAATAAAAGGAAGAGGCCGGAAGGGGGTGGTGATTTTTGAGAGATTGTACTCTGTGTGAATTGTCTGCTTTAGCAGCAGCGTGACGACTCTAATGCACAAATCAATTAGCTAATTGAGACCATGTGTGGCTACCAGGAGACCTGGCTGTTGAAGAGCCAATCACACACTTTCTCTTAATGAAGTAAAAATCTATTACCATTGTACCAATTCTGTTAATGAGCTGCGTTATATTTGTGAATGAAGCTGGGTAAACATCTAACAATGTCTGGCCTAATTAGAGGTTCTCAATTCTATTAGCCACATTTCATTAATGTTCTGTCAAAGTGCTACTGATGTAATTAACACTACTACTAATTCCACTACCACCACACTACTGCTAATTTATTATGATTAGGATGATGATGATGATGATTATTATTATTATCAATATGAATATTATTTTTTATAAACAACAATAACGTCTACCCATCCATCTATTTTTTGCCACATTATACTGCACTCGGGGGTCGGGGGCAGAGCCTATAACAATAACACTACTACTACTACTACTACTACTACTAATAATAATAATAATAATAATAACATTAATAATAACAATAATAGTCATAATATAATATAATATATAATAGAAATAATCATAATCGACACACATTAAAACTTAAGGGAAGAAAACATTGACCTGTGACCAGTCTGTTTTACTGGGCTAATGAAGATTGGGACAGAGATGTGACTGGTTCAGTGTTTCCTCTAACTGGAGAAACAGCTGTGTTTACAAGTCAAGGCATACAATTTCACTACACGTGCAGCGATGTGGGAAGACCAGGCTGTTGGCTGGGCTCTTCGGGGCATTTGCTGAGAAAGAGTAATGTTGCAATGTGGAACAGAGTCAGTTCAGTTTTTACCCAGTCGAAATAAAAGTTGTTGTGCTAGAACTTGTTGTGCTAAACATTTTTTTTTACCTGACAGTGAGTGCAGATACCCCATTTGGCTTATCACCCACAAGACATGGTGTTACAGACCAGCAGGATTGGAAGGAACAAATAAGATACCACCATGAAAAAAATTACTTTTTTTTTTAACCTTGTGTGAAAACATATGCCATGTTTTACTCAGAAATATGTCACAGCATGGAAGGAAAATTGCATTAAAATGAGTGTTTTCTATTTGTTGTGTCAGATGTTTCAATTTTGTAGCATGAGCATGAATCTACTGCATATTAATGACGATCTCTGAATTGACGGCATTTGTGTCAAACGTAACAGGCTCGTTCAGATTCCAGTCTGGTGCAGGGAGGAAGCAGCATAACACTAACCCAAAACTACATTTATGTGTTCATGAGACACACGGATTCACACTAACTAGACACAGAAGATCCCATCTACATGGATTAGAAGAAATATTTTTTTTTATAAATAAACAAATTAAAAACAATAACATGCAACATTCCAATGTTTTTGTGCATCCTTTCTTCAAACATCAGTCTTCAGCTGCTGTAGAACATAACAAAGGGTCAAAATAATTGAAAAATAAACTTTTTCTATTTTATAATTACACTTTCAAAACATCACTTTCACTCCCTTGTTCATAAATAGAAAGTAACCCACAAAAACAAGTGCATCACAAAAAACAGGCCATTTATTACATATCTCCACCTATTCAGACTAAAGCCGTTAGTTCCACTGATCATGCTGCAGTTCTAATTCAGCCTTGCTGGGTTTTTCAACAATCACGACAAGGAGGGCTCTGAATCAGTACTGAATTTTCCGATTTTAAGATTTGGGGCCTGTAAACTTGTAGGAAAGTGAATTATCAGCATAACTAGCTTACTGCAGATATAACAGGGCAAACCTTACATAGAAGAAATCTGCATAAAATATGAAATTACTGGAGTTGGTTGCAGCTGGTCCATGAATATGCAAAATAAGTGCCCTAACAGATCACAGTAGACAGTGCATGACGGTTAACAAAACTGCAAATCATTCAAAAGCAGGTTGTGACTGGGCACTGTTTAAAATATTTAAAATATTTTAATACATTCTATGTACTTCTCAGTGCACAGCGCAATTTGCGTTGAACTAAAGTATGCAGATTCAACTTGATTCTGGGTTTCAAGTCTGCAGATACTGACAGATAAAACATGATTTCAGCGGTTAAAATCATGTAACTTCATATTCAGACTGTATAACTTACATTTACACTGTAAGTTACACATATGAATGTGTATTTTAGTGCAAGTACTTTAAAACTAAAGAGTTTTAGAGGATGCAACTTTAATATTTAATGTAAATAAACTTCAGAAATGTCAGCATTCCATCGAGGTTTCTATCAGTTTCATTCAACTTGTTCAAATATTTGTCTTTTTTTCATTGCTAGAAATTCATGGCAAGGTGCCATTTTGTGCATTTTGTTATCAAAGCCTTCAGAGCAGAGGAAGAGGACTGGTGATTATCCTTTTTGCAGCTATTATGCACTGCCTTGTGACACTTACCCAGTGGTTTGATCATGAAGTTTATGCTGACACAATAAATAAAACTGCTTTGAAAAACATTCAATCACAAGGTCATTTGTAGCGGGAATTGTAATGACAGCGCAGTGATCACAGCTGAGTTATGTCTGTAATATGAATGAGCTCCGTTAGGACTTACCTAGCCCTCCGGCCACAATCACCCTTCCACCGAGGCAGCCAGCGACAAAGTCTGCCCTTTTCTCCCTCATCCGGGAGCCCCGCGTGGACTTCAGCCACACACCTGCACACAGGGTCCGAAGAGTAAGGGTCAAACAATGGGTAGAATAAGATTACTTATGAAGTGACAAATAAAGGTTAAAAACACTTAGACTTTCCTAAGTTGCTCATTTGGTGAAAAAAAAATTAAGTTTAATCTATATGTAACTGATAAGCTAGATTTGGCATTTAAAATTTGCTTTACAGATCATGTGTTATTCCCCATATCGTCGCTGTCAGGCCAAACCCCCCCCCCTGGATATTCTAAACAAATGAATACTGTGCCATCAAAATTGGTATAACTATTTTTAACACTTTTCATTGGTTCATAATTTCTACATTTTACAGACTCACGTGGAGACTGACCAATACTATTGATTTATGAACAAAAAACAACAAAGGTCAAAGTTGATTTATGAGGTTTCTGCCAGTCAGCGATGATATGTAAAGTACAGGCCTAAATTATCACAGACTTGACCAAAGCTGTGTTGAGTCGTGAATCGCAAATAGACTTATGTGGTATATGACACACTTTTATGTTCCAGAAAGAGATAAACAATAGTAGCAGCCACCTGAAGTCCTGAATTTCATGCTTAAATTGTATAATTTTATTGTGAACATTTCCAGTTTAAAATACGGGTTACTAAGGAAGGGACAAATAAAGGTTTAAAAAACACTTAGACTTTCCTGAGTTGCTCATTTGATGAAAAAAATCAAGTTAAACTGATTGCAATTTTGGCATTTAATTTTTGCTTAACAGATCATTTTGTAAATTATCATTTTGCCTAAATTATCAGACATGTTGAGTTGTGAATCTCAAACAGACGTACTTATTTGGTGAATGACACATTGTTATGTTTCAGAAAGAGTAAAAAAATAAAAGTAGCAGGTCCTAAATTTCATTCCATTTTAAGTATGTGATGAAACAGACACTGTTTGAACAAAGTTAATTGCTAAGAACATGCTCTCCTATTCTAAATTAGTCTCACAAATTCAGTGCATAATTAAAGAAGGACATTTAGGCACATTTTGGCTCAACTATTGTCTGTCGTGGAAATTCAACTTTGCGCCAAAATATTCAAGTGTTCTGCACCACTTGAAAGTGAGAGTGGGAGCGAATAGTTTTGATAGATATTTTGAGTGTGACTGAGCCATCCAGCAGGAGTGTGTCACTTCTGCTGGTTTTCTGCATCTGTCAGTGGGTTTGTGCAGAGCTCGGTGCAGACAGACATATGTGCTCCGCAAAATGATCTAATAATGATGGTCATAAAACAAAACAAGCAGAAAGGGCAGTGGGCACAGGGGTCCAGCCACACGCCCTCAATCAGCTCTCAGCCATTCTGATGTACTCGTACTAGAAAGGGCTGCCTGTCCATCTGCTCATTTCTGTCGGATGCTCAGACATTTCAGCTGTTGTCTGTGGCCACTGCCTGTAAATGCCTTTCATAACCTAGTGGCACTGTCATGTTTAGACATCTGTTCTAACACTTGATCTGAACTGACCAGGGCCCCCAAAGCCAACCAAAATTAGTCAGATTGCATCTCTCTACTTCAAAGTTAATGATGTCCTGTGCCTCAGATTTCACAAGGCAAAACATCTGTCACTCCTTTCTCTAAATATCAGACCTCGCCGTCTCGGTAAGCTTGACCATAAGTGGATTCTGGCTCTTGCATCAGAACGTAGAGTAACACCAGAGACATGCTGCTCTATGTGGAACTCAATAAGTCTTTCCCAGATGCTGTCTGTCGCAAAACATCAAACAGTCTACATCTGGAACATCTTGCCCTTCTTTCTCTCTCTCTCCTTCTCTCTCTCCCCAGATCTGGGCTGAAAGGCTCTCCATGGTAACAGAGAAAAGAGGCGAGAGTCATAGTTGCAGTTGATGCGCTCCACATGGGTGCGATGAGTCAACACCCCCCCAAGACAAGACCCCCACCAGATATCACAATCTGTGGAGCCACGATGTGCCCAATCTCTGTCTCTCTCTCTCTCTCTCTCTCTCTTTCTCTCTCTCTCTCTCTCTCTCTCTCTCTCTCTCTCTCACGCTCTCTGTCTCAGCCACTAGGAAATGTGATCAAACACAGCTGTTTCAGTCGCTGAGCATTTTTTTTATGTTCATTGTTTATTGCAAAAGTAGATGTGGATGATTTAGCCACTGGACATGCTCAATTAGGAAGCAAATTGTTCTCTGTGTCCAGGGGCTCAGAAAAGAAAAACGTTGATGGGAGTTTCTCATCTGTAGTTAGGCAGTGCCACCCCTTGGGTGTTATGGCCACTGAAACAAACTCTTATCTCTCGCCATCCAGTCTTCTTTAATTAATCATAACAGCCCCGGGTCATTAACAAATCCAAAGACGCAGTGTAATGAATATCTCCACAGGTGAGCCCCCTGGTTTTGTAAAAATGAATTCTGAAAAAACACAAACATTCTATCATCATACAGTACTATAGGAATACAGAGTCATTGCTCTATAATTGGCTTTGCATGTAGATTATATATACAGGAATACTGTATAAATTTGAGGGGTCAGGAGAACATATATCATTTCAACACAGCATTACACAACCTTATGAATTCTTCATCTAAAAAACATTGAAGAATGACTGATGCAGCATACAGCATTACAGCAATGACACATAAGCTAAATCAGCATCAGTTTTGTGAGCAGGGGAATACATGTACATGAATCTCTGTGTGAGACAGCATGAGTGAGTGCTAGAACTGTATATAGCACTTACCCTAATGCAATATCCTTAAAAAATAATCACACTCATCAACATCAACAACACATAACCACTCCACAGATTCCCTGCCTAATCCACCTAATATCTGGATTATGGCTGGGCGTGATGACGTATTATTTACTTAATGCTTATAATTATTTTATTGATATTTTAATGCAAGGTTTTATAAAAATTATTCTGTTTTAAAACTTCATTGTTTTTTGGGCTCACACAGTTTTTAGTCTGTTTTTTTCTGGGGTAAGGCTATTGGGATAAGTATTGGGATGCCTGACCATTACAACAGTTTTTTTAATGACACTGATACATAGATACATAGATATTCACATAGAGTTGGTTTCCTCTCACAGCTGCTATAATGGTTTCTCATGTCTCTCATGCTCTGGACTCTGAGGGGAACTGTTTTTTCAATAACATGAATACCCTGCAGTGGCAAATAGCTTTGGTATTTATTATTGATTTGATTATATTAATGTTTTGTAAAGTTGAGATTTACAAGAAAGGATTGAACTGTAACTGTGTAACTGTGTTAAAGGGAACACTGTTGTTAAAATGCTCCGTATTAGTTTAAAGTTTACAAACCAAATGTTATTGCACTTTTGTTCATATAGCAATATATTAAGGTGTGCAATATACTACTTATGAATGATTTTTTAAAGATTGCATATACCAGTGCTGTTAATTGCGATTAACTGCAGAAAATCATGTGATTAATCACAATTTAAAACGTATTAAAATGTTATAAATAAATAAATAAGCATGATAAAATGAGTACAATTTGGTGGTTAAAACTGGCAATTTAATAATTTTGCAATTAACTGTAAAATCAATATTAATAGAACAAAGGTGCTAGGTTTAAAATACACAAGTTGATTAAAAATATTGTTGGAATCAGAATAAAAATAATTTGGAACAGGCGAGTTCTTCAGGCAGCCCTGGCGTCCATCCCACCCAAGCCAGCAGCACGATAGCCATGAGCATGTTATAAGGGGTTAGAAAACATAATTCCTTTGTTTTGATATATTCATGTGTATATATGGAGAGATAGAGTGAGAGATAAGTTTAATACTGAGGACAATTGGGAGTTGAGAGAAAATGTAGAATTAGTTGAACTTGAATGTAGATGGATTTGGTAAGTTGCTAATTAAGCTAACCTGCTAGGTTAGATAAATTCCTCCAGCTCAGAGAAGCCAGACCACAGAATGTAATATATGTGATATATGACTTTACACCTGGTTAAGATTTATGAATGATGGTTTTGTATGTTTTTTTAGTGTTCTGTTGTGTAATGGTTATGTGTATCATTAGGAAATGAGAGAGAGAGAATGGTTATATATATATACCATTCTCTCTCTCTCGTTTCCTATATATATATATATATACTGCATATGGCTGCATATTCTATATTCTATATTTTCTGTCACACTGGTGTGGTTTCATGACTTTGTCTGTCTTGAAGTTAAGCAACTAGTTATAACTCTTGAGTTAATGATGAGTAAGCGTCAATGAGTCATTTGTAAATGCTTTGTACAGTTACAGACAAGACACACTTTAGATGAGCTCCCCAAATATACTTAAGTAACTAGTTATAACTCTTGAGTTAATGTTGAGTAAGCCTTAACAAATAATTTGTAAATTATTTATTCACATATTTATTAATCACAGACAAAATATGTATAGATATGTTTGTTAATGTTTAACTGATGAGAAATAACTAAGAGATAATTACTAAAATATGATTAAAGAAGTATTAACAAAGACTTTACCAACGCTTAATAATTGCTTAATATGGGGTAGTTATTATGAAGTGATACCGATAACATTGCACACAACCCTGTTCATGCAGCGCTTGCCCTTACAGCATCAGAAGCAGAATCAGAAAACCTTAGCCATCCAGGATGAAATAGCTTATGGTTGAATATTAGCAAAAAATGTTAAGGCCTTTACCAGATATCTGGGAATTAAATATGTATTAAATACACATGTGTATAAGAACTGCCTTACAGATGGCATATTCCATAATGATTTGAACAGTGTGTGGGTGGTATAGCATCATGCAAAATGGTGTTAAGCAAAAAGAGCCTTATTGGTATAGCAGTATTGATACTAGTATAGCAGTTTTGAATCTGAACATGTAAAAATGTCTGTGTCTCCTCTTTGTAAGGAAGTGTTTTATAAATGTTAAAAATGAGAAACTAATAAGAAAAACATCAAAATAAAGGCAATTTTCTTCTGAGCATATCACCTTGCTTCAGAACTGATGTTTACCATCTTTTAACTATAATTGATTGCTGTCCAATTGTCACACATCAGAAGACAGACATTAATTTGTCTGCCACAAGTAAAATATCGCTAGACTGGAACAGATGAACAAGAAGTATGTCAGGGTATTTTATGAACAATTTTGTATGCAGGGAATTCTGTAAAATAGTATATCTGTTGTCCTTAAAAGCATTCAATTTATCTCGCATTTACAGTAAGTACACTGCCTGATTCTAACCAATTATACTGTAATTAAATAAAAATAACTTTAAAACACTAGCAGAGGCATAAACACAGGGATGTACTGCTCCACTGAAGTCAAATATTTTAGGAGCGTATTATGTTTTGGAAACACTCGTTCCTTGGTCTGCACTAAAGATGATTCCAGCAAATATTAATACAAAATCCCCAGTTAATGTTAAAAGTATTTGGATGCATTTAATGCATGAGGAAAAACAGGAGAGTGTTTATGAAAATGTACTGCATATTTTATTCTGCAGTATTGCAAAGGGAAAATGATGCAATTAGTTCAGTCTGATTTTTTGTGGGGGGGTTCAAGCTGTTCAAGCCTGGCTTACTAAAGCAGTATGTCAAATGAGATGTACTGAGAATATGGGTGGGCAATGTGGCAAGAGATCCTGATAGAAATGACACAATATTTTACATCTGTACGGGACAGTTTTTTCACTGAGGTCTGACTAATCTCAGGTAATCAACACTTCAGAGACCTTTAGAGAGACACACTCTTTCTAAACCTGTATTTTAACTAAAGCTACAGTTAATTGTTGTTCTGATGTACTGATGACACCCACAATATGCTCAGTTAAGTTTAGTATTATTATGTCAACCATCCCTAGTTAGCACCATGCAAACTGAATCAAATTATCACACACTTGCCTCTCGTCAAGTTCTCACATATCATTCAGTTAAAATAGTTAAAACATATGTTTAGTTAAAATAGTCATAGCAGGTACAGTATCTTAAAAACTCAAAATTTTCAACCATTTGTTGATTTTTATATGTGAAATGATGTCATATATTATGTCAGAAACCACTCACTGAACATCTATTTGAAGCAAAAGTGTGATTATCTAGGCATGCAGTTTACATTAGGCTAAATAGTGGGATCCATGTTTCCATTATGTGTTTGTTAAATCAGTGTCTCAGCTGAGTCATAAGTAATACAATATATTTGTCCATGCTGAATCTCTGAGACTTTGAAAATGTAATCTCCACTGTCAACCCACGCTCCCACAAGACCAATCAGATGAATACTCTATCAGATACATCTTATTTCACTACAATCTGGGGCTATCCTCATAAAAAAACACAAAAACACTGAAAGAGTCTTTGGAGAGGTGAAGAAAATAATGAAAATGAGAGAGAATTGCAGAAAGAGAGAGAGAAGGATTCATGTCTCTAATTGTGTTCTCCTCATTAAACGCTGGTAATGAATCACTGGCAGTAGATCCACGCACTCACACACACACACACACACACACACACACACACTCACACACACACTCACACACACACACACACACACACACACACACAGCAAAATGCAGCTGCTGGTGGTTTGTGATGCACACCAAACACATTGTGGCCGGTGTGACCTGTGTATAGTGCGCCAGTGTGGCAGTGCAACCCACTGAATCTAGCTGTTTATAACATGCAAATAATAAAGAGTGGATGACACAAAGAAATAGAGAGAGAGACAGAGCATGAGAGAGAGAGAGAAAGAGAAGAAGAAAGGGAGAGATGGAAGTAAAGGGAGACAGTGTTAAGCAGGCACAATTTCCATCTCCCTCGTCCCCTGCTGGAATCTCCAGATAAATTGGGTGAAACTGCCACTGCCTCTATGCTGTGTGAGAGGGTGTATGTGTGTCAGTTCTTCCCTCCCCCTTACCTTATCGCTGTTTGAGAAGCGTGTCTGTTGGAATGGTGAAAGATATTCACAGGTACCTCGATCCCTATAGCAGCAGGACCCTTAAAGAACCAGAGAGAGCTATTTGGGGCTTCCTCAAATTGTCCCTTCAGGGGGGCCATTTCATCAAGGAGTGCTTTCACACGACACTAGAGAGTTCTCTCAACCCTAACTAAAATATAGAGAGTTTTTATTGTATGGTAATAACTAAGAAACAAGATTTCTTCCTGCATTGTCCAGGATATCACAGCCTGCAGGTGTCATTTAACCTTACCTCTGTGAGAGTAAACCCATAACCTCATGGATGAGACTGCTGTTTTTCACATAATCGGCTTATTCTGATTGCAGAGAATCTTATATTTAAAGGAACAATATAGTACTGTGGCTAATAAAGGACATAAGGTAATAGCTAACAATTAGCACAAAGTCAGTTGAAAAATGATAATTCATGATAATTCAGTTTGGTTCACTGGCAGCAGCGTCAGTGTTTTAATGGAACTGTGCCTTTAAATGGTTTCTCTCTGTCCACACACTAACGCACCTCATCGAATTGCATCTGCACTACCCAAAAGCCCATCACAATTCTCTTGTGTTACAATCTGAGATTATACGAACTGGCAGCAAAGTGCTTGCAGCCTTATTCTAATGAGTTCAACAGATTTCCTAAAAAAAGAAAACAAGCTGTGCTACACTGGCAAAGCTGAAAGGAAAGCATCTGCGTAGGCCCTGCACATATAAAACAACATGCATGATTTGTTCTGTGTCATTATAGTCATGACAAATAAGCACTTTACATTTTCTATGATGCATTATTTCATGGTCGCTCTCTCCAAGCAGACACACAGCTGCGCTCCTCTTTCTTCTCGTGTGGAGCAGGAGGTGTGTGGTGATTGACAGGTCTGAAGGCTCAGAACAATGACCCAGCTGGAAATGAGAACCTGTGTTTATTTAAAGCCCACAAATCAATCAGCTCTGACATACACACACTCACACTGGCACAGACTACACATACATACACATACATGTCCAAACCACTTCATAAAGCATTTCCTCTGAAATTAAAGGTACTAATGAGGAGTCTGTCCCCCTTGTTGCAGTAACATCCTCGACTTCCCCGGAAAACCTTTAAATTAAGGATTTAATAGCGTTCAGCTATTGGATGGGGCTCCATCACTCAGGAGAATGCAGTTCCACTCCTCTGCAGCCCAAGGCTGAGGGCTTTATTACCCTCTTCCCTATGCTTGGGACTGAACATAAGCCTAACTTGTGGCTGCTCCAGAGCATCTCATTGTACCCTCAGTACTTTTCAATGGGGACTATACAAGCTGTGTTTATGAGCACCTGCTTCAACAATGGATGCAGCTAAAATTTCTTTCATGTACGTCCCCAATATGTCTTGCAATCTGAGTGGCTTTGCGAGGGAATCTCTGCCTGTATATACCTTTATCACATGATGTATTATTGAAGACACACAGAACCGCTCATAGCTAAAAACAAACATGAACTCATAACTCAAATCAAAGCAAAGCTTGCCTTTGACGTCAACTCACATCAAATAGTTAGCTTATGATTATACCTATCCAATACAACATACTCCTTACAAAGTGCATGTTTTAACACCTTCAAAGCTCAAGGGAGGGAGCTGCACTTTGGCCCTAATAAATCTTTCTCCCCCAGCAGAGATGCACTCTAGGATTGATTTGAGTGGATCAATGGGCTAATCCATGGCCATCTCAGTTTGAGCTATGTGCTGGACTAGACTTGCAGTGAAGTGTTCTAAGCTTTTGAGCTAGACATGGTCAAAGCAGTGGGGGGAAAATCTGTGAAAAGGAAGAAAAACAATAGAGGAATAATACAATTATCTAGAAAGGCCAAGGCATAAGGATTTCAGAGGAGAGGGAAGAGAAGAGAAAGAGGAACACACTGTGAGACACACACACACACACACACATACACATACACACACACACACACTCACAGACACACATATACAACACAAACTCAAGCATGCAGACATTCTTACTGTGAGCACCTAAATACAGTGGTGTCACCTTTAAAACAGCAGGAAATTACCTCAGTATCCTGCCGTGGAGGCCCGGCAGGTCCACACCTCTCTCTCTTCCTTTTATTTTCTCCCTTTCCCTCTATCGCCCTCCCCTCTTTGTTTGCCATTGTTCTCTTCATGATGTACAGATTGTAAAAGAATTTGCACTGAAGTTGGGACCCTATTAAATATATTCATAAAAAGGTCAATATCTAATGTTTTTTGTGCTGTTTTGTTGTCTGTTTCCTTTGACAGACAATAAAAGTATCTAAAAAAAAAAGTAACCATTGCATCTCAAACGATTATTTGTTTGAATAAATAAACGTACACCAAAGCAGCATGAATAAGATTGCATTAAATGTAATATTTAAATTCTCAAACATCATTCAAGCATGTCGATTTCTCATGCAAACCAATTTGCAGCCCAGAAAAATGCAAACACTTTAAATAGTTTTATGAATGTGTCTGTTGAGGATTTTGCACAGGTATACGATATTCTAATTACATCTGCAATGGAATGATATAAACAGGGCCCAAGAACACTTCAGCACAACAGCAGCTATCAAAGCTAATGACTAAGCGCGGCCTGCCATGGTGCACTCCAATAACAGCAGCCCTGCTACCGAGACAAACATGGTAATGAGGCTCTGCTCTACACATGCAGAGACACAGGAGCGGTTAATAAAGCACATGAACATGACTATCAACGCTAACGTCGACACGTGATGCAAATATGAAAACACACTGAAAAGCATCACTACTGTAGGTACAGTTGCATGAATCACAGAAAGGTCATTCTGTTTGTACAATTCAGTTTTTTGTTTTGAATATCATCACAGTCAAAACAACACCATGTATCTCCATTGTTTTCACACTGTTTGTGAACATCCTTCACATAGTATCAGTATAACATAAAAAACAGTCCTAAAGAAATGTCCAGAAAAGTCTGAAAAAATCAATTTACATTAACTTACAGCATATGTTAATAGTGTAACTTTCTTTACCTGTAAAGTGACTATCTTTGTGCTGACAGGGTTGATCTATAAACAAGAGCAAATCATATATAGGCATATATATATAGGTGCTGCAAGATTCAGTTTGGTCATTTCCTTTCCTCTTACTAAAAGCTTGCCATACCTTTACATGTTTGCTTGGCTTGGTAAAAATTTATTATAGCTTAGTTGGTGCATTTTTGCTGTTTATTCCTTTTAACCAAAAGTTCATCATTCTAAAATGTAGTTCTTAACATTGTTGTTTTTTTGTTGTTGTTTTTTGTGTGTGAGTTTGATGTTGTGTCCATTAGGACACTGAGGACAATTGGTAAGCTGAGAGGAGCGTTTTTACCTTCTATAGCTGGTAATGGCACAATTTTGTATACACATACATTTCACACACATACATATTTGTTAGGTGTTTTCTGTACTAATTGCACAGAATTTCACTGTGACCCCCAGTGTCATGGCACAGCTGTTCATTATCCAAAGTAGCCAAAACCTTTTACGCCACAGACTATTATTATTTGCATTACTTATATTTCTTCTGTTGGTGAATAAATAAATGTCGGACATGGCGTGTCTTGGCTGACTGCCTATTCTTGCTTAAGTTAAAAATGTGTTTTTTATCCTGCCAAGTCATTCCTCTGATGTGATAATTGTAGGCTTTTGATCATTTTTATGACGAATTAATCCTGTTGTCAGGAACGGTTTTAGTACAGTCTAGCACACAGTGCCACACAGGGAGAGTCTAGCAGGGTGCTGGCAGAAACCACGATGCTGAATCAAGATAACCTGGAGGCATTAGCTGATGGGGCAAATTTAGCATCCTAATTCACTTACTGCCGCTCCCTGTCTGTCGCAGTCATCCCCAGACAGGCCTATTTATCCTGATATCATTTTTTGCTAGCTAGACTCTCACTGCACTTTGAGTTTATAAATTATTCTATGTCTGAGGTCATCATTCTCCCAGGCCTACATGCGAAAATGCTGGCAACAAGCACAAGCCTCTCCCGAGACGCAGCTGTTTCGAGTAAAGGAAAATAGAGGGACAGTTAGACTAACCATCATCTTGAGAACGGTCTGCCAGGCAGGAAAGAGAGTCTTTTTATGGAAACATTCCTGTACTTTCAGCTTCACTTTTGTTTAATCAGATGCTTTTGATTTAGCTCAGGCACTCTGAGATGCAAAACATGCCTATTTATGTCTAATTACAGCGGAAAGCTGCGTGTCACTCTATGGGGTAGTTAAATATGGATAAACATCTTTAACAAATGCCTGCTGAGTTAGCCATTTGACGCCATTAGCGAATTTTGCTATGATAAATACAAGATGTTCAAGAAGTTAATCATGGAGGTGCACCATCTGTAAAAGTCTATCATTATAAATCACATCCAACATTTTGAGTCAACGCAAGACATTTGGCGGTTTTATCGTCGTGGTTTGGGAGGAGGGGCACATTTTTAATTGTTTTCGTTGCCTGTCAGTGTACATGGTTGGTCCTTGCATTGCCGAAAGTCTGTGATTCATTGTTGTGGATTATTGTGTAATTCATGCTATTAGTGTGGTGAATGCACAGTGTGATATTTGTGTGAGCAGATGGATATGGAGGGGAGAGGGCAGCACTGCGATACTTTCTCTTTTTCTGACTCACGTTAGGCCTGACTCATACTGGTCTGACACAGACGTGTGTGGATGTGGCTCTGGCATTCATACACTTTCTCATTTTCACATACACGCATGTATAAACACAAAAGTCTGGGGTGGGGGGGAATGAAGAGAGGGGAAACAGGGAAAAGTGATCAAATCCAGGCACGCAACAGTCATGCAGACAGACAGTGTTTGATCAGGGTTTTGTGGTATGCCAGGTAACAAATCAAAGCTTTCCTTCTGATCCTTACTGAGCACTGAAAAATAGAGACAGGTATAAAAGGAAGGACAAACAGAAAATATACAGCCTGAAGGGGACACATGACTTGTGTTCAAATATTATTACTGTGGAAACCCCTTTCTTACAGAAGAAACACATACCGCACATATGTCCATTTTGCTTACAATAACGTAATACATCACAATTCTTAATGTGATACTTAATGCATGACTATATGAATGTGCCACATGTGATGGTATGCCCTGTAATTGAACATGATCACGTTTTTCATATGTAATTTCAGCTTAACTGCATCCACAGGCCCATGGTGAGTTGCAATTGATCACATAATGCTAGGTGGTGTATTATCTCTACTTGCACACTCGGGATGAAGTGACTGAAATGAGTAAAAGAGCCTACTTACAACCACAGTCTCATAGCTTCTGATATTAATGCTTACATTTATTCATGAGCCAGTCAGTGTAACAAGATTTTATATAAATTAATCTTGGAGCACTAGTAGAATAATGTACATACGATAAAAGGCTTGCCAAAATTTGATGCATAAAGATTTTTCTCTGTTTTAAAAGCAGTGCAGATATGGTAAATAAGGTTCATCGCTTGGATTACATCAACTCAACCTGAATGTCAAGGCTTCTGTAGAACAAACGCAGTTTCAAATTTAATTCTGTCCAAAGGGTGCAGTGTGTGTGCATTACATACAGCTAGTGGTTCTAATTTCTGGCTCTCACTCTCAATTCTGTTTGTTCATACAGCTTGTTAGTACCTGGAGCTTTTAACTTTACTGATTGCTTTCACTTTACTGTTGCTTTTGTCAATTTGTTGCTTTTTGATTTATCAGTAAGTCTCTTGTAAGCACTGTCGAATGTAGTTCGCAGAAAATGCTGTTCTGGTACGAAAGGGCCTCAATCACAGGCTCTATCACAACAAAACACGATGTGTGAGCAGATTTTCAACTTGTGTTATAGTTTACTGGTAGTTTGAAGGGTAAAATAAGTACAGTAACAACAGTTTTGTTAGTTTTTTTTAAATAGAGGCCTAAAATGTTAATATCTAATCAAAACAAATTTCTAAAACGCATTCATTTTTATGTAAGCAAAATAAATGAATTATGATAAAACAAAACATTTTACTCATATCCTGCCTTTCGTAATGTCAAGGTCAAAATCCGATGTTAAATAAAGGACTGTGTCAAAAGATTAAAATAAAAAGCGTGTGATTATTCACATGCAATATCATGATATTTTTCTTTCCAAAGATGGAGTGTGAATGCGGTGGAAAAAAGCAGTATCTTGTTGGACGCAACCTGAAACACCGTTAAGCACCGGAGCAGCCTAGCACCCCTGCTGCCTGTTAATAGCCTGTCCTCCCACAGAGCCGATTCACTATGACATCGGTAAACAACAAGCACGCATGATTTGAAAATTGCTTTGACAGGGTTATTATGGCATGACATACTCCTGAGTTAAATGCGAACAAATTAATTCATGAGAGACAAGTGAATAATTGCGACATACATATTAGGTGTTTCTTACTCTGAGAAATAAATATACTTTGAACTAGAAGCTTGCTTTGGGCTTATGAAGACTGAGAGGAAAGATTTCCATGTGAGACTTCGCAGCTTCAAGACCTTTAGCGAAGATATGAGTCTCTTCAATCCAAAACAAAATGAGCTGCGTGTAAAACGCAGCAACAGGAAACATTACCACAAGCCACTGGTAAAATTAAAAGCTGGCATAAATATTTAATTCTCTTCAGTGCTGGGGGAAAAGTGTTGTTTTTTACAAGACTGTCTAACAGAGGGAGGGGGTGGGGGGTGTACGGCTGGCATAGCCTTCATCTACAGAGACAGTATATTTTGGTGTGAAATATATTTTCTCTCTTCCTCTGACACACTTGCATACCCGCAATTTCAGATTTGGCCAGAGATTACTGCAGCTTGTTTGTGTGTAAATGAAACTGAGTGAAATGCAGCAGTCAGAACGGAGCCCCAAGTGGTGATGGGTGCTTTTAGTAGCGAATCATGGGGATCAGCCTGGGTCCACAGAGAAGGGATTTATGGGATATAGAAGGTTTGAAGAGACTCAGAAGCCCCGCTTAAGAAGAAACAGCCTGAAAGGTAGTGTAAAAGCTTCACTGAGTCATTCCCGCTGCAGAGGCAGAGCTCACACAGCCCACTGCAGATTAGCCTGATGAACTAAAAAGTCAATGACAGCTACAGCAAAGTAGTAGAAATGGGACAGATCTGATTAAGGGGGAGTGGGGTGGGGGTGGGGTGTGTTTGAAAAAATGCATGAACTTAACAGAGAGGCAGATAAAAAGTTACAGAATATGAAGAAAAATGAAGAGAGGTCTGAAAACCCAGAGTAAGAGAGGAAAAGCAGGTTTATGGGTAAAAATAGACAGAGATAAGGCATGCTAGCTGCGCCTCAGATAAATAAAGACGAGAGATTTCTTGAAGAGCTTCTATCTGACAACACTGAGGTGAAAATAAAACACGTGGAGCAGCAGTAGAGGCAACGGGAAGACTCGAACGTTAATGACTCTCCTTCTAATTAAGCTCTTTGCAGGCTTTTAACCGCTGCTGCTTTAAGGGTGCTGCAGGGAGATTATATTCAGACAGCTTCGGAGCCTCGGGCTGCACTCCACTGAGAGAAACCCTGTGCCTGTAATTAACCAAATAACCTGTGCTGGAAGCAGGAGACCCGCCCAGAGAACTAAAGCACAGCAGATGGAGAGTCCGATCACATCAGATCAGAAACAAGAATCACTTCTAGTTTCAAATCTGGAAACAAGCAATTTTTTGGGGGCAAAAGGGAGGGGGGATGAAATGAGTTGAGCTGAAGAGATCTTTTAACTTTCACATTGCATATGGAGGGCCTGAAGTTTTAGCCTCAATTTCACCCCTGGTCGAGGTTAAATTACATGCCTACCCGTGATTCACAGTGATTAGCTGGCAGATTTCTGAAGATCAGGCTTGAATAGAGGTAAGTGGCACAGACTCTAAATTATTGACTCTTGGTGTAGTTTCAGGTCAGCTGGAGCCTAGTACTTTATAACATTCAGTGAATCACGTTTAAATAGATCCTCTCAATAGCCAATTAAAACTACAACTTCCAGGTTTCTTTCACTATCAGTGACTCCTACTAATGAGAGAAATCTGCCATAATTCTTTGATCCCCAAGTCATTTGATCCAAAATTTCTGTAACTGCTTTAAACCATTTTTTTCTCCACAATTTTAAAACTGAAAGAACTCCCCTACTCACATCAAGCTGGGAGGGTGAAGGTTAGCACATGATATGGGAGGTTTGAAGAGACAGCCCTGTTGAAAAAAGTACACCTGAACGGTGGCAAAAAACCTCACAGTCTCATTCCTGCTGAACAGTCACAAGAAACAATGCCTCATCTTTTCAAACTGCTAACACAACAACACTGAGCAGCTCAACAGGGCTGGAGGGGAGCCCTGACTGCCAATTCGTTTATGTCAGCTAACAGATGCCCACACTGACTACCATTAATGGAGGAGGGAGCGAAGCCAGGTATCCTCAAAACTCCCCCAAACTCATATTTTCTACTTTTCATGTTACATGTAATATATTTGTCCACTCACCAAGACAAACTGTAACATGCTTGGTGAAATAAAACTGATTCTGACTGAAACAAATAAATGCACGTCCAAGAAACATGGTTTAATAAACAAGCATACATATATGAGAACACACACACACACACTATTACATGTGTTTGCCAGCGTGGTGAATGGACAGATTAGCAAACAAGAATGTGTAATTGAGCCGGTCTGTAACTGCGGGTTGGTAATTACACTCGCCTACGTTCTCCAGAGCCTCTGCAGTAATAGGTAAAGTGATAATGGAATTACTGATTGCCACTTACACATACACAGGCCCCTCATGCTAGCATCTCTTAACCACACACGCACACACACACACACACACACACACACACACACACACACACACACACACACACACACACCCACACACAC
>JBBMFX010000128.1:19420089-19436417 GCA_037832545.1 Rhabdalestes septentrionalis
TGTGTGTGTGTGTGTGTGTGTGTGTGTGTGTGTGTGTGTGTGTGTGTGTGTGTGTGTGTGTGTAAGAAGGAGAAATACTTATGGAGTGATGATTGCAGAAAGAGACAAACATATTATTCCAAAAGTTCAATCCAAAGTATTGTTACAGAGTACAACATTTTTAGATTAGGGTTAGGTTTAGGGTTATTCTGTTCTCAATTTGTTTCAGTTTTTTAAGTAAAAAATTCAACAAAAAGTACCGATACGAATCGATAAGTGGTATTGATAGAACTAGCAATACCATAAAACCCTAACAATACCCAACCCAACCTATTACTCCCAGTAACCTTTCCTTTGAAAGCTTTAAAAGATCCAAGACCAAACCATTGAATGCTAGCCTGCAAGTGATAAAGAAAATTAATGGATCACAATTACTTATGATTCCTCCTGAATGCTACGGAGGTAAAACACAGGCGAGCACATGTCAGCCCACATGCATGTATACCTATCAAATATGTTTTTAAAAGCCACTCTCTGCTTTACGCACACTGCTCTCCTCAGTGCACCTTTAGCAATGCCTCTCTGCTCCCCATCACTGTCAGATTCAGGTGGAAGAATATGAAGCTTTGCTCTGTTGCCACAGGCCTGCTAGAGAGGGGTCAGCAGAGCGAGAGAAAAAGAGAGTGAGAAAGAGAGTTAGCCAGGGAGCGGAAACAAAGTCTGTCAGGTTGGTGCGGCCATCTCTGCTAAACTTCATTTCTAAGCTGCAGGGCCACTTGTAAAGAGACAGAGCACGTTTTCATCACCGGCCTCCTTCAGATGGGGGCCGAACAGGCGAGTGGCGCGTTTTGGCTTTTAACTCAGCTTTATTATCCTGACAGCTCCTTCGCTATAACCAGACAGAGTGACATTCCTCTTTAAAGAGCCACCGACTCACAGCTATCTTCAAAAAAGCAATGACAGACCACATAAATGTCTCTGAAGAGAAAGGCAGCATATCAAAGAGCTCTGTGAAACAGCACTTACTTTCACAGAGACAACATGGCTACGAACTCTACCAGAAATCCTTAAGAGAACCCAAAACATTTATGTTACTCTAATACAACACATTACAGTTCTATTTGATAAACACTTTATAGTAAGAGTTACCATTGAAGAGTTACCATTGGTAGTGAAAAACATAGAATATTCGAAACTTTGTTGGGAGGGGGCTGAATGTATTCTTATCTTCTATTTGCCATCTTGGATTCAGAAATCCATATTTTCAAAGTAGAATTATAAATAAACAAACCGCTAAACACAGCTTTTCTTTTTCTGCCTCAATAGCCACATAGCCCATATTGAATTGCCGCAATACATAAATAATATGTATGCAACACACTTTTAACACATATCTTGTAGGCCCCTGGGCCCAAATACACAAACAGCCTATGTATACTATGTATAACCTTGATCATCATTATTGTCAAGTGGCTCTTTTGAGATATTTTCATATTTGCATTATGCCCCCATTATTATTTAAGAAAACAGAACTGGAGAAACTCACACGTTACCACCAAGATGTCCCAATACTTTTGACCAACAGAATTCCGAGCGGCACTGCTCTGCGGAGCAAGCATCAATATACATCAAACTTCACAGTTAGATAGGTCTCCAGGAGACCTTTCCACCGACCCCTCGTTCGCCATTCTAGTCCCGGGAGTTATTAGCAGTAAACCGTTGGAGCCGGGGAGCAGTAAATGGCGCGTCTGTCTTTAACAGAGCCAGAGAGGGTTAAGATGCGCTCCGAGTCTAACGCTGCATTTCTCCCCGCAGTCTGACCGCAGAAAAAACGTAATGACGTGAATTTTTAAAGGGACCCTCAGCTCCCCAAGACAAACCGAACGTGATCAGCAAAGCTCTCCATAACTCCACTCGGCAAGCACCCGCCCTCGTCAAAATTAAGATTAAGACAGGGCTCCATCACACTTTTCCAACGAACCCTGCTTCTCTGATTTGTTAGACAAGTTGTGTACACACACTGCACCATTTCTCTGATCTCAGGCTTTTTGATGCAGTGACGCTTGACCGGAACTTATTTTACCCTACGATTACCTACGACCGGGTTTCGTGAAAAATGTCTATAACCGCAAACTTGATTTTTTTTCCCCCAGCCACAGTACACCGGAAATCCAGCATGATGCCGGAATACTATCACCCCAGAACACTAGTGTTTATGTTGAACAATTTTTTAAATTTTTTTACTTCTTTAAGAAGGACTGTCTGAGGTATCTTTAAAAGTACATGTTAAATAAAAATGTATTGAAGTTAATGTTTTTGAAATAAATCTGTTATGTGAATTTCAGTTTCATTTTGAAATTTTGTTCAAAATATCATGATACATATCATATTGTGAACCAAGTATCGACATACGGTCCGTATCGTGACCTGGGCATATCGTTACACCCCTAATTACACTTTAATATGAATCACCAGACAACAGTTTAACGAGCTTTAACGAGCTATTAAATGACAGCCACTGGACTGAAACTGTTAACAAGTGTATTTAAAGTTAAGGGACAGCCTTTGACATGACCACAGAACCAGTTAATAGGATTGCATTCACACACTGTTACATATTATTTTATACAGGAATCTTGTTTTCTTATTTTAATTTATAAGTTTTTACTCACCAGTTTTCAATGTTTAAAATAATTGACAATCTGTACTCTGTGAAATAATTCAGTAATTTATAAAAATACGTCGGAAATTTAAATTACAGCATTTCATTTATATAAGGATAGAAAACATGACTTCAAAATAATGATCTGTTTAACTTAGTATATATTAGGGGTGGAGCCAAATAGAAATACAGAATTCGGATTGGCACAAATAACGTGTTTTATACAAATACCGTATTCGGACAAATTTGGAAAAATTCGGAAAAAACTTTTTGATATTCCGCCTTCACACTCAAGTTCAGGAGTAGACTCTGACGTTGTTTGCATGCTGCATTATGAATTTTACTCTAGCTTTCAATAAACAACTTATTTACTCTTACTGGAGAAATATTCATGATTATTCATTGCACTTAAGTAAATGAGCACAACAATTACATACACATACTATTCTCTAGTGTTTCTTTTCATTACATTGGTACTCAATACTAGTACTTAGAATGAGAACTTACAAACCGTGCTTTACACAGCTTGCTTCAACAGACAACTTTTTTTCTGTTTTCACCTTAAATGGCATTTCTTTATAATCTCTGTTATCTATCAATATCATTAAAAGTGACAATAAGTATTGCGGGATTCGAATACCAATACAACTGCATAGATAATATATCAAAATATATGCTGTCATATGTGTGTACTGCTCCACTGTGCCTTTTAAATTGCCTCTCTGGGACAAATATATTTCTTTGCATTAAATGGAATTGAACTGACCCAGCACTAACATTACTGACTTCATGTATGAGTGAGAGGGATGGATGGAAATATCTGTGTTGGAGCTTATCTTCGTCTCTCCTTTAATATAAAAATAAAGGTGTGCAAAAGGGTTGCAAAGAAGAAAAGTAATGAGAAAAGGATTATCATTCTGAAGATCGGGAGTCAGGTGGAAATCAGCATTACTGCTTGTGACAGTGCATGTAATCGAGCTCCCCTGTGAAGCAGCTCTTACATTATCTTTTTCCATTCTGACACAGAGACACACACACACAGTGACACACACACATAAACAGACACACACACACAGTGGCACACACACACATAAACAGAAACACACACACACAGTGGCACACACACACAAACAGACACACACACATTTTTATATACATATATTTATACATATAACTGCTCCTAACTAGGTCAAATTTCTTGGAATAATAACACTGGCATATATTCTCTTCAGTTTTTAATATAATATCACCTGAATGAGGAGTGAAGGCAAGCATAATACGGAGCTTTTATGAGACTGGCGATGTATGTTTGTTTGTACTAATGGCATCTGCAACCTCACATTACACAGCGCATTGTGAGTCATACAGAGAAAGTGAAACACATGCACAGTATTAATAAACCTATGCAGTCATGCGATAAAGGAACAGTAACTGGGTCTCAGAACAAAAGCGATGTGGTATTGTGACATTTGGTCAAAAAAAAAAAGAAAAGGCAAAAAAGGCTAATGTTTTGAAGGACATTTGATAAGTGTGCTGTGGTCTGTAGTGTCCTCTTCATAGCTCCCAACACTGGATTAATTAATGCTGCACATTTAATCAAGTGAAGTGGACGATGGGGACTGGGCGAGGCTGGGGGTTGCAGGGTTAAGTGAGTGAGCTGTTAGGACATCCATCACCCTCAACAACAGCATACTGACATGGACGCCACTGTGTGTCCCTCAGGAAGTCCTCACGTGATATAATCAGGTAAACGGTGAGTCACCAGAGTGCATTCAGATTGCCCGCTTTCTTTTTCTTTTATGGATATCAGAAGCAGGCTAAACCTAACTTCACTTGACACATGCATATAACGGGAAAATCAGTAGAATAAGAACACAGTAAAGTCTACATTTAAGAGCATACATCAATTTTTCAATGAATGCCTGAAACTACTAGGATGCTAATAATGTCTCATGTCAAAAATTGTTGTGAGATTTGTCTAATAAAACTCTTTGACCTTAAGCAATTATCTCTGTTATTTTCTTTGTAATTCATGAAAGAGCTTTTTAATCAGCCTCAAATTCAACCCAACAGCAACCAACTGAAAAAAAGAGATAAAACCAGTACCAATGGCAAGTGCGCTCCTCCACTTCTATCTACCCCAATGAATCTCCCAGCCAGTCAATGGAATTAATTAAATCCAGTGACTGGATAAAGCAATTAATTGGCAAGTGCTTGGACAGAGAATTGTGTCTGCCTAAATAACAAAGGAATTGTCAGCATCTAAAAGAAAAAAACCCTCAAATGGAGCTTCGTTAATTTACGTTCAGTCATTTATACATTCATCATGGGGCATAAGACGTAGCAAATTTGTCTGAAACACAGGAATCAAACCTCATTTTCTTAAGACAGGAGTGTTTGTTTTTATGACTCATACGACTTCACACTGTTGCAGGTCAAAGCTGGACTCAACCAAAGCCTGAGATTCACACGCATGTTTTGCATGATGCTGTTTTTTATAAGCATTGGTGTTTCTCTGCAGTTCTGTAAGATCTAATATGGTTCTTTTTAAACCACAATCACATGCATTATAAAATCAATCATATACACACATACTTAGTCTAAAGCAAACACAAAGGGTTATGTTTAATCTAAACTCATAAGGACTCATCAATTACCAGATGTCAACATCTACACATACTTCTTCTGCATCTATGGTAAATAGCTGTGTGGCAGCACTTCATGTGATTATGCAAACGAGTGCCAAGAAATCACGGGTTATCACCTCCACAGTAATTACAAGCTCCAGGGCATACCAGCAAAAACGAGACCAAATCATTCAGCACTCTAGTACAGCCAGGCTAACTGCAGACTGGAGATGTAACACTGACTGTGCAACAAGAGCTCACCTGAACTCCTGTTTTGGCACTTGCTAAGGCTCAACTCTAATTATTTTTAGACCTGAAAAACACTGGGAGGGCTGAATTCACAAGAAGGCTTCTGAACTGTCAAATGTTAACCATGTAGTGAAATATATAATAGAGTCTGTTAAAAACAGGGGTGCCAGAAAGGGTTCTTTGAATGGTGCCATTTTTAGATTTGTGAGTGTGAAGAACACATATAGTAAAAGGACCCCAGAATTTGTACATGAGCTTTATATTATGTAAAATTATTTTCCCATTAATTCATCTCATACATCCCACTGATACAACAATAAACTGTTTCTTTTGCCTGGCTAGAAACTAAAATATTAGGTTACTTAAAATATTGTAATGAAAAATGAAAGAAACTGGATGAACATTGCCAGGCAGCAAGAAAAAATCTATGCAACAGGTTTGTAATGCAATTATAGCCGTTTGGGACAAAAATAGCAAAAGCCTGTCGAATTTAACAAACAGAACAATCCTGAAAACACAGATCCACAAATATGTGGAAAAATCCTGCTTGTGACAGTGCATTTAATGGAGCTCCCCTGTAAAGCAGCCCTTATCCTCTTCTATTCTGACACAGAGACATACACATGCATTTACTCTCCTAACCATTCCTGACAAATTTTCTTTTGACCAGTGAGATAACTAATATATTGTCCCTAATTATTAAAATCAAATAATCAGAATGCGGAAGTTGCTTATACTTTTGCATTTGTGACACCTTTCTTTGAGTGTAAAATAATTGAACAACACATACAATCATTGGATCAAATTTCGTTTGACAAATGAGAACACTAGCATATTCTCCCTGATTATTAATATAAAAGAATCAGAATATGGAAGTTGCTTCTGCTTTTTCATTTGTGACACCTTTCTTAGAGTGTAAAATAATTGGATGGTACATTGTCATTCGCTAAAAAACTTAAAAGACTACGTTACTAAAAATAATATGTTAATCTGTGATCAAAACAAGAAAGAAAACAAATGGGCATGGACAAGCTGCAAGAAATAATGCAACAGGTCATAAATGCAATATAGTCGATTTGGACAAAAACAGCAAAAGCCTATGGAATATTACAGACAGGACAATTCTGAAAACATGCAGACCAGTATGCATGTGGAAGAAATTGTAAACACGATTCAACTACCAATTGCGCTGCATCAACCTAAGTGGACAAAAAAGCACAGCAGCGCGCGCTATGCCCTGCGGCTCGTGCGCAAGAACAGTTGGTGCTCGAGGCGCATCTCACGCGGAATATCCGTTGGGAACCCAGATAACCGTTACGGTTCTCATCCAATGTACTCTCGACACACGCCAAAATCCACAATAAAACAACAACCGCCTGCCACTAAATCCCTCTAAAACCAATAGAAACATCATAGTAAAAGCCGTTTTAAGCCAATGTCCCACTAGGATTTTCAGTTTGGATATTTAAACCCCGCGGGAAAAAAAGCCTATCCCATTACAAAAGTCCTTTTCAGAGCATTCTCGACTGCTTTCATTTTCTTATGAATCACCCCTCACACAATTCTCGCCTCCAAATTAGGATGTAAACCTTAAGGCCAGCCTGCTGAAGTGATGTTTCCATCGTGAAAACACATCCCGTGCCAAGTTAAAGCCAAACTTCAAAACGCACCGCCTCCTATCCATAATTACCTCTGTTTTGTCCCAGGCTAGGTGAAAACGTCCACGATACGGTCCATGAGACTCTGGCAAAGTTCACCCAGGCTAACATCTTGACATGCTTGAGCTCCTGGTCGTGGTGCCGCAGCTCGTTTTGCTGTTTCTCCAAAAGAGGAAAAAAGAGATGCTCAGGCGCGTGAATGTTTCTATTGGCTTAGGCTTTTCTTTTCCACCCGTATAGCGACAAACCCCGCCCCCCGTGCTTTGGTTGGTTAATAGCTCACAAACACGAGGACCGAGTGAAAAACTAGCCAATCGTACAAGCGGACAAAGAGCAGGAAAAAAAGAATTGTCGGAATGGGGGTGGGGAAAAAACTTCACTTTGCCTCAAGTTGTATGGGGCACATCCACCCTCCACTGGAGCAAAGCACATGTATTTGTTCGATTTTTATCTGTTCATTTGTCTTTTAAAAGTGAATACGTGTTCTTGCATTCAACTTTGGCAGGCTATTCACACTGGCTAATATCTGGAGATCTAAATTGCTTTTGGATTTAGTAAATAATAATAAGGACTGTTCTAATAACTAAATAATTAAAGACATGTACACTTCCCCACCCATTAAGTAAGAATGACCGAAAGAGATGTGTTTCACCAAGCAGAAGACTCCAATAGTTGAAAAAAAGATTAATCGATATTTGCCTTCAGTGATTGCCAGGCCTCACACAGGCGAGTGTCGTGGAATGCATAATGCAAGCCTCTTTTCCTAGCGAACAGACACCACGGAATTATTCTTCTTCCATTCCCATGACAGAAAGCCGATGTTGCCCGCGGGGGTCCTCCAGAGCTGCATTTGTCTTGCTTCTGACAAATAATATTGGCTTAAAAAGCTCATCAGGACCGACATACCCGCATTCAGTTTTCTCTGCTGTCCTCTAGCGGCCTCAGCTGTTTTCTCATTTGCACTCAAGTAGCAGGTGATTCAGTAACAGCTGGATTTACTGCCTCACTGCTGTGGCCTTCTGGAAGGGTGTCAGTTACTGGTGCAGGAAAACCACAGCCTCACCGGGCGTGATAAGCAGGCAGACAGGGATGCAAATGGGTGATACAAAGTGTATCTACACCACCTGGACAAAACTATTGGGACACACATCTTAATTAATAATTTCAGGTGCCCCCTTACCCTCAGTGAATGGCAATCGTAGTGTTTCAGTATACTGAGACATTTTGGACAAAGCCAAGTTTTGTGTTGGGCACAGTTTGGGGAAGAACTTTTTCTATTCCAGCATGAATGTGCCAGAATAGAGCACAAAGCGAGCTCCATAAACACATGGCTTGATGAGTTCTTGACTGGCCCACATGACCTTAACCCCATCCAAAACCTTTGGGATGAACTAGATTGGAGATTGCAAGCCAGGCCTTCTCGGCCAACATCAGTGCCTGACCTCATTAATGCTCTACAGAATGAATGGACACAGATTCCCAAAGAAATCCCCAAATTTTGTGGAAAGTCTTCCAAGAAGAGAGGAAGCTGTTGTAGCTGCAAGGGGAATAACTCCATATTAAAGTCTGTGAATCTGAAAGTAATGTCATTAAAATGGTCAAGCATCCCAATATTTTTGTCCATATAATTTATGTGGTTATAGTGTCATGTTGTTCTGTATACTGCAATATAGAACAGTATTAAATGTTTATATGGGACAGTGCTTCATATGATCTCTTATGGATGCATGGGGCAGAGTTATATCTTCACAGTGTACACACGTTGTATTGTAAAATTATATTGTGTGTTATTATAATTATATACAAGTGTGGCGATCGCAGGGGTGGGTCACGTTCACGTTCTGGGCAAAGTGAGGTCCTAGTAGCAACATTTATTTTCAGCATGGTTCACAATTCACATCAAATTATCTTTGTTGACATGAGGAAACATTTCCAGGGATTCAGTCGGGCAGGCCCACTACACCACAGTGTTCTATGGGTGCATTAGTCTCTATGTGATTTTCCACATACAATTATTATTGTCTGTAAAACCCTATGTTTTAAATAGTTTTTTATAACGAAATATTCCAAGATTATCTGTGTTTCATACTGGTGTACGTGTTTCAGGGTCGTCTCCATGGGGCAGCTATTGAGAGCCATAGAATGGGTGAGAATTGGAGCCTCACTTTGGAATTAAATTGGCGATGAGGGTTTAGACGGGTTTTGATGCAAGGTGGCCCCATGAACGCAACTTAGTAAGATGATCTGAATAATGTTGTTGAAGAACAAACGTACCGTGCAAAGGACAAAATATCCAGAGAGCAACTTCAGATCCTCTGGGACTGTCCCGGGGAATGAAAGATCTCCCTCTGTCCGGAGAAATATAAAGATTTTGTTTGAGTGAATGATGTTCATCAGTTTGCTGATATTCCACCACATTGTAACATATCCTGTATATAAAAGGATATTAAAGGCTCTTGTGGTACCATATATTGTGATATTGGACAGTGTGTTCTAGGGTCATATAGTACAGGATAGTGTAATAGAGGGGACTGTGTTATGTAGACATGTAGTAATTTAGGACAATGCGTGTTATTGAAATTCCAAAGGACTCTTCTTGAAAAGAAGCTCACCATGAAACGGAGTCAAAGGTTTTATTCTTTCAGCAAAGAAACAAGGCACACAGCTGACCAAGGTCTTAACCAGGAGTTGTCAGCTAGTCTGTCTTCGCCTTCTTTATGCCATTTGAGAGGGACAACCATACACTGTTGTTTGTCTTAAGTGTTTAAGAGTGTTTGAAACCGAAATAACAGGAACTCCCGACATCCCATGTCAGGTCACGATGTCCTTTCCCACATTCCTTTGTGTAAGAAAGATAAGTCACACAGAGTTCCATACAGAGTTTCTAAACTAGGCACACACACACATATAAAAACACAAAGTGGACGATCAATTGCTCAACAATTATGCAAACTAAGTTGATACATAGGTGAAACTTAAACAAAAATAATTATTCCAACAGTAACATATAGAACAGTGTGTTTTTCATATGGAAATATCGCACAGCATGGGATAATACATGGGATAATACATGAGTGTCCAACAAGGTAATGTTGGAAAGTGGTTTGTCAAGTCATATGTTACAGTGTACTGTAATTTTGTATATGGGGATATAATATAGTGTGTTAGATCTTCATGTGGTACAGTAACACAGGAGAGAATGTTGTATTAGCACATAGGATAGTATATGATCTTCATTCTGCTAAGAATCTGCATCCAACCCTGACAAATTCTTTGCCACATTTTCTTCACTTCTCAAACTTGCTCTTCATGCACCTTCAGCGAGATCAGATTAACCCTCCATGCAGTCATTAGCATCTCTCCTACTCTCAACCTACCCTCCACCCCCCACTTTCCACGGGTGATGTTCTACAGCTCCCGACATCCTGCAACATTATCACAACGCTATTTGGCTCAATCTCATCACCTACGCCTCTGACCATCTTCTTGGATCTTCTTTTCCATTTATCACATTATAAACAGCTCCATGGAAACAGGCCAGGTTCCAACAGTCCTCAGATCAGCCTACTGGTGTGAGGGACGTTTTTTCTTGCGGACAACAAAGCACCCACATCTGTTGCTCTGGATCAGAGCGCCTGCCATATGCTATAAGTGATGTGAATGACTGCAGACTGATATTTCTGCTCTCTTTCCTCTCCAAAGCTTTGCGCATGCATGACCCAAACCAGTCTGGATTCAAAGCAGCACAATCTACCCAAACTGCACTTTTAGATGTTACTGAGGATCTTCATACATCCAAAACATCTAAACTGTCTTTCGGTCTAATATATGTAGATCTTTCTGCAGTTTCTGATACTGTCAAACCTCAGTCACCCTGGTTTCACTCACCAACCGCAGAATCACTCTTTTGCTTGAGGGTCAAAGTTCCCAATTATCATGGAAAAAATCTACATCTGCCCCTCAGACACATAACATTGGTGATCTCCTGGACTCTTTTTCTCATACACTTGCTCTCTTGGTGATATTATTTCTTCACATTGTTTCTTCTACCAAACTCCCTGTGACTCTCAGACCTCAGCCCAGATCTCTGCACGCCTGAGAGACTTCCTCCTGGATGACAGTGCATCACCGGAACGTCCCAGGATATGCACATCCCAGGAGGTGCATCCCCAAGACCTGACCTGGTCACTTTTGGAAATCCTGTCATCACTCCTACTTTAAAAACATGAAATATTGGTGTTGTCTTAGATGAAGGACTCTCACTTTTATCTCACATCAGCAAGCTCTCCTGAACGTGCAGGGACCTTTGTTCAAACTTAAGGAGAATTTGTTCTATCCTCATCAAAGACACCGCTGAGATATTTGTCCGATCTGGACTTTGACTCGGCCCTGGCTAGCCTTCTTCTTAAAACCACAAGACTTCTTATGGTGATTCAGCATGCAGCAGTATGTCTGATCTTCAATATTCCAATGATCTCAGACACTACTCAACTATAGTAAAACCTTCACTGTTGACTTGAGGCTCCTCGCATTAGCAAATCCTCCAAGGGTCACAACTGGAGCACAGCCCATTTAAACCCATTGAGTGTTAAATTTTGAAGACAGACATTAAGACTTTTCTCAGTTTTAGCAACAAAGTGGTGGAATGAACTTTTCCTGACCATCAGAACTGCTGAGACCCTCGCTGTCTTCAAACAGAGACTGTGGATCCACCTCCTCAATTTCAGCCTCAACTTCACAAAAGAACCTGTTTGTGGGTCCTGGTGGGGTAAATTCTGGCATCTTTTGATTACATCTAGGCCTACTGGTGTGAGGGATGTTTTTCCTTGCGGACAACAAAGCACCCACATCTGTTGCTCTGGATCAGAGCGCCTGCCAAATGTATAAATGTGAATAAAAAACATTTTCATGATAGAAAAAGGCATTCTTTCATACAATTTCCTACCAACAATCAATTTAATGATAAAATTAATCATTTTAATTATTTGCATAATTTAAAATATCGTTACATTCTGCTGGGTAGGGATTAGAACCATTGCAAAAAAAACAGATTGAGTTTCACCAGACTGTCAAGGCTACATGAGATGTGACTTGATATAATTAAACACGATGTGGTATGAAGTCTTTATGAATATAAATATGAGCATGAAGACTTGTAGTCTTTATTTTGCCCATCAAAAAATCTTTTGTAACAGAACACGACACCATCTGCTTCCGACATCTCTGAAAATTTGTGGTGATCAGCCTGTCACCAGAATGATGCAATGACAAGAGACAATATGACATTACAGCAAGGTGGGAGAGGGAGAATAGCCGTCATAGTAACGAGAAGGAGATGAATGCCTTGAGTGTCACTATTCCTGGAAATGGAGCATGAACATAAACCTTCGCATTGTCCTCGAGTCATTAGACTCGAACACAACATACTCCTCGGTGCTGTAAGCAAGACAGCCTGTGCTCCAACTGCAGACTAATTATGCCACAGCACCTCATTTAGGCTGTAATGAGAGAGCTCAAATAGCTGTGGAGGCCATCATCAAGCAAAACACACACGCATTTAGGAGAATGGGATTCTGCAGCTGTGACAGGGCTGAATGGGACTGTGTGTGAGAAAGAGAGGGAGAGAGAGTCAGCAAAAGAAAAGCTCTGTTATGCTGCAGAACATGCATTTATAAAACTCCACTAATTACTCCACAATTAAGTATATTAATGGGGAAGCTGGACCTTCACAAGTCCAGTGGGTCACCTCATGCAAAAGTACAACCAATGGTTTGAACATATTTAGCTAGAGTGCATTTGGTTTATCGCTAAGTAACAATGGAAAAAGAGAAAATGTAATTTATGAGACAAAAATGACTTGGAAACACAAAAATTATGCATACTCAAGAATAATTAAGGGTGAAAGTAGTATTTTTCATGGAGAAAGTGCTAAAACAAAATAGCTTGGAGCATCTCTACACTGTCACCTTCACAGATTTTGCAGAGGCACACATGAATATGCATGGTTATGCAAACTGTACATTTTTGTCCAACCCTCCCGCTCTCAGCACTTCCCATCTGCAGCTGCATCTGTCTGTGGGGCTACTGCACAAATACAAATTGATGAAGGGCAGTACAGAGGAAACACAGCCTTGTATGATACGCAGCCTCAGACAGACTCAGAATCTGGAGTGAACCAGTTTTGTAAAAAAAACTTTAGATGACCACTAAAAACCAATAAAAACTGACCATTTTATGATTATTACAGTACAACCCTTGCACTGTAAATAGTATAACAAAACAGCTGGTTACTTAAGTGGTGTCTGACTGCATTTACTAGATAAGAACGTCAACACCGCGTCTCATTTATGTTTAAATTAACTGGATTTAAGTCATTGTTCATACTGAGATCATTGAATTGAATTCATTCAAATTTGATCAGAATGCCTAAATGCCACAGTCGATGTCCATCCTTTCTTGTTCAGTCTCTCTCTCTCTGTCACACAAGAACCTTTTTTTGCTTGTTTACTCAAGAAAATTTCAGCCTTAATGAGTCGACATGTTGTTTTACTCTTAAAGCTCCTTTGTTCTAGATTTCAGACCTCAGACTTAAAATCATTACAAATTTTTATTGTAAAGTATTTTAGGACAAGCGCTCAAAGAGAGTCTCACTGTGAGATTTGTTACTGGTGAGAAGCAAATGGATCATGCTAATCCATTTACAGATTTAATTGAACATTTATTAGCATTAAGCTTTAGTACAGATAAATTGAAGCCAGCAATACAGAGCAAAGACATAGGCTATACTACTCAAGGCTTCTTTATATGAAATTTCTGAAAAAGACCAGGAATTCAGCACAAAATGAAAGTTACAATTCATTTTCTGATATTTTGCATTTCTCTAGCTATGACAAATGTGTCAGGTGCATCAAAATATTATAAAAAATGGAAACTGTGTGCATGGTTCATGGTGAATGGTGACATAATGAAAAACAGACAGAGCTGCCGGAACTATACCCTGAACAGAGACTGAGCATTAAAAAGAATTATGCATTTGTAATGGTACTGTAGGATGAATTGGGCTTAATATGACCAGGAACATCATAAAGTAATAAAACTGTACAGACTGTACAGTAAGTACGATAAGGTTACAGCCAGATACTAAAATCACTGAATACTTTACAGTCATTGGCAAAAGTTTGGACATGTACAATTACATTTAATTCTCATTAAACATTTTTAATCTACTTCAGGGGATAAATATGGTTTTTGTTCTGTACATTTTATTTTACATATTCATTTTACTGTCTCTTTTTAAAAATATATACTTACCATGTTGCCATAAAATTTCCATTAAGTTTTTTTTCGGTTGTAATTGTTGGAGGCAATCGAGCTTTATGTTAATTCCTAATTGCGATTATAATCTTCCTTTGTGTATTTTATTGTAGTGCGTGTGCACTCTACCCCCGCCTAGAGGATAACAGGGGGATTAAAGGTGGAGCCCAGGGGGAAGACCTTAAATCAAAGTCAAAAGCAGTCAGATTTATTGTCATTTTCTCCACATCTACTAGACAAACAGAGGAATTGAAAGTACGTTTCTCGCTGTCCCCCAGCGATGCACAACATATAAGACAACACCCAACATTACTAACATTACCTAAAATAAGGACACCTATCTAATGCCAGTGTTGGGCAAGTTACTTCAAACCTGTAATGTGTTTTTTATTACTTGTTACTGTCATTTCAAAGTAATTCGTTACATTGCAATATTACTCTATTTAAAATGTAAGGCATTACACTACTGTTGCATTACCGTGTAAATATAGCTCATGATGCTCAATTAGCACATAACACATCCAGAGGAAGGTGACAGTACTATCCGCCGTTAGATCAGTTGCAGGTTCACTCATCTCTAGGGTGACCAGATTTGGGTTTATGAAGAAGAGGACGCCTTAGCGGGACTTTCTTTACCAGCTGGTTCCGGGGTGTGTTAGATGTTTAATGAGCATCTTGGCCACATGCATCTTGGGCCGACGGCCGTTCTGGACTTTTAGTTTATGAGAGATACCCATAATGTGACGAATGTTCAGCTCAAAATCCCGAAGGATTCTAAAATTCCAGCTGGATGTGGGATGCAGATCTCAAAAACAGGAAAAAGAGGACATCACCCTACTATTCTTTCTGTCTGACTACATTTTGCATGGACGTTTTTCTTCTGCTGATTAGTGTTGCTTTCGTCAATGAAAATTATGACGAAATATCTTCGTCAACGAACATTTATCATGTGACGAAAACGAGACGAGACGCAACGAAAATGATGGTTGTGTGACTTAATAAAATATGTAATGTAATATCGTTGACGAATAATAACGAGACGGAATGTGATTTACAAAATAAAAACTAAGCTAAAATGTCTCCTAATTTTCGTTGACTAAAACGAGACGAGACGTTGGATGGGTTTTCATCAGTGGACTACTATCAGCGGCGGAGTAGTTTTTGACTGGACCTGACTACCGACTACGTGCTTGAAGCGGAATGCTCCATATGTGATTCAATTCCCCCGAGTCACACGAAGGTAAAGATCTGAAGGTAAAGATCTTTTTAAGTACAATACTGTTGAATTTAATAACATCCTAACTTAATTGCTTAGTGAAAGGGGGAAAATCTGCAGAGACTGCCAAGTTTATTACGTTACCTCCATTTATCCTTTTTATCAAAGCCGAAAAAACATGCGTGTTTAGCTGGCATTAGCTGACGTAGTAGGTAGCTGGTTAGCTACTCCACTGACAGGACTGAGAACACAGATCTGGCATACACACGCGAACATTGTCGTTTATTTTTTAATAAGAGAGTGTCTCTGTGTCTGGAATGGATATACAGTATCCTTGAGTTTATAAGGTAACTAATATAATAATGAGAACCTTGTTTGAATTGTGAAATTATTTTGACTAAAAGAAAATTTTGATTTTGTCTATTCTACTAGGTAATTATAAGGTACTTATACTTAAGAAGGAGACTAAAATACAACTTTCATTGACTAAAACTAGACTAAAATGTCATTGACTAAAACTAGACAAAAATATCAGCAGTTTTTATTGACTAAAATAAGACTAAAATGCTCAGACTTTTAGTAGACTGAAACTAGACTAGACTAAAAGAGAATAGACGTGACTA
>JBBMFX010000128.1:19436517-19446855 GCA_037832545.1 Rhabdalestes septentrionalis
AAAAACTAAAATGTCAGCTTGACGCAAAGACTAGACGAAAACTAAAATGAAAACAGGCTGCCAAAAAAAACACTACTGCTGATCTTGCGGTGATTTTGGCAAATTTATATGACGGATAAAAAACATATTTCTGGTTTAAAAATGCATTTTTAAATACTGACATTTGTGCTGAGTAAAATATTAGCTATTTTTTTCTGTAATGCCTTACATCACTGCATTAGGGGGCGTTCACATATCGCGTCTTTTGCACGCTCAAGTCCATTATTTCAAATGTAGAGGCGCGGCAGCGGCTCAAAATGGAAGCGACACAGTCACAACACGCACGCGGTGCGAGGCGCCCATTTATTTCAGGCGCATCCTTAAAAATTTTCCTAAAATATAATCCAACTGGTCCTTGTTAAGTCTGAAATAGATTTTGAACCTCCCGTTGTCCAGACGGAGCTCCTGGATCAGCTGGTGAAATTTCTCTGGTGAAATGGGGTGCACCCAGACACAACAGCGTTTTTTCACAGCGAGTGTTTTTTGTTGGTGGAAATCCATTAATGGAGAGCGCGGCTGATGGTTGCTTTGCAACAACAGACACTTCCGGACAAGCGCCCGAGCGCTTTTAGAAAGAAGGAGAAAGCGACGTGCCTTGCATTTCCCACACGTTTTAGGCGCGATATGTGAACACCCCCTTAAGCGGGTTTCAGACCGAACGCGGCATGCGCTGCGCTTTGCTCAGAAACCCATTGTTTCCTATGGCTTGCGCGGCGCAAGAATGTCGTCGCATTGCACCGAGCTCGTTACCTCTCCATACCCGCTGTGTGTGTTGTGTGTTTTGAAGGGGGAGACCGGTAGCCCACTTCGATGCTTTGATTCTATTGGTCGCGCGAAAGTACGTCTCGGCGAGCCGCGGTCAAAGTTCAACAAATTTCAACTTGGCCGCGGTGCGCGCACAAGCCCGCCGAGAGCCGTGCAGTGCCATGCGGTGCCGCACTTGCGCAGCTTGCGATGTGATTGAGATGTGAAAAAGTAAAAGACTGATTTCGGCAAAAGGCGGACGCAAACTGACAAAAAAAAAACAGCGGGTAAAGTTGGTTTTGTTTTCGATATTCATGACACGATAAACACCAATTACTTCAAAACAACTTGCTCTAAAAAAATTATAAACGGTGTGACCGCCAAAAGGACAACACTGATCATGTTTCACAACCTTCATTTTCAGTATTTTCGCTCTATATAATGAGCACTGCCCCACATAAGCCGTCTCAATGTGCATTAAGGCGGGAGAGATCGCTCTCAGCTGAGCTTTCAGTAAGGGACCGTGAGGAAAGTCCTAGTTTTCTTGGTTTTTTGCTATAGCTCAGTGGGCAGTGTTTTTGTAATAGCTTCTCAGTTAAAGGGCCTATAGACATGAAACCAGTGTCAATCAATAGAAAGAGACAGAAGACACTTTTCACAACCTTCCATTCCTAGTGGCTGATTACAGAATTGCATGTCCAAAATTTACCTTCTTTTTGTTATAACTTTAGCCGGCAGGACGATAGAGACATGACACCAGTCTCAATCAGTAGGGAGGGACAGTGGACAATTTTCACAACCTTCCATTTTACCCCTACTGGTTAATTACATAATTGCATGTCCAAAATTAACTTTCATTTTGTAATAACTTTTGTCAGCAGGAAGACATGACACCCATGAAATTAAATAGAGGGGGGTAGTGGACAGTTTTCACAACCTTCCATTTTTTTGTCATGTCGCAAACAAAACTAACTTTACCCCGCTAAAAAAACACTAACTATTCACTAACGTTAGGTATCAGATCTTGAGGTAAAACAGCCTTACTCTGTTTGGCTCCTTTTTGAACATATGTTCGATACTCTGCGATAATGACGCTGCTGCTACTTTCTCTTCCCAGTCTCCTGCTCTTTTCGCCCCATATTGATGCTGCGCAGTGGGTTGTTTTATGTCACGTGCCATCAAGGAGAATCACAGAGGTGGTTATTAGGGCTTCAGTTTGGTTTAGATTTTATTAGGGATTCCAATTATTATGCATCATTATTAAAAAAAAATTTGGACCTTTGGCTGCGTGGGGAGTTTCGTTCGGACCACCCGAACCCCCCCTGGCTACGGGCCTGTAATTAGTTACTTTTGTAATGCATTACTCCCAAGACTGTCTAATGTTAAAACAAGACCGGAACAAAGGACACGGATCACAAGACAAAAACAACAATAATGTTTCAGCAGCAATTCTGTAGGTGTTGTTCAAAAGATGTGCAAAAATGTAACTGTGCAAAAGATGAGCGGCAACTATGGAGACAGGTTATAAAAAGACATCAGCAAAAAGACAGCAACTGGAATACAGATATTCAGGAGTATTTGTGAGTAGAGTACAGGAATATATGTAAGAGGCATGGGTCACAGAATCTGGGGTGGTTGAGAGGAAAACATTTGTTATTTGACTGTGCTCCATGTTGTATGGAAGGGCCAAACAAAGACATTCTGATTAACTTTTTTTGTTTGTTTGTTTTGTTTTGTTTGCCTATAATTGACCTGTTTTACTAAAAAAAAAAAAGATCCATGGACCAACTGGAACAAAAACATTTCATCATCTGTCACTGCCACGAGTTGGGACAAATCCAACTTAGTAGCCAACCAGGGAACAAAGTGGAAACTGGAAAAGGCTGCTACTGTAATTATGAATTAAAATGAGAATTTTCTTTGGGACAAATGCCTATATTCATTGTATTTTTTAAAACTCCCATTTAATGAATGATTGTACGTGACAGTTCAGTGTTCAGTATTCAGTTTACAAAATACAGTATCTGTTTCAAAGGTGCTGGATTTAAAAAATATTTGTGCTCATAATCACAATAAACCATCGAAGCTATCCTTTTATGAGTGCAAAATTAATTTCATTATTAATTGATCATTAGGTCTTGCTGTGGCCCTTATGAAAGATACCACAGCAACCAACAAGAGCTGAAGGTCTCTCAGCACCTATTTAAGAGCTTAAAGCTCCGCAGCTTCAAGAGAGTCTCGGGGGCAGTAAAATTGAAAGGATTTTCCAGTTTTCTGAACTCAGTGTATTAAATCAGTGGGGCTGATAGAAAGCTCATTCTCTGTGTGTGTGCCTCACCTTGCTTTATTGTTATTTTTGCATTTATACACACCGACACACACACACACATACACACTCACACAAACACACACACACTCACAAATACACACACACACACACACACACTCACATACACACACATACTAAGACATGGCATCATTCACCTGGAAGGAGTGCGCTGTGTGACAGGAAAGGAGGGAGAGAAAGCAGGGAGAGATTGAACTCTCTGTCAGTCTCCTCTTCTCTGCACAGCCAGGCCCCTTCAGCTGTCTCTCCAGAATAACAAGCATGGACACAGTGTTTCAGATGATGGGAGCAGTACAGAGTAGAAAAACAGACAACATGAAGATTTTATCTTGGACTGTTTTTGTGTGGCTCAAGACGCTTGGAGGAGAACTTTAACTTCCAATTCTCTTACATCTCCGAACAGATGCCCACACCAGTCACCATCATGCAAATTGTGCTGGGAGAGACAAGGCCATCCTACTCACAGAGAGAGAGTGAGAGAGAGAGTGAGAGAGGTCAGAGAAAGAGAGAAGGAGAGAAGGAGATCTATCCTTCCAAGGACTGTTGGCTATGGTGTCGTCGGCCAGGAATCGAGCTCGCAACCTCCTAAGGATAGGGCCAACACTTACAGAGGACCAGTATCACTTTGGGGAAAAATTATTAGGTAAATTTGTCAACAATGACTGAAAGCCCCTTAAATACGAATTAGTGAGTCCTCACTAATGTTGCTCATGTTCAGAACTACATAAACTACATAGTAGGTGCGATAATGTATTTTTTTAATGAATTCATTTTACAAGTGTAGATTTTTTATGACTTTTTTATTCAACTGACTGGTCACTGGTAGCTTTCATTTTTGCTAAACTGCCTTTTTTCTAACCAGAAGCGTGTGAGAGTGATCTGGGTGAATTAATATACTCTGAGGCTTTCTCAAATGACCCACTGGTCACTAAATTCCAGCTCTAAAATGTTCATTCTTTTCCAAAACATTGTCCTGTTAAGGGGGGTTAAAAAAAATTTTTTTTACTGATTTGCAGCAGAATTTTCTGCAGGTTTCAAATCTTCTTTTTCCTTTTTGAATTTAGCAGTAGATAAATAAAAAAAATGAGTGCATGGCCTATCCAGTAAAAGAGATAAGGGGAGAACGGATTTTATGGTCTCCATTATCTTTTTAAAGACTGAATTTTCTTTCCTACCCCCAAGTCACAGCGCTACTAATGGCAACTAATCCTTATCCAGCGGTCCTGGGGAAAGTGTAATGAATTCCACTTTAACACTTCCTGGTTAGGAATGAAAGATTTGGAGTATTATTTGGGGGGATGGTATGAAGGAGGCTTATAGCTTTTCAAAACCAGGCTTACCACCTGTTCGACAAATCTTTGTACAGTTCGTTCCTTTAGAAAGATTGGGTGGGTAATCCTGAGGCGACATGGCAACTGGACTTCCTTTTAAAAAGCCAAAAGCCTACAAGACCACAAACAAGACAGAATTCGATCTAACTGTACAGTAAATATAGAGTAACCATTGAAATAACAAAAAGGCATGATCTGTGCACACAGTTACACAATGTGAATAACTGCACATGGTCAAAGATTGGGAGACAATTTGTTTTCACCAGTAAAGGATGTGGAGAGTCACTTGGAAACACTGGGAAAGTCAATCTGCTGTCACTGACAAGTGATAACCACTAGAGGGCAGTCTACACTAAACAAAGTCTTCATTAAAACAAACTGCTGTTCAAACAGCAGAAATGTGTATGTTTGGTTTGAATTGGATTATTATTATTCTTGTTGTTGTTGTTGTTGTAGTTGTATTACTCTTAACATTTATTATGTCTATTTTATGTATCAACAACAATAATAATACAACAACAATGATGATATTATTATTATTATTATTATTATTATTATTATTATGCTCCATAAATCCATGCTTTATTATAACAATGCTCCATTAATCCATGCTTTAGTAAATAGTCTTTTTCACCTTGTAGTTGATGAAAAAGGTCATATTTAATATGTCCTAAGCAGTGTAAGATATAAAAAGCCTAAAAACATTTTGCACGTTACCAGGATTTCGCCTGCCTTTTATTTGGTGAAAGTGTTTAAAACTATGTTAGCTTGTATTTATATCTAATCAGCAAACCAGTGGAGTGAAGATAAGGAATTATCAACTCCTTTCATCTGATTCAGAAGTTCTGGGGCTGTTAAAATCTCCGTTCTGTCTGTTATATCTCATCAAATGCAAGCTACAGTGATGAGTGGAGGCCAGAAGCCTTGAAGTGTGGGAGCGTTCTGTAGTGGTGTTGCCAGTCACACAGCTGGGAGTAATGCCATGTGTCAGCTTTCCTCTGTGGGATGGCACTCTTAGCGGTGTACCTTCCTAAAACCAGCACTCTAATCCCATTTCACATCTTTACATGACTTCACAGATGTCTTGATTTCGGAACAGAAATGCAAAGCGTCAGATTAAGCTGATGCTCTTTTTTTCCCTCTCATCTGAACTTTCACAGGGTTTTCAGAGGACTGTTGCCAACACTCATCAAATAAACGTGAAGTTACAAAAGCTGCGTAAATGCCAATATTCATGCATTAGGATTCGTGAATAGGTTGGAAAATGTGTCTTTGGAGCTTGCTGCTGTGGGCTCTGGAAGTTAATCGTGTGTGGGTGACAGTATCACACCATGCCAACAGCCTATGGTGAAGCACAATCAAAGCAAGACCAATGTGCTGTGACAGCAACGAGGTGCCTCAGGGCCACCAAGACCAAGACTCAGACAACAGCTGCCAACAGAGGAGCAGGAGAGGAAGGAGTGGGAGTCGAGGCTGAAATTTCAAAGTATATTTTGCAGACAGATTCCCTCTCATCCTGCACCAAACGGCATCAGAACAGTTTAGGCCAAAGGAAATGTGTGATAAACTGTATTGCCTAAGAAAACTCGGTTCTACAGAAAGAAGGAAGTGTCAAGGAAAGAGTGAAAATGCGCAGACCCTGACTCTGAGTAAAAGGGGTGCAGGGAGAAACATTGCCTGTAGGGCTTAAAAAAAAAACTGCATGAGAGAGACGGACACATTGAGACACAGAGAGGGAGAGGGAGAGAGAGAGAAATAGAGAGAGAGAGAGAAAGTGTGAGTGTGCAAGAGAGAGAGAGAGAGAGAGAGAGAGAGAGAGAGAGATACAAAGTGAGAGAGAAGGGAGGGAAAGAGCAAATCAGGAATTACCACTCAGAGTGAGCAAAAGAGAGACACAGCTGTGCTCTGAATAGGTAAAAGAGGGAGGAAAACAAAGAGATTACCAGCGTTCTCTAAACTCCGCTACAATCCACAACCGGAGGGAGGACAGTTCCACCTCAGACGTGATGGAAACACCTAATAAAAAGGACTTTACATGTTAAAAACCAAGATTCCTGTTAACCATTTTGTGGACTATGAGTGGAAAAAGGAAAGAGGAAAGGAATCCAAGGATTTGCTTGAATTTGCCTTTTTCTGTAAACAGCCCTGGAAAATGACAATGGAGCAACTTGGTCTAAGAAAAGTTCTTGTGAGTATGAGGCACTTTCTGAACTGATGTGAACACTTTTCACGCCATTGTAAAACAAAGTTGCCTCTGTGAAATTGTCCTTTGACTTTGTATTATTGTCTTTTGAACTTTTATTTGCATGTACTGCCAAGAATATGTATTATACTTGTCTGGACTTCAGAAATACAGAAATATTGTTCTTGCTAGTTTGCTGAATGATGTCTGCATCACTCCCAATGTGCCATCCATGCACAGCAGAAACCTGGCACCTGTAAAATAGCACAAAAACGAAAGCTGGATCAAAAGACATTTGTATGTGAAAGAAGGTCTTCTGGATTTCAGTGGTCCTCCAACATTGCTGGCTCTATGTCATGTGGTTCAGCATCAGAAGAATGACCTCAGAGGTTTTGCTAGTCTGCTTTTCTTTCTGGCTTGGCTTCTCAGAGGCTAACTGTCCTTCAGGGTGCCTGTGTCCCTCGGAAATAGTGAACTGTGGCTCAGTGGGCATGGACAGATTTCCCCCTGTGCTACCACCCACTACTTCCATCTTGGATCTAAGCCATAATCGGCTCACATGGGTGGCAGGGGGCAGCTTCCATGGACTGCCCAGGCTGGACTTTCTGCGTATGTCCCACAACCAAATCTCCCTGCTCAGCCCTGCCGCCTTCCACAACATCAGCCGCCTGCGCCACCTGGACCTCTCGTCCAACCGCATACAGGTGGCCGCAAGGCACCACTTCCAGGACCTTGTGGCACTGGAGGAGCTGCTGCTCTACAACAACCGCATCACCCGTGTGGAAAGTAATGCCCTGATGGGGCTGAGCAACCTCCGTAAGGTCTAACTGAGCCTCAACCAGATCACAGACTTCCCATTCTTCTCCATCCGCAAGCACAGTCATCCCAAACTGGTAACCATGGACCTTTCCTCCAACCGCATGTCTCGACTCCCTCTCGATGATATCGTGTTGCTGCCTGTGGCTGTCCAAAGAGGTTTATTCATCCATAACAACACCCTGGCATGTGACTGCTCCACCTATCGCATGTTCTGGCACTGGGACAAGGAGGGTTACGAGGCCATAAGAGACTTCAGAGATGAGTATACCTGCAGGATGTATGGAGAATCCCTCACCTCCATCCGTTTCCTCCGAAGCCCTCGCTTCTTTGAGAACTGTACCATTGAGAAGATGATCTCCCTCATCTCACCCAAGGCTGATAAGATGGTGTACGAGGGAGAGCAGGTCAGGCTGGACTGCACTGGTACGCTTAGCAGTGTGGTCCTCTCCTACTCATGGGTCGTCCCTCATCAGGAGAACCTAACCCTGCTGATTCAAAATGGTACCCTGCGCTTGAACACAGACGGCAGCCTTGAGATTTTGGCCGTCCAGTCGGCGGACTCAGGGATCTACCAGTGCGTAGCTGTGGACACGGTCAGAATGATTAATGAGTCCCGGGAGGTGAACCTGACTGTGGTTCCCCAGCGCTTATCAGAAGAACCTTTCAGCACAGGCTATACCACCCTTCTGGGCTGTGCGATCACTCTGGTGCTGATACTTATGTATCTTTACCTAACACCGTGCCGCTGTGGTTGCTGTAAACCCCCGCCCCCCTCACCAACCATCTCTGGCCTCGGTGAGGACCGCTGCACTCTGGCATCCATCTTTGCAGCACCACCGAGTGCAGAGCTGAAGCTGAAGGGTAAATCCAATCCTGACAGACATGTAGTCTTCCTTGAGCCACTCATGCAACACAAGAACGGGCACCTGACCGCAGCGCTTACAGCAGAGCAGCAAGTGCTGGAATGGGACACAGACCAGCTCACCCGAGTTAAAGAATTTGATGATGATATGTAGCATGTAGTTGTTACTGCAGAAACCATGCAAGCCTCTCTTTAGCCTGCCCGAACTGTCGGAAGTCTTTTCTCATCAAGTGTGTGAATTTCAAGGACACAGGGATCTGTTGAAAATTCCTGAGACCGACCAAATTAGGTTCTCATTAGCAAACTCCTTTATACATATATATCCCAATGATATAGCATGAGATTTTAATACAGGCTTGAATGTGAGTGCACTGAAACAATAAGCTTCTTCAAAATGAAGCAATTAAAAAGAATAGGCATTGTATTCCTCGAATTCCAAAAGACAGCAAGTTATGGAGATTCCAATAAAGTGTTATTTTGAAACTGAATCAAATTGCATTTCTAATGAGCATAAGAAGCATCAGGACATCTATGGCTTGAGTCACATTGTCTTTGACAGGCTCACAGGGGTGTGGGAATGAACTCTTGGTTATGCGTATAACCAACTGAAAGATTTTGGTGTCAGGAGTGATGTGCTTCTATGAGCCCACTGTTGTGACATCAGAATAGGCCACGCATCACCAAATGGCGGTCTGTGGTCCGGATGCGGACCAAGTGCTGGTTCTCTCCGGACCCATGAACAGTCTAGTAATTTCTCAAAATTAAATCATTTTCATGAAGCGTTATTTTGGACGGTGGCTATTGACAGAGGGCTCTGCTGTTCCAGTTAATACGACAACAGCTTTACTAGTCAGTTTACTAGTGATGGGAAGTTTTGTCTCTTTTCAGAGAACCGGCTCTTGTGGCCTCATATTTTAAGGTAAAGCCGCTTTCAGATTTAAAGGCACTCTCAGACCAACCGAGGCTTGCGCTTCTTCTGAAAAAACACTAGGTGTGCTCAACGTGGCGCACTTGGCGTGGGGATCAGCGCAATAAATGGGCGTGGTTTTCTAATCTTTCCTGTTTTGTTGTTGTCCCGGCCCGTGGTCAGGCACGAGCACTGTTAGCAATAAGAAAGAATAGCGTGTGGGTGCATGTTTCCTCTTTTTTTACTCATATAAATGTCTTCACAGTTAAAGGAAGTTCCTCCCACTGTTTGTAACCTCATATTGATCTCAACTAAGTTGGTAAAATCAATTCACAAGAAGAATGCAAAGTAGATCTACTGCTACATCACATTTTAATAATAACAATAAAAATAATTATATTTGCTGATACATCTCCATACACGCTTTGTTTGTGTGTGTGTGTGTGTGTTTCGAAGGGGCAGGCCGAACAAATATAAATTTGACTCGCCGCGCAAGCCATAGAAAATAATGCGCAGGGCATGTCGCGTTCGGTCTAAACAGCCCCTTATGTTGTGCAATTAGCTAATTTCCTGCATTAGTAATGAAAAATATATATTGTGGACACCATATGAAAATGCGGACATAAGGGAAGGCTATAAGACACGAGATGGACTTCAGTTTGTATCATCTACTTGGACGAAATTTAATAACTGGACCTCAGTTACCCCTTGAATATTCACATTTGCATAGAACCACCCCTCCATTTTTGTCTGCTGGATTTACAAGTACGGATAAGACCCTGAATACAATGGCTGCAGGCAAAGGCAAGTCACCATGAAGGGTTGAGTTCATCTCGCTCTGGGTCCGACTCAGGATCCAACAGATAGGGCTGATAGCGCCTCTGTTTTCTGCCATTTTCACGTGCAGTAAACGCGCAGCATAAGCATGGGATGCGACACGCCCGTTTTTTCACGGGCATCCGCGCCACGTCGAGTTGAGAACACCTCGACTTTTCAGAACGCCGCAAGTGCACCGCGGGTCAAGTGACACGATTCAACCAATTAGCTTCCTTGCCTTTTACGTTACACTGACCAAAGATGGCTTCACGGGAGAAGCTCTGTTTACTG
>JBBMFX010000128.1:19474620-19484905 GCA_037832545.1 Rhabdalestes septentrionalis
CAGTGAATTTGTCGGGCCGGGCTGGTTTCGGACACAAGTGCACGGGTTTGGGTCATGTCGGTTTTCATTTTTTGGGCTTGATCTGGGCTCTAATGTAAATGAAATGTATCTAGAGTGGACAAAAGTTTTGGGACACCCTTTTTCTAGATTTTGCTCCTTTAAAATTGGGTGCGTCTTATATTCTGGAGCTTCTTATACAGCGAAAAATACGGTAGTACTTATAGCGTAAATACACATACACAGATATACGTATTTTCATTTGATGAACACAAAGTTACTGTATATTGTGGTCCTGGACATCATGAAACCAGAATAAAAAAAACAGTAAAACTTAAAACTAACTAATATAGGGGCATCACTAATTGTGGGCAGTATATCATATTCAACACATAATAATACAGGTCTAATTCTTTATTTTTTTATGTTGTATACGTTTTTGTAGGCAAGTCCTGACAGTGTTTAGGAAAACATGTGGTTCCTTCCATTAAATGAGCAGCACATGCCGTGTATACAGATGGTGGTAGTAATTAGGTCATTCAAATCCTAACAAACCAGAGTCGCATGATGTGTAATAACTTAATAGTAATCAGTATGACACATGCAAGAGGACTTTCTGGTATTCACTCCGAACATAAATATCGGCTGTGGTATACAAATAAGGAAAAATAACTGAAAATAACTTTGTCTTTGGTGATGTCATGAATACCATGAGAAACCTAGAATTGAAGATGACCAGCATGTGGTCTAGTTAAAAGGACAGTCTGTGTTTACATACCGTCATTGAAAAGATTTCAATCTGACTAAGTCTGTTACTGACTGTGTTGAGTCTTGGACAGAGGTGAATACTTGGTAAACATGCACCACTCCACTCCATGCAATATCCCATTGTTCTCTGAAGCCTGTCCAGGAAGTGTAATCTTTTAAAATATGCAGAACCTGTACGCAAATGTTCCTTTTACCTTCAGACAGGGAGCGCTGCTGTTTTTTTGTTGTTGCACTTGTAACCTCAAGAGTGTTTCAGGCTCTTACCAGGCACATAGCTATTAATATCTTGACAGTTAAAAATATACCATCATGGGACTGGCCCAGCCGATCCCCACTCCAACATGCCTCACTCTTTGGAACTCAACTCTGCAACTCTACTCCATGCTGACACACACTGGGACTTTTATGTTGTCAAACCTAGCAATGGGAAATAGCCATTAGAATTGACCATAAGTGAGGATTTTGGGACTTATAAATGTAAAAATCACAATGAGAAAATGTGGTGAAAGGAAAGTCTGTTTTACTCAATTAAGTATTTAGGGTGCACATCACTCAACTTTCATTTGCTTATTGGTTTATTGCACACTATTCAGAGATCCATTTATTATACAAATATGGAAATATATACCCTCCACAAAATGCATTACTTCTGAAGCAATGGGGAATTGCTGCACATACAAATTAAGGGCATCATGAAATATGGTGGTTTTAGAGGCTGTTCAGAGGCTCCGGAAGAATCCAGTATTAATCATCCAGCTGGCAAAGCATGGCCACCCCTCTCTTGATCCAGTGCTGTGGACAAATGCTGGTGGGCAGCATAATGGAGATGACAAAGTTAGTGGAGTGGCCTGTGGTGGACAGGGTGCCCTTCCGCTCACTGGTTTTATATAGAGGACACACATAGATGTTCTGAGGCAGCTTGAAGACCCGCATATCCGCTAGGAGATCAATTAATCAGCATTAGTGTCATAAAATAACATTTGAAACAAGCTGGAGTGACAAGGTCTTTTATATCAGTAAACATGTTTACTCACTTGGCTTTACCCAAATAATGGGGACTGAGTCAAAGAGGACTTTGGTGTACTGTTCAGCTAACACACCACTGCATGAGAAGAAAAAACATATTCCTCACAAATAAATTAAAGAAATCAAATCAGATTTGAGCTTTACAGCAGTTCACACTGTTCTATCATATAAACAAACCTTTTCTTATCCCATCGTGCTCCATCCAAAAAGAGGCCATGGACATAGACACCGTCCTCAGGGGAAGTGGATGAGGAGTCGAAAGGTAAGACCTGGCAATAATTGCAGCAAAGTCAAGTCTTGCTGGTTTGCATTGAGCTAAATTATTGGGCCAAGATGCCTCTAACTGGAGTAAGAAACCCTGATGAACCATGCATCAATTTGTCAAGTTTTACAGAAACTATTTCCAATCAATTATCTTTTAACTAGTTATCTCTAGTATTAGCAATTTTTGAGAAATGATGGAGCAATTTAGCACCACCAACCATCACTTGACATACATTACTTTGGACTGTGGGAGGGAACCAATGGTTCCAGCCCTGACCCACTCAGACCCTGGAACAAGATGCAAAACCCACACAGAAAGGCCTTGCCCAGAAAGTGAACACAGGACAACAACCACTTTGCTGGTAGGGATAGATGCTGGCTAGTCAGCAAACTTTACACGGTCCAACTCCAGTTTTTCACTTTAACGATGCTTCTTGTACAACTTTAAAAAACTTGAAAAGATCACACTTAAAAAAAGAATTCGGAGCTATTCAGTAAACGTTTAGAGATCAGATTTGCCCCCATTATATGATATGGGGAGAAAATAAATAAATTGTATTCATACAGCCAATATGCACCCTTTAATTTATGTTGGTTAATTATGTATTTATTTTGGCCACAATTATGTACAAGTTATTCACTTTGTGGGAAAAGAAGTGTTTAAATGAAGTTCCTCTAACAAGTTGTTGGTACCTCATAATCAAAGCCAAGAAGATCAATGGGAATGGAGTACTTCCTGGCATAGTTCTGCATGGCTCCTGTTAGGAAAGCTTGAGTGAAGTAGAACCCAGATAGCCAGAACACATGGGGCTTTGTGGTGTCATACCAGTCCTGAAAGAATGCATAGAACAGCAAATACTCAGTAGAGACAGCAGACAGAAATAGTATTAATGACACCAAATGGGCCATTCAAGCAATTATACAATGAGTAATAATGGTTGCAAATAAAAAGTTTACTGTAAAAAATCAGTATACTGATAAAATACTTTATTATTTAAGGTCATAAATAGCATTGTTTTCATAAATCGTTTGGTTCTAACCTGGAGAAATTTGAGCCTAGCAAGGAAGTCTGTGATGTAGCTGCCCAGGGGCTTGAGGCTAGGGTAGGAGCGCTTGGCCCACTTCTCAGGCACTTTCCCCACTAGCAGGCTGCCTGCTATAGCCTCTAATTCTGCATCCATCACCACCAGCCCCTTAATGGCTTTCAGCAGGTTCTGCAGGCTCACACGGATGGTGTTGCACAAACTAATGACACAAAACAATATATGCTGTTCACAATACATATAATCCAAAATATAAAGCATAAAAATTAATAGCTTCTACTCATGGGCAATCAGAACTCTTAATGTACCAGATCACTGACTTTAATCCTTCTAATTCCCCCCTCCCCACTGTCATCTTTTGAACTTATAGTGTGTGTGTGTGTGTGTGTGTGTGTGTGTGTGTCTCAGGTGGGTGCATGCGTGTGTGCAGATTTCTCCCATAAAGTCATTCAATTGCTGCTACTAAATACTGACTATGGCTCTGGGCAATATCTTGACAATAGTTTCACTTATTTTACTGACCATAGCCTTCCTCCCCTACTCATTATATTTATGATTCCCTTGCATGTCTCTCCTGTAGCTATACAGTACATATATAGTGTTTTATATTGTGTTTACATTTTGTACTGCCACTTTTCTTGCACCTTTGTGACCTTGACAGCTAATTTCGTCATCCAGGCAACTGTATAATGACAATAAAAAGTCTTGAAGTCTTAAAGTAATTGTATTGTATTAACATACTATATGTGAAACAATTAGCTTTAACAAATGAGAATCTTTGAAACATGCAGTACATTAATACGTTCAACAGTAAGGTGCTTAGATCAGGACATTTTTCCTTTGCAAAAACAGTGGCTGAAAGACTTACTAAACTTATGATAAATGAAGTCATGTGCATTCTGTCCCCTTGCCATGACATTAACACACTCATTAGCACTCAAACCTTTCGGGCAAAATAATTTCAATATGTGCTTTTTACCATCATTGACAAAAATGTTACCTAAAGATACTCAAACCTCAGTGGACATTTGGACTCACTTATTATATCGTTCCATCTCTTGTACAAGCACCGTGTTCATGCTCTCTTCATACTGCACTGGGAATTTGTTAAGAGCGGACTCAATGTTAAAGTTCCCTGGAAGCTGGAATGCACACAAGTTTAATTGAGAGAAGAACAAAAATATATATAACCTGACATTATACAATACTACAACAGTGTTTTCCCTAGCATTACTCGTGCCACTCAATGGAACCTCTGAAAATGAATGTAGAAAGAAATATAAATTGATGGTATTTACATGTGCAGTGTATTAATTGCACTTATTGATGATCCTATGCCTGCCCCCGAACTTGTTGGTGAAAACACATGAGCACTATGCTTGGCTCCTAAGGGTCAACCAGGCAAATGGAAAGAAAATCTAGCGAAAACACTGTCCAATATATACATAATTACAAATATTAATTACTAACTGAATATGCATAATAGGATATACTTTAGATAGGATATCAGAGGCAATGTCTAGCAAAGTGTTGTCTCCTCCAGAACTGCCTCCTCCCTTTGAGCCACCTCCCTGCGTTAGGATCAGGGAATCAAACAGGAGTTTGGTCTGCTGCAGATCTTTGGAAATGTCCACATTCTCATGCATGCCAAACACCTCTGGATGCTGGGTAGCAGGCAGATTCTGCAAGGCAAGAATCAAAGAAGATTAACATTTTAAACATCTAATTTTTGAAATATCATTGTGTATGTATGTTACTCAAAGTCAAAGGTTTGGACACGTGAGTGAATATGCTTTTTGCAAAATCTTACAACATTTTAAATAAAGTTTTTGCTTAAATGGAAACAAATTCTTCTAAGACAAATGCAAACAGAGAAGCTGAAGCGTTTGTATAAATGTACTTCAACAAAAAAAACAATTGGTTTTCAGAAATCCTCAACAAGTGATTTATACATTTTCTCTACATGCCAATTGGCACAGGAAGGCTACTTTCTGAAATAAAAATAAATAAATACTAGTTTATTGGTCTCTGCACAATTTCTGGTTAATATATTCACTTTGTTATAAGATGTGGATGATTGTGTAGAAAAAAAAAGAATAACCCGTGTGAATATGTCCAAGTTCAACTGACAGTATATTTATCTTATCATCATTGTCCTTCAGACTGAGCTGTTGAGTCTCACCCTAATAAACTCCACATAGTCATCATAACTGGACTTTGGAGGTGCATAGTATTTGCAACTGGGGGAGAAGGAATAGCGCGGATTCTCTATGATGTCTTTGGTGTAGAAGTCAGCCAGGATAGTCAAAAGAAGGCGGCGGTCCCAGTCATCTGTCACTCGTCCACCATAGTTACACTCTCCTGTCAGATAGGTGATGGCCTCGAATGGAACCTCTTCATACTCATTCACAAAAAGCTACAAGGAAAATGAGGAGAGAGAAAGAACTGCTGTAAAAGGAGGCTATTTTAAAATCTGTAAAAATGCTACCATCGGTGTGTTTAGAACTAGAGTAGTTCTGTTGTTTACAACCCCACAATACCATGTGGAAAAAGGATTAAAGCATTTTATTGTCTTTCATTTCACAGTCACTCTCAGTACTTGTTTAATTTAAGTTCTGATTTATCATATAAAAGTAAATGTTAGTCCCTTCATATCTATAAATATGTTTGATGTATATTAATATAATATCAAATTTTATTCCAAGTAATTTTAATTTCAATTGGTCTATTCGACACAAAATGTGAACAGAACAGCTGGCATTTTCAAACTAGTAAGTCCAAAAAACTTTTACCACGATAGCGAGATTATGCCAGAACCTTCACCTGCAACTGCCTGATACTAATACGGAGATCCGATTCATTAAATCCATATGGAATGTTCCAACCGAGTGGTCCAAACTTTTTCCTCTCCTGGACGAGGGCATGGAAGAAGCAAACCCCATACAAAAGTTTTTCCCAAACCTACAAATACAGCAGCAGATCATCATCACTGGAACACACGGCTGAAATAAAATGTCTGTAGTTGATAGGAAAACCATAATCGTCTCACCAGCTCTTTGCTTGGACATGCTGAGAAGAAATCAGAATCTGAGACTGGGTCAGACAGGTAGGACTGCAGAAGCTTCAGCCTAAGGCCTGTGGGCGGCTCATTTGTCATCTTCACCCCATTCTGCAGGATTGTCACTGGAAACTGACATTGCAAACAGATTATGTTATAAATTATAAGCAGTTTCATAGGATGCAGAATCATGGATAATAAGGAAGTTAAGTCAGTAATTCATTAATTGATTATGAATAAATATTTAGCCCAGGACTGGGTAAGTCAATGTGCATAATTCTGGGTAAGATTGTACATAATTCAAGTCATTTGCACATGACTATCCTTGAGTGAGACAATGAATTAATTTTAGTAATCACCGTTGATGTAATATAGTTACTCACATGAAAATGCACATTTAAATAAAGTAAACTCGATGCAATGCCTATTTTTAGTGCATAAAGTACCATGGGGGAGGGGTAGCTGGTAAGCCAGAGGCGAAAGTCTGGGTGGCACATTTCTGGGCTGAAATCTTCACAAATCTTTTCTAGCATGGGCATCCATGACACAGCCAGGTGGCAATTCTGCAGACACACCCATGTGCCCTCCTTCATGGCTGACTGGATCATCTTTACAGCTATTGGACCTTGGCCCTGACCCAGAGAGGTTGACTTGAACTTGGAGCTACTCATGTTTTTGTCATTGGCAAACTTCAGCAAACCTGTGAGGAAATGAGGGAGAGTTAGTACATGGAATAAGGAATAGGTGTCTCTGAGAGAAGTGCTTAGAAGGCAATACTTACTGGCCATAGGATCTGCACCGGGAGACAACACAAAGACCAGTGGGATTGTGGAGTTGGAGTCATCGTAGCTTTTACTCAGATCAAATGGAGGGGGGTCAACAAACTTTTTGCCAAGTTTCTCAGACACATAATTAGAAATTGCTGGTTCAATCTTTTAAACAAGAGAGAAAAATGTATGATTTCTATTAATGGTGATTAAAACATTAGTGAATATCATGCAAAACTCAATGACATCTCACTTTGTCTGGACGAAGACAGCGGTAAATGATCATTTTCTGGAAGTCGCTGAGTTTGTCGCACCATGGTTTTGGCAGAGCAGTGTTATAGGGCTCCTTACTGTCATAAATAGGCAGAAAGCTGTCTGGGGCCTTGCTGAAACTCTCCCTGTATGAATTAATGCACAATAATAAACCAGACGAGAGTCAGAGCAGGTTAAGTCTATTCAAGGAAAATTATCTCACAAACTGAACATAAGAGAGCTTGTGTTTAAATGCATTTTAAAGCAAACTAGGGTGAAAATGAGGTGCATACTTGAGACCCTGAAGGCTAGGCAGGTCACTTGCCCGACAGATCTCATCCCAGCTCTTGTCTTGCAGCCAGCTGGGATCAGGGTTGGGGACATCATTCTGTAGCCCCACACCACCAGTGAGCAGGAACATGAACTCTGAGTACTCAATCTCTTTCTTTGCCCTGAGGGAAAATGCGAAAGCCAGACATCACAGCTGTGCAAAGGAAATGTTAATTTCTTATTTAGATGTGAAGTGACTCCTAACAACTTGAATGACATTAACAAAAGTCCATACTGATGTACAGCTAACTTACAACAGTAAGTTGGAGCAGAGGAGGAAGGAGAAGAGCAGTTTGTCCTTCTCAAAAAGAGAGCGACACACATTGCAGTATAGGTCGTAGGTGAAGCGGTCAGTCAGGTACCTTAGCCTTTTCTCTAGAATCTTTGACTTATTGCTGAAACATAAATAACAATGCAGTTTTGATATTAAGTGTTTTTTCACAAATTGGATTTGGTCTTTCAAACCCAAATCACATTCGTTTATGCATCTAGAAGAAAGTTAAAGGGAAACCCTGAATAAATAAATGGAATGTGTGAAAATGCATAGCAGACAGAGCTGATCGTATCTTGATTAAGACAGCAATAGTAAAAACTGAGGATTTGTTTTTTGGGGAGCATAAAGAAAAAACACACAAAGATTTTTCCTCTGGCTCGTGATTTAACAGGGGAAGAAGCCAAATGCACATTTGTGAGCTTAGTGGCTTAAAACTATAGGAACTGATCAATAGGAATGTGAAAAAATTATCAAATGTCAAATGTGTTGTCAAATATTTCACCATATACTACCGGTCAAAAGTTTTAGAACGCTCCAGTTTTTTTATTTATATTTTTTATTAAATTACATTCTGCAGATAGTTCCTCCCAGCTATGTTGCCGAAGTTCCCATAAGGTGGTTTCGCTTTAACTCTTTTCTCCACTTCATCCAAAAGCAGCTCGGTGGGTTTCAGTCTGGACACATCTGGCCACTCCATGTTTTCCAGCTTACCATGTTGTTCTGCTTTACTGGCAGAGCTTGGACTTTTTTTTGGACTATTTCCCAATTAGAATTCAAGGATTCAAGGAAGTTTTATTGTCATTTGCATCACATTTGCATGAGGTGGAATGAAATTATGTACTCACGGTCCCGGTTAATCCAATAAAAAAAGAAACATAAAACCAAGTAATAAAAACGTAAAGGAAAGTGCAAAAACCTGAGTATCAGAAATAAATATGGCATGTGAACATAATGATACCTATAACGATACCTATCGTCTATAATTATAGCAGCATGGGGGCTTGATAGCCAATCCTGTTAAAGTGACGGTGTCAATCAAAGTGTCAATAAAGTGTCCGTAGTGATTAGTGACAACAATTTTGTCCATTATATGTTCAGAAGTCTTACAGCTTCCGAAATGAAATTGTTTCTCAGTCTGGTAGTTTAACACTTAATGCTCCTCAGCCTCCTGCCTGAGGGGAGTGGGGAAAAAAGTGTGTGTGCTGCGTGAGTGGGGTCCTTCTTAATGCAGGTGGCCCTCTCCTGCATCTGGAGGTGTATGATGGTGGGGAGGCTGACTCCGGTAACTCTCTGTGCAGCCTTCACCCCCCTCTGCAGAGCTTTCCTCTCTGCTACAGTGCAGTTTCCATACCAAACATTGATACCAGAGCACTCTCTACCACACATTTATAAAAAGAGATTAGGACTAAGTTCCCCAGTCCCACATGCCTCAACCGCCGCAGGAAATAGAGCCTCTGATGTGCCTTCCTGACCAGACTGGGTGTGTTGTTGTTCCAGGAGAGGTTGTTGCTCAGTTGGATGACCAGGTACTTGTAGCTGGGTACCACTTCCACCACAGATCCTCCGACATGCATAGGGAGGTGTGCGTATTTTCCCTTCCGGAAGTCCACGACCATCTCCTTCGTCTTCTTCCCATTTACACATAGGTTGTTTTTCGTGCAACAGTCCTTCAAGTTTTTCCACCTCCCGCCTATAGCCAGACTCATCGTTGTTGGTGATGCATCCAACCACTATTGTATCGTCCGCAACCTTAACTATATGACAGCCTGGGAGGTTAGTTGTACAGTCATAGGTAAGCAGCGTGAACAGGAGGGGACTTAGCACACAGCCCTGAGCGGAGCCAGTGCTGAGGACTTTTGGATATGATGAGAAATTGTGGATCTTCACAGTCTGTGGCCTGTTGGTCAAAAATTCCAGGACCCAGTTACAGAGAGAGGGGCTGAGTCCAAGAGTCCATAATTTGTTTATTAGGGTCTGAGGGATCATGGTATAAAAAGCAGATGTGAAGTCCACAAAGAGCATCCGAATCCTTCCGCTCCAGGTGGGTAAGTGTAGTGTGAACCACAGAAGAGATGGCATCTTCTGTGGATCTTTTTTTTTTTTGTGACAATTGCCGTGAGGGCTACTGGCCGATAGTCTCGTTACTACAGAGCTCTTAGGGACCAGGATGATTGTAGCGGTCTTCATGCAGGTGGGGACAACTGCCTGGTTGACAGAGGAGATAAAGATATCTGCCAGGACCTCTGAGACCTGATCAGCACATGTCCTCAGCACCCGCCCAGAGATGTTGTCAGGGTTAGAAGCTTTATGGGGGTTAATCCTCCTCAGGGTCCTCCTTACTTCCTCTACAGACACACTGAGAAGTTCTTCTCCTGGTGGTAGGGAAAGTCTAGTGCTGGTCGGGGGGTGCATTAGGGTCTTCAAAGCGGGCTTAGAATCTGTTGAGAGCCTCAGAAAGATAAGGCTCCTTGGGGCATTGTGTGTCTCTGATGTTAATACCCTTCCA
>JBBMFX010000128.1:19485557-19496408 GCA_037832545.1 Rhabdalestes septentrionalis
ACATATGTAGCTTTGGCTCTCTTAACTCCTGCAGTCAGCTCTCTCTCCTGGCCCTCCTGAGTCTTTGTGTGTCGCCCGACCTGAAAGCAGCATCCATGGCCCTCAGCAGCGAACAGACAGACATTTTCATTCAGCCAGGGTCTGATTCGGGTAACACATTACAGTCTTAGTGGTGTATACTCCTCCAGATCCAACTCCCCTCATTAACAGCAGCATCCCTGAAGACCTGCCAGTCTGTGCATTCAAAGCAGTCTTGCAGTGCAGAGTCTCCATCCCTGGGCCACACCATGAAGGTTTTCTGTGTAGGTTAGGAGTGTCATAGTGAGGGGTGGTAGACAGGGACAAGCATAATGCAAATGTGGTCAGATAGCCCCAGGTGGGGTGAGGGCACTGCTCTGTATGCATCTCGTATGTTGGTGTAGACTCGGTCCAGCGTGTCATTACCCCGCGTTGGTATGGTGACGTGCTGATAAAACCTAGGTATGATGTCTGTCAGGTTTACATGATTGAAATCACCAGCCACCACATAGAATGCATTCGGGTGCTTGTTCTGAAGCGAGTCGATGCTGTTGTGTAGCTCCTTCAGTGCACTGTTAGCATTAGCATCCGGTGCTATTTATTTATAGGTAACCTCACAATTTATAATTCTCTCACAGCTCAGCAATGACCTTTGTACTATTTCATGCTATTCACTGAACTTGAACAGTTTGAATTTAAATTTTTTAAAAAGCTTGAAACATTGGGGTGTTGTAAAATGTTTGACAGGTAGTGTATGCTCCAGGTATAAGAGAGTGAGTCTGATAACATGAAAAAAAGAGTCTAAATACTTGACTCCTACAGTAAGATATAATGCTGTCGGGGTATTTTGCTGCATGGTTTAAATTCACTGGGAATCAATCCAGCTTTTCTGACCATCACTTTATCCAGATGGGAATGGTCTCTTCAAGTATATAATATCCAGAATGATAAAACACCTATTCAGAGCGTACAAATGATTAGAGTATGAAAATTATATTATTCATATGCTGCAGCCTTTTCAGTTACCAGATATCATTCTACCACCTATGAGAGATTTCAGACCATTGTGTTTAAGATGTATGCATCTAGTGTGTATCTTGTTACCTGTTCTGTATGGAGTTGATGTAAAGGTTGACAAACCAGTTGAGTGAATATTGGTACATGGGGTCAATGTTGGCTAGGTCTGCAATACTGAAGAACAAGATGGAGGAGTGCTTGGCGATGGCTCTGTAGCCTTCTCTTGACTCCGCTATCTTAATTTCAGTCTTCTCAGCGATCTGGAAGAATTCATAGAAAAGGACAGACATATGGTCACTCATTTTCTCAATATTCCATTGTCTTTTATAATGGATTTCTCTAGCAAAAGACCTGCTGTTTCTTGGAGATCTCATTAGACATTATCTTGGCAGAGTCCAGTATCTGGATTGCACTCTCATCCTCCAGGATATTCCCCTCAGAGGACTGCAGAGTCTCCAGGATTTTGTCCTCAATCTCTTTCAGCTGCTTCTTATTGGCAGCAGATTGCACTATCAGGGCATTCCTCTCCTCCTCTAACTCTGGCCTATTAAACATAAAATACAAATGTGAAGCATGCAAAATAAAATGCACGAATGGTCTGGGGGAATGGTGCGGTAGCATACAGTAAATAGGTGGCTAATTTTTGAGGATCAGAAAGAATTCTTTGAGGTTAAATAATCATACCATACACAATTTTAATTATTATATTATTTCAAGAGTAACAAGAAAATGTCAGTAATCACTTCTTTGCCTTAAATTCTAAAATGAATATACAAAACCAAATTATTTGTGTATGTGCATATATGCACATATGCATGAGTGTTTGAGTACACATGTATCATCACCTCTCCTTAGCAACCACAATGCCCAATAGCTGGTCCTCCAGGCCCTCCGGAGTAATCATGAAGTTGAGCAGGGACACTTTAGTGGCCAACTCAGGCAGATAATGCGGGTTCCTTAGCTTAGTGGTGATATAAAAGCGGAAATCACTTGAGTACTCAATCACACTTTCCCCCAGCCTGATGCAGTCCATACCTCCTACATGCAGAGACCAGAAATAATTCATATAATCATGCCTTAGCCAGCAGTCTCAGTTTCTATATTAGATAATGGTACACACTAAAAATTTAGTTAAAATGACTGCCAGACATTCAATGCTCTGTTGCAATACTGGACTTCTGAATATTTGATTAAACTTCAAAGCACCTCCTTTCCAGTGTTTGTCATTTAACGTAACTCACATAGAATAGGGCACATAACAAGATGCCAGAATCATTTCTGGAAACTTATAATACAACCCTAATATGAAGCAATGTTTTCAAATGATTTAAACATTATTTTTGCTCAAAATAAAATCTGACAAAGTGAACACATGTAACCTTATAACCTGCCTGAGACTGTGTTGACGTCCTAAGCCTGTTGAAGAATGTGGGAGGTGATGTTACTATGCAGTAGTTTCCAAAACAATCCCAGTCAAATTATAGGTTATGCAGGAAATGTAATGTTTTGTTCAGAAAATATTAATGTTTGTCACCACTTTCAACTTCGCTCTCTCTCATACAACAGAATGAGCAGAATTCTAGCAGGTTATATAAAAGTAGTTTGGAAGGTAATACAAAAATAATGATTTTATGCTAATTTGTTTTTGATGGATATTAAAAAAAAACTTTAATACAACCCAGCATGTGATGTCATTGAAATGCACGCTTCCTGTTGCATAAACCATTTGAACCCAAAACTGTGGAAGCCCATTAAAAAGCACACATTTCACACAAAAAAACAACACCAAAATGATTTTATAAAATTGGAAATATTATGATCAGAGACCAACGACTATTATTTAGGCAAACCTAAAAAAACATTATAATGAGAAACCAGCTCAATGTGTTGCAATTCAAAGCTAAATTTCCCTTTCTAATCCATACCTTGTTTAAATATCTGTTTGAGCAGGAGGGGCTCCAAAGAGGGGTCCAGTTCTTCTCCCACATTCTCCAGCAGTAGAGGAGTGCCAAACTGAATGCAGTTCTCCAGGGTCCTCATATAGTCTGCATCAGTCAACTTTATCACATTCAGATTGTTTTCCCTCTCTGAATTTTTCACCCACTTGTTTGCCTGACCCTGAGGGTCAATCATTAGAGGCCTGCAAAAAAATATATATTTTAATAAACACTGCGGTGTGGTCCAGCTAGATTAAGAGATAATTTGATAACGCCAAGGGTGTTATAGAGATGTACCATCTTCTTGAGTTGCTCACAATGACTCCATTGTCAATAGAGAAGCCATCAGTGGGCAGCCCAGAAATGTTCCAGGCCCTGATCTTGATTGGATCTCCAAGGGTTTTGCTCAGAGAGAAATCGTCTGAAGACGGTATGCTTTTGGACTGAAGGTAACAACTCAATGAGCACAGTATGATATCATTTTTGGAATTTTAATCAATGGAAGTTATAAAACATTAAAATGATGACCAATAAATACATTTGAATGCTATTTCATCTGCCAGCAGAAATAAGACTTTGCAGTAGGCATTGTACCTTGCAGAGTTTGGTCCACTCTTTAGTGCAGTTTTGACGGAAACCAGCAGTGAACGCTCCGAGGTAAGCAATTACGCCTGCAGATATCAGCACGTCACCTGTCAAATTGTCATATGTATTCTGAAGCTCATCTGCGGCTTTAGACCACCTGTAAGGCAAAGAGAAACATTCTATCACAACAGTTTTAATGGGATTTTATAAAACTGCAAGCTTTCAAAAGAAAATGTCTTTGTCCATAACTATCATACCAACCTAGTCTTTTCTCCCCCTAATCCTCCAATGAGCTTCTCAGCTCTCTCCAGCTTGCGGGCACAGAGGTCCACCTGGAATTCTAACTGAGCCTTCTCCTCAGTTTTCTCCTCAAAAGTCTTCTGCAGAGCAGCCAGACGGTCCTCCACCTCCTTCAGTTCAGCTCTCTTTTGGTTCAGCAGAGCCATGGTGGTGGCCAGTGACTGCTGAGCCACAGCCAAGTTAGCCTTCTTAGGAGCCACTACCTAGAGGGACACATGCTACCGTTTACATTTGTAGTTAAGAACTGGGTATGAGCAATATGTTGTCAGTATTGTGATGAAGTGTCTTGAAATATGTAACTTAGATTGTGGGTATCACCAGAATGTCTACAACATTGAATAACTGCATGCATATTATATTAGATTTGGACCAATTATATTGAATATGTAAACCAAAGTAACCAGTGTATATAGTAACTGTACTTTGTCACTGTTGTAATAAAACCTCCAGTTTCGCTGGGTTTTGTAAACACCAGTCCATGTTTACAAATTTAATGACAAATACTATATCCAAAATCTCTTTAAATTAAATTTAACTTCATAAGTTAAGAATATGACATGGATTGTGGAATATAAAAACAGGTTCTATTTTAGCCATATCGCTTACCGATTTAATACATGTTAATAAACAAAATGAAAGACTGGTAACTGAATGAATAAAAAGGTCAACATAAAATGTAGAGAGATATGATGGTAAACGTACAAACAGAAAATACAGGAACAGGAGAGAGAATAAGAACTAACAGAAGGTTAAAAGGTGCGGAAAGTAAAAGCCTGTAATAAACAGACGTTGAGACTCTAAAAAGGTGAAATAAAAATCAAGCAGTTTAGTCATGAGATGCAATAGATAAGTTGTTCAACTAAAGCGTTTCCACCCACCTTTGCCACTCTGTCATAAACCTCCATGGCAGTGATCCATTTACATAGGCCCTCGGCTGCAGAAGAGGCCTTGGCCACTTTGGTGGGGTCAAAGTCAGGGTTTGACATATACTCACCACGGATTTTGTGCATGACTGGTGCCTGTCACAAAGAGACATTAGCACGATAGGTTACCAACAGATCAAGCTCAAATGTCAGTAGACACTTGACTCTGCCTTAATCTATGAAATACACTTACAGGAATGTTGTCCTTGTCGTACTCTCTTAGATCCCTGAGGAAATTCATGTCTCCAAGCAGTTTCTTGCTTGGACCCCAGTAGTCCAAAATCTGTTGACATGGAGTTGAAAGTTAAGTGGGTTCAAGTAGGTTTTATTTGTCATTTCTGACATATACACACAGTACATAGTAAAAATGAAATAATGTTCCTCCAAGACCAGGGTGCAACACCAGAACAGAACAGATCAGATCAGAAGACCACAAGTGCAAACAGGACAAAGAGCCCGAAAAAGAACACAAGAGCAGTAATACTAAGCAGTAAGACCAGACAAGAAAAAGTATTCAGCAGAACTGCTCATCAGTCTAAGAGGTCAATCTATTTATTCACCTTCTGCCCGGTTCCTGCAGGGTCACTGATCTTTTCAGGCTTAATGTCTTTCATCACACACACTGCTGCCATCACTAGTTTAACTCCTGATGGGGGGTTTTTCATAGACTTTACAATCGTAATGTCAGAGGGCTGAAAAAAAAAAAAAAAAAGTTTTCCAGTAACAACCAACGTTTTACCGAAAACATGGTTAAAATGATCTCACACTGCCATTGGAGGCTCAGGATGACCTCCTTGATTCTGACCTTCAGTGTGTCAAGAGCAGAAAGAGCAGCCTCCAAAGCAGGAATGGCCTCAGCAAGGTCACTTTCACACTCGTTCTTCAAAGCCTGCGCCTCATTTGCTTTCTGAGTGGCTGCCTCCTCATCCACACGCACAACTTTACTCTTAGCCTCAACCTCCACTGACTCCACCTCGATCACCTGCATCATTTTAGTGTTGTCAATTTTGGCCTGCTCCAGTTTGGGCTGCAGGTCCACAAGCTCCTTCTTCATTTCACCCACCTAGACAAACAAAAATAATCACTCGCTGTCTGTATAGCAAAATTAAATGTGAAACCAACAGAGGGTTTTAACCCTCTGGCCCTCCTGGTTTTTACTATATCACCCTACTATACCCCTATTGGAAACTAAGAATATTATATACAATTATTCGTTTGGCCAAAAATGGATAAATTACACAATCCCCCCAAAAAACCCACTAAAAACTACATTTCTCAAGTGTTCAGTTTAGAATAAAAGCATTTTAACCTTAATTGTATGTAAATAACAAGGAATTAAAAAATGTATGGCCAAAAGTGGCCATGAGGGAGTCGAGTGTTACAGTTGGATGTATGGAATATATTAAGATATTTGGTGAGGTTTTTTTTATTAAGTAAAAAAAAAAAAAAAGTTACAGTTGAAAAAAAAAAAAGAACTTCCAGACCATTGGCAAGTTTCATTCCATCTACATTAACACAGATAAAATTATCAAAAAAATGAAAGTGAAGGACAAAAACGTCCCACAGGAGGACCAGAATGTTAAAGAAAAAAACACACACTGTGCAAATAATTTTTACATATTTAGATATAAAGGTAGAGTTAGAGACAAATATGACCTGAGATTCAGCAAAAGCCAGTTTGTCCAGCCCATTAGTATATCTCTTCTTAGCCTTCATTACTGTGTCTCTCTTAAGAGTAAGGAGCAGCCTGAAAGCAGCAATGAGCTCCAAATAGGAAGTAGGAGTAACATAGTTGTGGCGACCAAGCTCTGACAGAAACCTGGAAAAATGTCACAATTCAATTACTAGCAATGTGTTCTCAACATGGCCCATGTTTTGTGGCAGTAAATTCATATTTAATGTACTGTGTGTTACAGCTTGCATTTAAAAAATCATGATGTGACTCTTTTGTATGCGGTGCTATATATTTTTTACTTATTAGACAAGTGAACTGCAGAAGTGTGGAAAGTCTTGCAGATGAGCACAACTTCTTGCCGCTCATGCTCGCTCATCTGCAGCGTCTCCAAAAACTTGTTGGCTACCCGCTCCAGTGCTTCTTCTGGCCATGGCTGAGAGGAACCACACATTTACATACGTAAAGGAGGAAACACACATGTTGCTAACACATATAATAATACATTTTAATAATACATTTTATTTATAGAGCGCTTTTAAATGTACTCAAAGATGCTTGAATTGAATTCTGCTATCAATTCTGATGCACTAATTCTAATCAATGCCAGTTAAGTCTATATAATAGCTGAAATTTTTTAGCCGGTCATACTTGGAACCAGTTGATTGTGCAGCAGTTGATCAGAGAGGGGAACTGTCTGAGGCGGTTTCTGAAGGCATCACCAATAGGGCTGAAAGCGACCACAATGTGCAGATTCTCTCTGCACCGATTCACAAAGTAGGCAAACAGAGCCAAAGGGCTGAGCTCGAAACTTTTATTACCAGCCTGTGCTATGGGCCGCACCGCCTACAGGAGAATCACAAGTGAGTAAGTTTCTACCTTACTGAGACACTTAATGTGAAAAGAGGTAGAGGTGAAAGAGGTATACATCTCTAGCATAGATCTACGCTGATCAATATGTAAAAGTACAAATAATATTTATTATTACTATACATTACTTTTAAATGACAAACATAATTTCTTCTTTAATATTTACATTAATAGCTACATCAGCCCTGTCAAGTAGAGTTTATACCAGTATCTTGATCTCCTGTTCATTTTAGCGCTCTTTGCCACAAACTGGGTCAGTACACTGATACTGTTAAAAAATAAGACACGCATTTTATCAAGAGCAATTATAAAAATATACAAGACCTCCATTATCTCTTGCTTGTCATCCACTGCAAATATGTTTGGAACCTCCCCTGTATTTAAAACGCTGTCTACATCCTCTAAAAAGGCTTCTTCTTTTATCTGGGCATCTGTGAGTAGAAACACTGTCTTCTGGCCCTTCACACCAGCTTTCTTCAACAGAAGCTAAAGAAAGAAAAACACACCAATTTAATGAGACACAGCACAGGGCCCTTTTACATCAGTGGCTTTGAAGTAATGGGACTCCTATAAGTGTTCCAACCAAGGTATGTTTGTCGACCAATGCTATTTTTTTCACACTGTAGTTACTGATAATGCAGCTGACAATGTCATTTATATATCCTTCATCCCTACAGTTTTTAAATACTGTTATTTAAAATCTAACAAAAAAATCAAGCCTCGAGGCAGCAGCTACTACTGTTCATTTTTTCCATTTCTTTGTGTTAGTGGGTAATGTGTCAATTTGTTTTTTGAAACCAAAAATTTTCCTGTACCTTGAGGTCATCTCTCCACTCATTCATGCCATAGTTTTTGGAGATCTCAGGCTGGAACAGAGTCATATCAGCCATGAAGGTGGCCAGCCTGGTGATGGACTGACGACCGCTTCCTCCAACTCCCACCAAGAGAGCATTTCCCCCTGGCTGCTTCAACACACGGCTAATCCTAGACAGGTGCTCCAGGACATAGCTGCCACAGACAATAATGTTTTAAAGACTTCATTCCCCATTGAGAAGTTTATTTATTCTGAGTGCACAAACACTTTGCAATTAGTACGGGAAGTAGCATTTACCGGAAGATAACCAGGTTCATTTGGTTTTTATGTGTTTGGTTGTACTCCAACAAAAAAGACTCCACCACCTGACTAAAAACATCCATGCTGGGAACTTCTGCATATAATCTCTCACTGGCATCAACATCAGGGGTCATGTAGTCCCCAAACAACAGGCTCCTCATGTCCTCTTCACAGAGCTGGGTGGAAGATGTAATATGATGTCAGTTTAAAAGGTGTTAGTCATGGTGAACATGCAAAATTAATCCTAATCATAACATCTTACTTACTGGCTTATTTCCAGTTTTTAAATGCTCAAAAACAGTGTCAAAACTCTCTCTAAAATGCTCCTTCACAATGTCATTCATGAGCTTGTAGAGCCAAGCCCGGTCCTGGTCATCCACCAGGCGATCGTAGAAAACGCGGAAAACTTCGTGAACAAACAGGCGGATCATGGTGCGCTTGTTCTCCAGAGACTCCTTCTTCAAAAGCAAGCAGCCCTGAACCACCCGGGAGAAATCTCGCAGGTTGAATGTGTAGTGAGACTTTGCTGGTGTGGGAAGTAGGTTTTCCATTGCCTTTTTATAAACCTAATAATTCCCAGAAAGTAAAAATTTAAAAAGTTAAAAAAAAAAAAGTTTTCTAGTCTAGAACATCTTGTAACTATGCTGCCTAACTTACCTGCAGAGTGGCAGCCACTATCTGGTTTCCAATGTTGAAGTAGTCAGGAGGGAAGCCATTATTACGAAAGTAAAATGTTACCACGTTGGAGAAGATACGTGACATGGTGTCATCACTGAAGGCGTTTATACTACAGATGTTAAAGTGGCGCAGGAAGCGAGGGGTTACTGCATTCCTCCCACCGCCAGGGGGCCCCATGGCTGAGATCAGCTGCAGGTCAACCAGAGTGATTTTGGAGGCGTCCTTATGGTCATACCTGGAATACAAACATTAGAAAATCCAGCAGTTATTCTACAACAGAGTCAACAAAGTATCAACAAATAAACAGCTGAAACAGATTTATACAATTTTAGATTTATATTTCTGAATCATAACCTACCAGTTCCCATGGTCAAAATACTGACGAAGCAGCTCAATTGGAGGTTGCGCTCCAAACACTTCCATTGCCGGCATGTTCATATCATCCACAAAAATTATGCATTTCTTCCCCATGGGAGGTCCAAAGACCCCCTTTCTTCGCTTATCAAGCCTGGACATGATTATGTTCTACAGAGAAAACAGGAAAAACAAGCATTTTTCTCCTCTATGTTTACATCAGTCATCGTAATTGGGGATTTGTGATCTTTAAGGAGGCGTATCTCTTTAATCACCTGAGTCTGGTTGGCGCTTGTACGTGCTGAGAAGTTGATAAAAAAGGGAAGGTAATGGTCTTTGTCTAGATTGTTCATGAGTTTCTCCTTAACATAAACAGACTTCCCAGTTCCAGTGGGGCCAACAAAAAGTAGAGGCCTAATGGTTGAAAAGTACATGGTCAAGAAATTCAGCATTTCAAAACATATTGTGTCTTATTCTTGGATATTATTTTGGTTTTTTTGCATATTTTATTGAATTAAACAATTTACAGGTTACGAATAATTCTCTTTTCAACATAGTTACTGGATGATAGGGATGTAAAAGGTCTGTGAATTTAAGACGTTTACAGAAAAGTGATCTATCTCATAAAATGCACAAATGTCTTTTTAATGTTGAATATATTAAATATATTATATTATATCATTTTGGCTTTATTTTATCAAGATAATGAATTCCAAATTTTGCAATATATTACATTTTCAAATAGAATGACAGCCAGGCCACTGTTCTCCTAACCACTCACTTACACTCCATAGTTAATACAGAGGTCCATTAGGTAGCTGTAGCGCATTGTGTCAATTGTAGGAACAATGATATCCTGCACTTTTGTGTCCTTGTCCCCTAGTGTACAATTCTTTATTGATTCATTCCAGGCAATCCAACGACCTTTCCCTTTGAACTACATATAGGAACGAAAAGAGTAATATGTCAATATTTAAATTGATACCTAAAACTGTATGAGTAATAGATTAACTTCATTGTGTACCTCATAAGAGTAGTCATACACAAGACCCTTGTCATCAAAAGGGCATTCCCACTTTGAAATGGTGGAAGGAATGGGGTGCTCATTTGAGTTTCCTGATATTATTTCCTTCAGAAACTCATCAAATTTTCCACGACTGTCTCCATCACAGCTCCCACCAACAGACCACACCAAGGAAAATGCAAAGGCTGCCTATATGAGCAAAAAAAACAAGCATATTTCCAGTGGAGTTTAACACGCAGACATATTTCTATACACACGACTTATTGGAAATGTACCCAATCATTCTTACATTTTGTTGGATACATTGCAATATTTGAAAGCGGGATTCGAACATGCTCGATACAAATAGCTATTATATA
>JBBMFX010000128.1:19496703-19517107 GCA_037832545.1 Rhabdalestes septentrionalis
TTAGTCAGATGACTTTAGGACCAGTCAGTAACGTCATGGCAGTCCTCAACAGCACACAAAAGTTAAGAAAGTCTTTTTTTTTTCGGTCTCGGTCTTGGTCTTGGTCTCGTTTCGAATTTGTCTTGGTCTTGACTCGGCCTGTCTTGGTCTTGGTCTCCATACCCTCTGGTCTTGGTATTTTCTTGGTCTTGGTTTAGGCGGTCTTGTCTACAAGTCTGATATACACACACACACACACACACACACACACACAGAATAGCTATGTGTATTGAGCTTGTTCGAATCCCACTTTCAAAAACTGTAGGTTTTCATGCACTGTGTATAAGCAGTCAGCAATTTTAGTCACTTAGTCATATAAATCGACACCAACTACAGAGTTACAAAATAATTAGAGCTGAATAATGATATGTGCAAAATATTTGTTCATGTGATTTAAATAAACAAATACAAAGACAAAGAAAATAAAAAACAATTATTGTTCACCATAATCCATGTGCGTATATTCTTGTTTCCTGGTTCTTTGGTTACGGGTTCATTAAGCAACATTTTGAAGAGTCGTGTCAAAGACACAACTGTATTGCTGTCGGTTGTGGAGACAACCTCCTGTGTGGAAGATTAGATCAAAATTGAATTATGGCCAGATGACTTATTCTAAGAAAAATCTCACTTCGTTAGAAACCCCCTTAATTTGTAATAAAAGAGAGTAAATCTTTATAACAGTGTGTAAAATCATGTTAATTAAAGTTTATTTTTTTAAATTAAAAATTACCAGTCAGGTCATGTCAGTGGAGGTGTACATACCCTACAGTTTTTCCTTAACATCCTGAGTGCTGGTGGAACCAACCAATTAAACAGCTCCAGCAGTAATGTGGAATTTTCCTGGATCTGAAGAGTTTGAGGCAGAGTATTTAACCAGGACTGCACAAGAGAACGCCATCCCAGTTGGGACGGCTCCATGTAGATCATTCCACAACGGCTCACTGTTGCTGGCTGGGAGAGAAAATGTAGAGCCTTTAACCACACAGCTCATATTACGGGAATATGCAGGACAGTAAACTGAACATTAACACGATTATCAGAGTGAATGTCTTACTGAGGCCTGTGATAGGTCCATAGCTTCAAAAATCAGACTCATCTGGTTGGACATCTGGATGATTTCTCCACTCATTAAGCACAGCTGCAAGAGCAACATTTATCTGATGTTACTGACGGAGATTAAATACTGAAAGTAGTAGTTGGGAGTTTTCCGATAATAGTCAACAATGAGCAGACACCCACTATAAAACCACTACAAATATTGCATTCAAGGCTGAAAAGGAAAGGTCAGGTATTAATCAGCTCATTCCTACCTTTTTGTTATCATCGAGTACAGTGTTCATGCTTTCAATCCAAAGTGTGTCAATGGGTCCATCAAACACCACCCACTTCCTGTCAGGATCCTCTGCTGAGGCAAACTCCCGAAACGTGTTTGCCACAATTCCATCTGTCCACTTATGGAGAGAAACATTTTAACTATTAAAGACGAACAGGTAGACCTGAAACCATGTACAAGCGCATTCAAGAAATAAGTAAATAATAAGCTGAAACCCACCTCATGGGACACAGGATCAAACTGACCAAAAAGCTGACCCATAGTGATGGATTTTGGGTTAACAGTGCAATACTGGACTTTCTCCTCATCATTATATCCCCTCTCATTCATGAGAGTGAGGGTATCAGCTAAAACATGGAGCACTTTGGTTTTACCAGCAAATGGTTCACCAACAAGCATGAATCTAAGGACGGAACCAAAACCATTTCACAATTATTGGATACATTTCCATATTTTGTCAAATTTCTGGTAATTTCTCAACGCTGGACTGCCCAGTTCTGTTATTTATATGCATAGCTAAATATAATCTATTTCCACTCAGCTGGTTATTTCCTCATCACACCCAGCTACAAAATAGCTACAAGGTCAAAACTACAAAACATAGCACATGCTTGCTTTCTCCAGCTGCTGCTAAAGCTATGCAATATATTTGAAGGTGAGGGGGATTAAAAAAGTCTCATCTGCATGACCTAAAATGCCTTTGAATGGCGGGCAAACAAAGCAGGTAAATTATTACTGCCGTTACAAAAAGAATTAACTTATGCCATTCTAATCCTCCAATGTATAATTGCTTTGTGAAGTCAGATAGCAACAGTATTGCTGGGACTATACTGATGTGAAATTCGAGAAAACGTGCTTACCCATGACGCACAATCATCATCTCATACGTTTGGATAATTTTATCCAGGAAAACTTTCACAGGTTGAACATTGTGGTTTTGACAACATTCGTGAGCGCAAGCCAGAAAGAGCTAAAGAAAATGGGAGATGTGCAAAACATGTAATGTGTGAACTGACATCATAATTGAGATCAAAAGGCATGGATCATTACCTGATAGTCCGCCGAGGGAAGAGAAATACTAGGGAACAGATCACTTGTGATTCCATTGAAGAGTGGAATGTCATGCGAAAGAAACTTGGGTTCATTCACGTCCTTGATGGAGCGTAGAAGCTAATCAAATAAATGTAGTCTGTGTCAGTATCATACCATAAATACCCTAATTTTATCAGTAAAATAAATATCCCCCTTTCCCTTACAAGAATATCTTCATTTTCATTTGGAAACTTGAGTTTAAGGTTCCCTGCCGCCACCAGTACTGCTTTGACGGCCCTCATGCCATAATCGTAGTGAAACTGGGAGGATAATTGCTCAGAGCACAGCCGATAGGTCATTACTATCTTCACTGAAAGTGGCTTGGCATTCAAGAAGCCATAGGAGTACAAGGAGATCTCCGCAATCAGAGCATAGTTGGGGACCATCATTGCAACAGTTCTGAACAAAACCTAGAAAATATCCAGGCAAGAAATAATTAAGCATTTATTCATGTAGAATAGAATGCACGTTCATTCATACAGGGACTTAAGATCAATACGTAAGATCTATGGAACGTATGAAGAAAAGTTTTCACCTTAAGGTTGTCAGGCAGCTCAGATCTTCCAGCATATCCAGGGTTCATAGTGATGGCTACAAAGCAGTTTGGATTGAGGCGAAGCTCAGTACCTTCAAAGTCAAAAAACTCCAGTTTCATTTCAATTGCTCTCTGAATGCACAGGATCTGCTGTGCCACCACAGACAGCACTTCTAGTTCAATGCGGTTGAATTCATCAAAGCAGGCCCATGCACCTGAAGACGCCAGACCCTTAAAGAACTGATGCAGAAAACAAGTTTAAAAAAAAGGGAATACACAAGCCAGAACATAAATAAATCTGGTCCCATCTGGACCTGAGGGCATCTTCCCGCACCTTCCCCATGGCTAGGTAGTCAAGTCCATCAGAGCAGTTGAACACTACACACTGCACAGCCAGGGCTTTGGCCAAGTCTTTAGTGGTCTCTGTCTTGCCAGTTCCAGCAGGGCCTTCAGGAGCTCCACCTAAATTCAGGTAAAACGCTCCGATCTACAATGAAGGCAGATATTTATGGGAAAGTCCCAAAATGAATTTAGTATAAAACAAAAATTGGTTTGACTGCTTGGGAGTAACTTTTTTTAAAATATGTTTTAAAAGAATTTCTGTCTAATACTGATTTGAAAACAATGCAAAAATTTTCAGTTTACCAGTGTTCTGTAGCACCGGTCTGTTAAAGGTGTGATGACCAAGCGAGGAGAATTTCCCAAGTATTCATAAGCGTACTTCACATCACAGTTTATGACACAGACACGGACGTTATCATTAGTCCAGTAGTAACGTAGCTGGGCAAGCCACTGGAAGTCTGTCTCATGAGAAACACCTGACAGAGAGTAAGACAAATACATTACAATACAGAGTAAATTGGCAGAACAAGCACCTAGTGTAAGTAACGCAGCAGATCAAGAAAATAACAAGCAATGTGTTAAAGTAATGCCATGATTTAGACCAGGATTTAACTTTCAGAACTAAAGCTGTTTGGCTTTATATTTAAAAGCACCAGAAGAGGAGTAAAAGAAAACTGTAATTTTGTCACATATCATTCTATAAAACAACCTTTCTCTATCATTTCCATGACCACATCACGAGCATGAACATCTATGGTGACCAGAGCTCCCAGAGTAGTGCGTGTCTGCTTGGGCAGTTTTCCCCTGACCAGTTCAACAATGTCATTCAGCTGAATCTGTAGTTGATCATAGTAGTCCTTAAGACCCTGTAAAATCACAAAAGCTGTATTTTAGAGAATTCCACTACCATTGCAGTAATATAATGATTATCATGAGTGAGCATCATGAGTATTTCCTTACACCAGTTCCACTCCCAATGGCTTCATGTACTTCTAGAGTCCAGTACAGTTGAGACGTACAGAGAACCACCTGGCCAGGCCACTCCCGAACCCAATGACTCCTTTTGGTCTCTGGGTACGCCTGTGATCCAGTACAAACAAGCAAGAACGCACATATTATTACAGCTAACTTTTCCAAACCTATTTGCTATTCCTAGGGTAGAAGGTAGTATTGTGTTCTTTTGGAAAATAAGCAAATTGTGTTCTTCTGGAAAATTATATATGACTCAAGTCATTCAAGGAGACTCCGATACTCGTTAAAGTCTAATAGTCAAATAACTGTTTTTCCTGTGGTCTGTAACCGCATTGTGTACTTCTTACTTCATTACATTTTTATATGTTTATTCCAATGAGTCAAAAAACTGAATTATATTTCTATCCAATTTTCTTCTATGTCCATGTATAAAACCGAACCGAAACTATTCTTACTGAGTAAATCTAACCCATCAAAAACTTTCCTGTAATTATATAAAGCTGTGATTTGTGTTAATGTATGGGAGGGAGATATCAGAACCTCACCAGTCTGGAGCGGTCAATAACATCTCTGACGCTGCGAAGCATCACATCCTCCACCTGGACCAGCCATTTCTCTACTGCTCCCCGTGCCTCTGAGGTGGAGATCAGCTGGATAAAGTCTACACGCTCACCCTCGCTGCTGTACATCGACTGGATGTCAAGGTTGGGCAAGAAGTCCAGTTTGGCAATGCCCTCAAAACACTTCTTCAGGTGAGGCTGAACACGCAGAGGGTCCTTGGTCTCAGAAAGTATCTCCAGCATTTCATCATTTGACAGGAAGAAGAAGCTATGGCACAAAAGGAGCCAAACACTCCAAGGCTGAAATCTGACAACTTGAAATGATGATGAAATGATAAACTCTATTGAAGAGACCAGTTACGTTTTCATAAAATAAAGTTCTTACCGTGGAAAGAAAAGTCTTTTCTTCTCGAGATAAGCATTCAGTCCTTTCATAATTTGGTCCAGAAGGTTATTTGAGTCTTGGAGCTTTGCAAGTAAGCCAGGCAGTGAAGTTGCAGCTAAAACCTGTCATATACAAAAAACCTTTCTCTCAAGTTCAATTTAAACTTAAACCATGAGGCATAAACCAAAAATCTAATTGGCATTCTCATGTAGTTTCTGATTCTGTATGACAATCTGTTGTCTAAATCTGTACTAAAGTATTCCGCCCCACCAAACGCAGTACAAGCAGTCTTTATAAGTGGTGTTTTTGGTGTATCTCTGCTATCCATACCTTTGAGTCCTTCACACAGTGTCTCATGACTTCCTTCCAGTGCTTGTCTACTGTCTGGAATAATCGTCCCTCCTCAGGCATCTGCTGCATAATATCTTGTGAGCTGAAGATGGGCTCCAAGTAGAGCCACTGCGCCTGCACCTTCAGCCACTCGTCTATGGTGTCCTGGATGCGAACCAAACGCTCCTCCCAGGCCTGAGCAGAATACGTATGACCTCTAATTAGAAACTGTTCATTACCAAATATGATCCCAATCAATTTGAAACAAACAAGAAGCTGACACCTCCTGTACAGGGTAAAGTAATCAAATATGTAAGTGGACTAACCTTGATCTCTGTTTCAAAAGGCTTTATAAACGGGGAGCCCCTCATGGTCTGCGTCTTCACTATTTGGTCATCCAGCATTGTCTGAATCTCATCTACTGCGGTAAGTATGGACACACCGGACTCTCTATATGCTTGATGATTAAATGATACAACATCCCAAGACTCCATCATGTTCTGCATGGCCTTCTCTAGAGAGAATTCCTGTATATGCAGAGGAGAAATTGATCAAATAACTCACTATACAGCTAACATTAGGAGCAAAAAAAGGTTACTTATAATTTATGTTGCAGTAAAAATATATTACAGTATTATAGTAATACTCAAAGTATGCTATTCTGCTACTTGTTTATTCATGAGCTGAAGAAAATAACCCTTCATTAAATCGGTTCTTACTTTGCTGGCAGCAGCACTGATCGTTTCAAAATGCTCCATGTAAGAAGTGAGATTCTGTTTGAGGACTTTGCGCAGAGTGGTGCCCGAGTTAGGGGTCAGGTCATAATTCACAATCTCAGACATCTGTTCCCAGTGCCGGGCCCTAATACCCGGGTTACACAGAATGGACACCATTGGAATGAGTTCCTGTAAACAGAAAAACAACATTTCTTTCGCGTATCTCATTTTTAAGCATGTAAATAGAACAGTATCTGAAAGAGTAAACACTAGCAAACAAAAGTACAACATAAAACAGCCATTACTGTTTGGTGTACCTTAAATTCCTTGATTTGCTGTATGACTCTTAAAGTGATTGAAATCGCGGCATTCTCCTGTTTGTCTTCATCTTCATCTCTTTGAGGTCTTTGCTTCACTGCTACAGTTTTCTCCCTCTCTTGCTCTGCCTTCTTCTGTTTCTGTTGGAAGAACTTCAGCATCTTGTAGACTTCTCGGTGAAACTCGTCCACCTCTGCCTCCATGCTCTCGCCATTCAGATCTAAAAAGGACCCGTCCATCCATCTACATGGAAAAAAGGGGTTAACACCAGATATTTTTGACAAAGAATCTGGGGAACATGAGTTAACACTAAACATCCCACAAACCTTTTTTCAGTGCGCTGCCATTTTAACACAAGCCCAAAAAACTTCTGGTAAGGCTCAATGTTCTCCTTAATAACATCAACCTCTGGATAAACAGTTTGGTCCCAATTGTACAGGGCCTCTTCTTTGTTGATGAAGACGATGGAGTCCTCAACCTTCTGAAGCCCTTTCTGCACTGTTCTTACATTTGTCACATACTGCAACATAGGAAAGTGAGAAATGCAGTCATCATCATTTGAGGTGAAATGAGGTGCAATAGCGGATCATACCTTACCTGTTGCATCATATCCAGCTCAGAACACTCTGCAAATTCCTCCATTCTTCGGACAAGTTTCTCCAGTTCCACCATCAGTTTCTCCCTCTTGCCCTGTAGGTCTTGCTCTCCTTTCTGCTTGGCCTTCTCCAACACCTGCACCACAGTATTAAAACAGACAGTTTGACAGATAATACAGGCTTTACGTAACATGTAGCATACAGTAAAGGTTAGAAATACACAGAAGAAATATCTGAACTATCAGAGAATGTATAATGTTACCTCTTCATTAAGATCAAAGACTGGATTGATGTTTTGGGGCCAGAGCAGTACTGCAGAATTAAGCTCCAAATCTTCGACACCAAAACTGTGCACATCCAGAAGGTAATTTAACCTAAGACATGTTTCCTGAAAGTAAGTAAGAGTTTAGATTTTTTTTCTTGTATTTTTTCAAGTTTTCTAGTTTGTAGATGGATATGAAATGTGAAGAGCTCACCCTTATTCTACTATTGAGCTCTTCTATTCCCTGGGTTTTTGCATGACCAATGTAAGTGATCATCTCGGTCATGTCCTCTGTTGTCTCTGGGATTTTTAAAGCCTTTTCCTGAATGGTCTCAAACTCTTTGCAGATTCTTAAAAAAAAAAAAGAGAGAACACTCTTGTAACTTTGGAGACACGATTACACTGAACATTAGTAGATCAGACTGAAACACTTAAAAGAATACTGCGACCAAGCATTGCTAGACTTACAGAAGACAGTCTTCACGGTGTGTGGTAACCAGTCGTTCCAAGAGCACTTGAGTTAAAGTCTTGGCTTTCTTTGCCAGTCCATGTTTCAGCTCCTCACAGTCCAAGCGGATCATGTCAAAATGAGCCAGTGATTGGAGGCTGGAGATCTCTTGGGACAGGGTTCGGAACTCATCTACTTGCTGAGATAAAACAACATATTAGAAAAACACAGAAAATAATGCACTATCAATAAATCAGACCATTTTAAATGATCAAACTTACCTGAGTATACTGATCAAAACTGTGCTCCTCTTGCATAAAATTCTCTACCCGAGCCTGTGCTGTTCCATTGACCAGCCAATCATATCTGTCAGCTAAAGTGAGTATAAAAGTCAATAAACAAATTAACATTAATTCATTCATTAGCCTTTTGAAATACAAAGCATAAGAAACTCACAATAATGCTGAAAGTGTCTCTCAGGAGCCTCCAGATTTTTCCGGACAGCATCCCGCAGCATGGTCCGAGCCCGTAAAACCACATAATCCGGTAATTTAGCGTCAACTACTGAGCTTTTGGTCTCAGCCAGCCAGGACTGAGGAGTCTGGACTTTCTATGAAACGAAGAGATTTGTTAAATATCACTAGTCGAGTCTATAGAAACAGGTTTTTCTGTTTTTTTAAGGAACAGACAATTCTGTTGCCTTCTGAGGTTTGAAATCTGTGAAGCAATCTCTTATTTGTAATACATTTTAGACATTCTAGGTAATGTTAGCTAGATTCTCAATATTTTGGATGAGTAGGTTAAAAGACTATAATGAACCTCTTCTCACCTGCATGGTATTGGTGATCAAGTTGAGAATCTCTAACACAGAATCCTCCAGATCCTGAAAGCTGGGATAGAAGTCTGGGATGTCTTCATCATTAAAAATCAGATCCATCCTGAAAAGTGGGGGCCCGTGTGTATTGAAAGGATCAAAGAGGTTGACAAAAGCCTCTACACTCCTCACAAGCAGGGCCTTCAGCTAGAGAGGAAACATAAACATCTGACACGATTATATCTCAGCCAAGTCCAATGAGCACTAATCATTCTTCAGAGAAAAAAGGTTTCAGAACCTAAATATTTTAGCTTGATGCAAAGTGATTAGAAGGCTCACCTGATTAGAGAGAAGTGTGGAGGCACAGTTGTAAAACCCATCCAGCTTCTCTGCTCTGATTCCCTGCACCGTGCCTTTGTTGGTGAGGAGGTGAATGACCTTCGGAAACCAAGTGTTCATGAGCTTCTCCTCAGTTCTCTCACACTCCACTGCCACCTTGTTCTTCAGGCTCTCACAGTCCACAGGCCCTGTGGACCTTCATAATATGGATGCAGGATAGAGTTCCCCAAAATAACAAATAGCCAAATTTGGAAAAACAAATAGATTACACATTTAATTATTTTGTGTTTAATTGTGTTGTGTCACATTTAATGCTTACTATTACTATTTAATTATTTAAAAAAAAAAACATTTTAAAACACATCTAACTCTTACTTTCATTCTTGACTTTCTTTGACAGGTGTTGTTTAGGTACCATACGACAGTTATTGTTTTGGTGTTCCTAGCATGCAGTGTCTTGGTTGAATTGTGGATGTTGACTTAAGTTTAGCTTTACAGGTCTAAGATACAGACGTGAACTCCTGGATGTATGTCACTCTGGATAAGAGCGTCAGCTAAATGCCGTGTATGTGTATGTAACACGCATTCGTATAGAGTAGTGCAACCATGTCTGTGGCACTGTCATCTTGTGCTACTAGTTTTGTAGTTCTGAATGGCATATATTTTTTGGCTGCTGAATGCACCCCTTTAATTCTGTTTTGCTAGTTATGGTTGTGTGTACAAATGAAGATGCCAGTAATGTATTAGTAAACTCTGAAGAACTGATTCTTAACTGAATAGAAATTAGTTCTGTGTAACGTTGACATACACATTAACAAATTACCATATACAATCCACCTCATATGAATATATACAATTTCTGTCTATCAAATCTTAAATATAAGCCAACTGATATTAATAATTATCAAGTAACTGTTTACATTTTAACAAGTAAAAGCAGTACCTGCAGCCCGAGATGTCGACCAGCAGCAGGTCAGAGAATGTCAGATGACAGAGGTCTAAAAGTATTTTCATGACTGGATGCAGGATGTGCAAATTCTCTTTGATCACTTTTCTACTTCTAATGAATCTGTTGTGCCACGGTCTGGAGAAGTCAAGCGTCCTGAGGAGAGAGAAAATGGCAAGATTTGGCAATAAAATATCAAAACTAGACTTGTGAGTTACTGGTTTCAGTGGGCTTATGGATGCATTTTTCGACTTCATAAGAAATTGTTTTACAGGAGAACAAGGTAACATATGTGCACTCACTTTTTTGCAGGTGGGCTTTGTAGGACAGGGAGTGTGCCCTTCATTTCTGGCTGTCGTAGAACACTGCTGACTAAAGGGAAAACTGCCTTGTTTACAACATCAGTAAAAAAAAAAAGTTTATGACATACAGCCATAATGCTATTTTCTGAAGAGGTGATGAATAAAACTACAAACAATCTGTTTGATTAATCGTTTATTTACTGGTTAATTAGACTGTGAAGCATCTGATATTTTTATTATTATCAAATTATATTTAGTGAAATTAGTCAATAACCATACTTAACATTTAAGTAGCTAAACTGATGTAGTTAAGTTACAAATAAAGATCATACAATATAAATGTCTGTAATATGGACACAGATCCAAAAGAATGGTATTTACCAATTAAATAAATTAAACAATGGTATTTACCAATTAAACAACCTCTTCTGATGTTGAACCTGTTATTGTAAAGTAGTGTTAACACAAAACCATGCCCTTAAGGTGCGGGGAGGCAAAATCTAACTGAAAAGTTTTGAAGCAGGGCGGACAGTGAGCTCACCTCTGTGTTTGACCATGCTGCTCAGGAAGTCTTCTCTGACTTCTCTGCAAAGTTCCTCCTGCAGCTCCAGTCTTCCCTGGCGAAGCTGCGGCGGTACGCGGCTCAACATGTCATCCAGCCAGTGCTGCTGAATAGGAACGATGGGGCTCCTTTCAACACACTGCTTCAGGAACATGTAGTTCATCTACAAAGAATAGCATAGGAAGAAGTGTGAAATTGTTATGAAGGAGCACTGGCCTGATTTATGCTCTCTCGAAAGAAACAATAAAGGACTTACTAGCTGTTTCCTTTCTTCACTGCTTGCCTGTTTAAAAAAAAAACTTCTTTTGTAACACAGCACTAAACATCAACTGAAGTGCAATCCAATGTGATGTTAGGTTACAAACAGAAATGCATTCAATATGTTTTAATGTCACAGGTATTCAACAGTAGTATTTGATTCTGAATATTGAAAGAAAAAAAAAAGCATACCATCGGGGGAGGCTCGGGTTCAGAGAGTGTAGTAGCTACTCGGTTTGCACTCCTGGTCTGTTTGTAGGCTTGCAGTGCACCAGCGACCCTAAAACAGGCCAGAAAGAGGCAAGAGCTACAGCAGTTAAACAGGTGATCATGTGCTGTAAGGTAACGGTAGACATATTCCATAATATATAGACTTTAATATTTTAATATCCACTCTTCCTGGAAGGCCTTGCAGAAGATATCTGAGTGTTTTTGTGAGAATTTGTGCCCATTCATTCTGTGTAGAGCATTTATGAGGTCAGACACTGATGTTGGATGAGAAAGCCTGGCTCAAAATCTCCGTTCCAGTTCATCCCAAATGTGCTGGATAGAGTTGAGGTCAGCACTCTGTGTGGGCCAGTTGAGTTCTTCCACACAGAACTCATCCAACAATGTCTTTATGGACCTTCTTTGTGCACTGGCACACAGTCATGCTGGAATAGAAAAGGGCCTTCGCGAAAATGTGTCCATAAAGTTGGATGCATGGCGTTGTCCAAAATGTCTTGGTAAATGGAAGCATTACGATTAAGGAATTCATTGGAAGTACAGGGGCCTAGCCCAAACCGTGAAAAACATGTCCCAATATTGTTTTTTCCCTATAATGTAATAGCAATGGCAAACTCTCACATTATTTCATGTAGCTCCTTCTGCTGCTGTTTGCTTCTTCTGTGCTGAAGCAGTTTCCTCCGCATTGCTTTCCTGTGTTCTGGCAGACCGGAGTCATAGCTGCTCATTTCAACTGGGATAGGGGGGAGGACGTTGTATTTTCTCAGCCCGTCCTCCCTGGCAGGCTTACAAGCCCCCGCTAATGTAGACGTTTCAGACTCCTGCTGACAAAAGACAGTGTCTTTATTCTTTAAACAAACTTTCAGGAGTCATTTATAAAGAACGATGTGATTTGCAAGCCAGGTATCAAGTCAGCAAAGTTGACTATAACTGTAATGAGTATGGAGTTGACGAAGTAAATTGAAACTGTTGAATGTTGAATGCTATGAACTGCCAAACAAGCAGATTAACTAATGAACTATATATATTTTTAAACCACTGCAAGAAATAAATGGTTTCTTACCATATATCTCCACACCTAGTAAATTATCTCCATGGCTTGTTGGCTAAAGTTTGTTAGCGGCGTCGTGCCCAAACAACTGGGTTGCCTTAGAAACAGAAATAAGCAGCAACAGAGAATCGCCCCCGGGTGGCGCTGTTTCCTGTCACCTCTCCTGAACTACACTAGAAGGAGGTAAAACCAGAAAAATGCCAAAAATCTTTATATGATTTGACCGGGGGTTTATAAATGTGGTCAGCTTTATTATTTCATAAATAGATTATGTGAGCAGGTTTAGGCGCAGATGTATGGGCGCGGCAGATGATTTCTTTTTAAATTGAGTCTCTCGCGTTGTATGATGTGTTGTGTGATGTTTGTGGTTTATAGTAACTGGTGTGAAGTGTGTGCTTCTAAACGACAAGAAATATCTCCCATAAATTCTCTCAGAATGTAATTTCAATGGTCTCGTATAACCAGAATCCCAAACATAAACCACAATGCACCATCACACTTTCTGTTGTTTCAGTTTTTATTGAACATGTTTTATGTATTTACATTAAAAAACATTCCCTCATAGGCCTGATTCCTTATAAGCTTAAACTACAAAGTAGTAAATTTCCTGTGAAGTTTTTTTTAGCAATGGTATTGCAGTAAGCATTTTTTTTGGTGCGTCAGAGGATCACCTTGCATTTGCTGCATCTTATGTATGTCTTTCCTTGCATTATTTTATTGTCATTGCTGGCATGTGAATGGCTCCATGTTAACGCAAGGATATCAATGCCTGTGGAATCCTAATTTTTTGGGTGGTTCATACTCCTTCACTCTGTTCACTGTTTTCAGCTGTTACGCTATCCATTAGATCTTCTTGCAATTTGAATCCCAAGCACTTATGAGTCTTTTTGGACATTTTTAAGCAATATATCTAAAAGGTTCACGGTCATGGAGTAACGCAAAAGAAGATTGGAGTTCCTCTGGGAAAAGATTCCATCATGTGTATAACTGCTGCTGCCCCAATCTCATGTCAGTGAAGATATTCTTACCCTGGTGCACTTCGAAGTCCAACATCCTGCCATCTAGAGTGGTCCAGTGGGATATTGGCTTGCCTGGAACAAACTGTCTAATTGGACACCGGCCTGTGAAAGAAATAATCAGTGCAGACATTTCCTGGTTTTGGCAGGGATGTTTCCCTCTGTCAAGAAGTGGCCTGAATTTCTAGAGAAAAAATAAGATTCAAGATTCAAAGGAATTTATTGTCAGTTCACACTTTCGCACAAGACATACATGGGAATCGAAATGCCGTTTCTCGATCTCTGTTGTGCGTACCCCTGATTAGAGCTAGAAAATGACTAGATTATAATTTACAATAGAGATACTTTACAGACTAAATAAGACACAAGACAAACAAATAAGGCAGTGGAGCAAATTATCAAAGCAGATAAGATAGCTGTGTTATGGTAAAAGTAGAGTGCAAGTAGTAGCAACATGTAAGTCTAGAGCAGCAGTAAGAAATGTAGATTTAAGACTAAAGAAAGTCACTCTTGTTTTCTCTGACACATCCAAATCATTGACAACTTTTAGTGAGATTCTCAATTTGAAGAAATTCTTGTCATTGTATAATGTATTACTGCCCCCAAAAATGTTTATTCATGGGTAGCCAAGGCAGGCCTGTGATGGACCAAACTAGGATCTCACCTGTGAGTATGGCCATAAAACAGGGTGAGGGTGAAAATATATGTACATCTATGGAATGTAATTTAGGAGGATACATATAAATAGATTAAATTAGCAGTACAGGCGTCTACAGTCAAAGTAATGCAGCAGACTGAGAACATAACCAGTAATGTGCTAACGTAATGCCATTATTTGACTAGTAGTTTACTTTCAGATCTACAATTATTTGGCTCTATATTTAATAGCACCACAAGATAAGAAAACTGTAATTTTGCCACATATAATTCAATAAAATAACCATTATCATTTCACTTCATGGGGCATGTACATCTATGGTGACCAGAGCTCCTAGAGTAGAGCGTGTCCGCTTGAACAGCCCAACAATGTCATTCAGCTGAATCTGTTATTGATCATAGTAATTCCTAAGACCCTGTAAAATCAAGGTGACTATTCTATGAGCTGTACTGATGTTATTCTTCACTGTGGTTGGGGTTTCTTCCACCTCTGCTGCTCCAGGATGTTAGCCAGTGACCTGAGACCTGAGTCGCCACCTGTACCTCCCTTTGGTAAGTGCTGTTTTACACCCTGACAAAATGCCATGATGCCCTTCCCCTCACAAAGTTCACAAGATGGTTCCTCTCAACAAATCTCTGTGCAGGTTTGTTGGAGCTGGCAATGTATCACATACTGATCACAGCTTTTGTTTGGCCTCAGTTTTGACTGGCCTTTTGACTGGCCTCAAGTCAATGTCCTTTATTAAAAATAAATATCTTGTTTTAAAGCGAGTGTGCATTGGTTTGCTCTGCCTTGACCTCCGAGCAACAAACGGTTCTCGACATCAAGATGCAGAAAGTCTTCCAGAGATTGTTTATATTTTCTATCTGATTGACTTTTCCTTCCTCTTCTACACACCACATGAATTCATTTCGCCTCCACATGGGTCATGGGCATCATGGTGAGATCATCCAAATGCCCTCTTATGGCATTTCTGAATCCAATACTTGTCCTCGGGATTACAATACTGACTTCCCAGCAGCTGTTACGAGAAAGTTCAGTTCCATTACAAAGAGGATTGAAGAGACTTTTTTAACTGGAGCTGGATACCTCCAAGATAGCAAATGGTCATCCTCTTGATGTGCAACGGGATGTGGAAATGGTCCAATGCTGCATAAATGAGGGCATGAGGAACCGCTCTGTAGGCCATGGACAAGTCTAGCCAAACAAATTTTAGCTCTGGCCTCCCAGATCATCTGACTGATAACTCCAGTGTGTTCCATGCATCTAGAAAAGACTGGGTTCCCACTTTTCCCGGATTTGGGTGTTGACATACCTGTGATATATAGGTGGTCCGAAATCGTGCACTTACGTGAGTGCAATGGAGTGTAGTGCATAGTGTAGAGTTTTAGTGTGGTTGTCAGTGTGAACGCACTCTGCACTACCCAGCTGGCATTTTAATGTGGAGTCAGCGTTGAATCAACGTCAGGTGTCACTGTTGGATAACCGTTGGACTTTGTTTAGATTGTAAAAATAATGTTGATTTGACGTACAAATTTTATTTATATTTCTGTGTTGAATCCATAGTTAGTTAACAACACCATTTCAACCACTGGGTATTCAACGTTGTTTTGTTGTTGAATGAATGTTTTTTCATAAACGGACATTATTTCAACCACATTTAAACGTTTAAGGTCGGTCAAATGCCAGCTGGGTAAAATCTAGCATTAAAAGTGTGCAATTGCGCGATTTCAGACACACCATTTTTCTAGTTTTCATATAATAATGAAATGTGAAGAGCTCACTATTATCCTAGTGATGGCAAAATGGGGCTTCCTGAACCAATGAGGCTTTCCAGCCCAAAGTTTCGCCAAAAGGTTCATGACCCGAAGCCTCATTGAATAGTGCTCACCTGCTGTGCAAATTAATATATGACAGACAAATCAATTCCTCACTTCTTCCACCACGTGCTCTTCTTGCATGTTTTCCTTCTCTGTTTCTCACTATTCTTTTTATACTCTTGTCCACCCTTCTTCTCTGTTATATCCTCAGATGCCTTACACTTTCCTCAAACTGTCTCAGCGGTAAAAAAGGAGTGAAATGTAATATAACTGAAGTAAAAAGACTGTAGGAGACACACTATAACCCATTTTTGTCAGTTTGAGGGGTCATGCACCAAGCGTTTTGTGATCCTGAAATGAGGGTTGGTGTCATATGGGTTCTTCGAGCATATTCTATCCACAACAAAAGGATAGGTGTGTAAAAATCAGCATGCTGCCTGCATGCAAATCTCATCCTTTTACTAGGTGGGGGTATTTAGAAAGCCCTGTTGAGTCTTGAATCTTTGGTGAAAGAATCCATTCCACTTAATCGATTTAAGAACACACACCACTGGAAATCCACTATTGGTTTTCCTCCAACTGACCACATGCAAGTGTAGAGAATCGTCAGTGCAGAGACAGGCTTCTCAAATTTCCAGTAGTGTGTGTTCTTCTATTGGTTTAGTGGAGTGGATTCTTTCGAGAAATAAATCAAGATTCAACAAATATCCCCCATCCTCCAAACGAATAATTATGAAATGAGTGGGGACACGTCCCCCTCTTGTTGAATGCTGACGATGACCATGCAGGTTATAGTAGGTCTATGGTCTTTATAAAACATGTTCATAAAGTTTACAAATTCACTCCCACATAATGAGATCTCACCAGCTTTATTACTGACAGTTGAGTCCCTTTCAAAATGAGCCATATCAGGGCTGATTCCCATTCATGCAAATAAGCTGTGCTGGCCACTCCCCACACATCCCATGCTTACAAAACAAAATAAAAATACTGCGATAGAAACACAAAAGTAATTATTTGAAAGTACTTACACTCATCTGCTGACTCGTCATGGAGAGTGGTGTACAGCTCCCCCCATGAAACTGAAGTTAGCATCTTATTCCACCTTAAATACTTATGGTGGACCTTTTTATGGTGGAACGAAACCGATTGTTGCTGAGACATGGTCATCAAAAATGATATGGAGCCACACTGTTCTTCAGTTTTCTTTGTCTGGGAGAAGGTGTAGGGATTTGTGCTGTTCTTTACAGCCAGCAACATTACACTTCATCAGTGACTTGGCTTTGCCCATAGCCATAGCGATCCGCATATCCGTGCTCATAAAACTAGCAGACAAAATCTTCAGCTAATCTTGTGGGTGGGTCTCAAAAGATGAGATGCAATTCTATGCAAATTGGCCCAGTATTACATCACACCATTCGTCCAAACAGCAAATTTTGAAAGGACCTGAAACCACAAAGCATAGAGCTGGTGAGATCTCTTAAAGTAAGTGTGATTTTCTGCAAAAAAAATCATGAACAGGTTTTGGATAGCCCATAGACCATAGAACTAAAGTGAATTTTGCAAATATCCCCTTTACTTAATTAATCACTAGTTGGAATTTATGCCCTTAAAATACTTGTTTTCTCTTTTTATGGCAAAAAAGTAGAAATGGCACAGTTCATGCTGTTATTCAGTCTGTTATTAAGGAGACGTTTATGTCTCTGGAGGTCTTTTTTCTGCTCCTTTAACCAAGATTGCCTAGGTGAAATTGCGTCCATTCAAAAGAGAATTTAGGAATAGAAAAATGAAGCTAGCATTCAGTATTTATATGATTTAATTGGGGGTTTATAAATGTGGTCAGCTTCATTATCTCATAAATGGATTATGAGAGCAGGTTAAGGCGCAGATGTATGGGCGCGGCTGATGGTGTTATGCTCATGGGCGGCCACACGAGGGCGACATTTCTTCTTTTTAAAAAGGCGTTCAGTTTTATTGAGCCGTGTTGTATGATGGTGGGGCAAACTCTGTGAAATTATTATTAGAACACTTTATAGTGTAACTTTGGTGTGAAATGTGTGCTTCTAAATGACTAGAAATATTTTCCATAAATTTGCAGTTTAATGTTCTCGTATAACCAGAGGCCCAAACACAAACCATAGTGCAATGCCGTCGTACTTTCCGGTTATTGTTTTAGTTTTTTTGTGTATGCATGTATGTGTATGTACATGTAAATATAACACAAACAATACAGAGTAAATTAGGCATCTACTGTACAAAGTAATGCAGCGGGCCAAGAAAATAACCAGTAATGTATTGAAATAATGCCATTATTAGACCAGGAGTTAACTTTCGGAACTAAAATCCTTTGGCTATATATTTAGTAGCACCACCGTATGAGTAAAAGAAAACTGTAATTTTGCCACATATCATTCTATAAACAACTTTTATCCATAATCTCCCAGACAACATCACAAGCATGTACATCTATGGTGACCAGAGCTTCTAGAGTAGTGCATTTAACATAAAATTTTAGTTCACTCAGCGCTGTTTTTTTTAAAGAATCCACTCCACTTAATCAATATAAGAACACACACACACACACACCACTGGAAATCTGCTCCAGGTTTGCATTCAACTCACCGCATGCAAGTGAAGTGAATCGTTGGTGCATAGGCTGCTCGAAACTGAAGCAGGTAACGTCAGCCCCAATGTGCACAGAAACGAGTTCGTAAAGCGCTGTCCTAGGCCTAGTTGAACATCAATTCCTAGAGCAGTGGGTTCCAAACTTTTTGGGTGGTGGTGTTGGTGGAGGGCCGAGACTTTGCACGCAGGCAGCAACACATCCGCCCACCCCAAACTGACTCCTTTTAGTCTCTTGGTACGCCTGTGATCCAGTACAAAAAGAAAGAACTCAAATATTATTATAGCTAAATTTGCAAAGCCTATTCGATTTTACCAAGGTAGATGTAATGTAACAATATTACGCATATGATTGTAATAATATTAAAAATGCTGTTATGTAATATTATTACAATTATTACAATATATATATTACAATATTTAGTTCCAATTCATTCACCAGAATAATAACATTTTGGTGATTTTTTTTTTCAGAATGCATTTAATTGGTCACTAAGAAACTGTAATTGTCACAGTTGCCCTACACTCCTGAATGAGGGCAGGCACACAGGCAGACTTCCATTTTAATCTTCTTTATTTATTTAAATAAAGCAAATAGGCATGAGGGTCAGAAACAAAAACTCAAAACAAGAGCAAAGGAGGCAGGAGAAATAAAGAACAGGGCTAGTATGACGGTGAAACGACACCAAGGTCCAAATGATCCTCTATACCTGTAACACAAATCCCACCACAAAAAATAAAAACACTAGCACTCAGCACTAATACACCCCAGCTGTGGTTAATAGAAAACAAGAAAACCCATCACCACTTCATAATTAAATTTCACCCAAAATAAGTTGGCCTTGGCGGCCTCTAGCGGCTGCATACTGGAACATCACAATAATCAGATTGTCAGTTATTTACTTTATCGAAGTCGAAGGTGAATGACTGTTTCCTTATTTGCGTACAAAAAATAAATAAATAAAAATACACCAAAAGAACACAGATATACCTCTGAAACATTTTACTTTACTAATAATAAAAACAGTTCTTACTTTGCTGGCAGCAGATAGTTTCAAAATGCTCCATGTAAGAAATGAGATTCTGTTTGAGGACTTTGCGCAGAGTGGTGCCTGAATTAGGGGTCAGATCATAATTCACAATCTCAGACATCTGTTCCCAGTGCCGGGCCCTAATACCCGGGTTACACAGAATGGACACCATTAGAATGAGTTCCTGTAAACAGAAAACCAACATTTCTTTCGCGTATCTCATTTTTAAGCACGTAAAATCTGTCTCTATGGAACAGTATCTGAAAGAGTAAACACATGCAAACAAAATACCTGAGGAATTATAAGTACAACATAAAACAGACATTATTGTTTGGTGTACCTTCCTTTATTCCTTTATTGGCTCTATCACTCTTAAAGTGATTAGAATTGAGGGACTCGCCTGTTTGTCTTCATCTCTAGGTCTTTGCTTCACTTCTGTTGGATCTTGTAGACTTCTCTGAGAAACTCGCCCACCCCTGGATTCTCTGTCTAAATGACAAGTCTTTAATCAGAATGTAGTTTCGATGGTCTTGTTTAACCAGAGGCCCAAACATAAACAACAATGCAGTGCCATTACATTGCAATAAAGAAAAATAACCAATTATAATGGTTATAAAGCCAAAATGGTTCTGGCGATCTTACTTTTCTGTAACAAACTAGATAAAATGTGGATTCCCTGCAGTGGCAAATAGTATTGAGATTTCCAGAAATATTTGAACTGGTCTTTATTTGTGTGCAAAACAAATGTTATTGCAGTTTTTTTCATATATCAGTACTTTGTGCGTGTGTGTTTGTGTGTATGTGTGTGTGTGTGTGTGTGTGTGTGTGTGTG
>JBBMFX010000128.1:19517207-19539102 GCA_037832545.1 Rhabdalestes septentrionalis
TGAGCGAGGCTGCAAGAACGAAGGCTATGAGGATAGTGACGCACGATGCTCTTCTCTCTGCTCTCTGATTGGCTGCTGGGCCCGCCCGTCACTGGGCTCAGGTTTAGGGATGTGCCATCAGGGGGCAGATTATGAAGCAAGCCTCGTCTCTGGCGGTCCCCTCTGCTCGTCCCCATGGCTGAACGCAGGCTCCCCACGCTCCTCTCTCTGTGTCTCCTGGCGCTGGTGCCGCCGTCCTCCCCCTTCAACCAAGTGCCCGCCATCCTGGACCGGAGGTAGGAGCTCCTCTATCCGCCCGGCGTGTGGGGTGGTGGTGGTGTTGTTGGGGCTGGTTGGAGGGGGTGGGGGTGTTGGGGAGGGAGTGATGCTGTTCAGCTGATGCACTGCCATATCCAGTGTAAAAAGGAAAAAATATATATTTTGTAGCAATACAGGCGTGTCTACCTTTAGCTGATGGGTTTCTATGCTCAGGGTCTGCCCATTCCAGTGCAGTTTATTTTAACCCTCTCTATGACTGCGAGACATTCCAACATGGACACAACAGTAGGACATAAGACAGACCCCCATCCACTGTTATGTCTGAAATAATCAGTTTACAGATGCTCCACCATTGTGTGAAGAGTGCCGAGACTGAGGCTGAGACTGAATCAGGCCACACACTAACGAAGCTTCCTTGTTTACATGTTTGTAGCATTCCCTCACTCACAAAAACTCAGTGGCCGTCACTTTACGCCTTTATTCCAAACGTGTCAATGCTCCCACAGCTTAGCCCCTACATGCACTGTACTGGATTGTACAGAATTACCAGGTACAATATTGGAAACTGAAGAGTGATTAAATGAATGGTGTTTAATCGTGAAACAATAGGTCAAACTTCCTTTGTCCTCTTGTTTCTTTCCTCTCTGCCCCATTATACAAACTCCAAACATGCCTGCCATACCCCAACCCCCCCTTTAACACACTGCTTTCGCAATTGGTGTTATTTTTGAGAGCGGGCGCGTGGCCTCGTGGGACAAAGATGGAGGTGTTTTGATGAAACTGGGCTCAGGGTCCAGGTGCGTTTTGGTGTTTTGTTTCATAACTGAATGAAGCACCATTTGGGATCTAGCGCATGATGGTGGAATCTAAATATGCAATTAGAGCTACCAGAGGGCCCTGGGAAAACAACAGATTAACAGAATATGTTCTGGGAAAAGAGACATGTGTTTTAGCGCAAAATTGTTTATGAAAGTTTAATTGCTGCAAAGGAATGTTTATAAGGTGTTTTATACATTCTAGTAATCTGTAGTAATTGCAAGGCACTGTTTTTATTTATGAATACATACAAACTTATAGATACACAACACAAAATATCACATCCGTCTCCGTCGTCCTCAGGACTACTGTTTTAAAGTAAAAAAATAACAATCTTTAGCCATCGATGATAAAACATCTTCTGTTTATATAATAACAAGAGAAAGAGAAAGAAGAAGAATCAAGCATCAGTAATAATGATGGATAATAGGTAAAGAGTCATACATGGTAACAGTAATAATGGTATTAAGAATGATAACAACAACAAAAATAACACTGCTTTTTTATATATAAGTGTCTGGAGTTTATTAAAAAAAACTATCAGGATGATCTCACCCATTAATGATGGGTATCATCGTAATATCAGGCAGAAGATACTGAATGTAATATTGCCAGGGGAAAAAATGAGTTCCAGCCGGCGATGTCATGCTATTTGGCTGTGATTTCTTCCTGTGGGCATGTAGAGTAGTTGGATAAGTTGGAGCATGGTAGCTTGCATTTAGATGCAATTAAAAGAGGTCATTTTAAAGCTATACAGTTTTTAAAGAAAACAAAATGTATTTTCATTATTAGTGTCAGGATGTGGAAAAGCACAAGTGATATCAGAGGTCTCATGAGATCTCTCCCTCTGTGTCCACTCCATTGGGAGGACGGGACAGGACGTCACTCGGCGGCCGTGTCATCATCGCTCCTGCCACTTAGGTGCCCGGGAACATGTCTGGGAGTAAAACTGGTTCAGTGGTGCACAGCAGCTCCTCAGGTTACTCAGACCAAAACAGATGGACCAGAATGGCTGCAAGTGGAACTAAACTGACGCCTTTAATCTTAATCCGATCTAGCGAAGTAATCTATTATTAGATATCATCAGTTGGTGCAATGCTGCATCCTCGGAGACCGCGAGAGGGAGAGAGGAAAAACAAGCTGACACATTTGTGAGCAGCGAGGTGAAGATGTGTTGGGGAACGCTGCTTTTCATTACATAAATGCCCAGTTCAGCACTTAGGCCACTCTGTCCAGCCATAACCAATGACAGCAGCACCGCGCTCAGCTGCTGACCTCGGTAAACTGGCATTAGAACAAAGACAGGAGCCTCTTCACACGCACAACACCCACACACACCCTCACTTCAACCCAGGCAGGGCCACTAGTTAGTTGTTATTCGGTTAAATATTTCAGAGCACTGTCATGATTGCATGATAAAACAGAACTACTTTATTAATAAATGTCAAAGTTACATTCTTAGTCAATAAGTGATGATTAGTTTTGCATGTGCGTAAAGCATATTATCATCCTACTGCTCACTTTCTTACGGTTAGTTTCTGAGCCTTAGTGTGTTTCCAAAGATGTTTATTGCTCGTTGCATTTTCTTTGGCCCATTGTTCTTTTTAATTGTAACTTTTTAATGGCTCCTTTATATGTTATTTATCTGCTAAAGCATTTTGGAGTCTTTGAAAGTTGTTTATTATTTTGGCGGCCAGTCCAATTTACTTGGCCTGTTTATTTGTACAAAAATCGATCTTCAGAATAATTGGTAGATTACACAATTACTAAAATCAATATAAATGACCCTACTGTTCTAGTCAGAAATCCAGTTGTTTACAGCTGCAATTAAGGAAGTCATTTTCATTAAAAGCCTGTAGTCTGTGGATTCACAAGTGGCCTTGATTCACTTGCAGAGTTTCACCGAATCAAGATGTCGCTCCACTGTGGGTTGAATGTTTCTTTTTCTCTCGGGAGATGAACTGCGGCATACAGATGTGCTTCCTGTTATAAAGTCTTTTCCTCCCCAGAGCTGGGTCACACAGAGGACTACGGTACATAGACTGATCAGAAAATGCTCAGAGGAATGTTTGCAGGCCACGAGCTGCGTTATATGAGGAGATTGGCTTGTACACCAGTGGATGAATCCCACAGTTCAACTCCGGGTCACCCAGTGCTTCATTCGTTTAGCACACATATAAACACACCACAGATACATGTGTGTGTATGTATGTATGTATATATAAATATAAATAAGAGTACTGTGCAAAATTCTTAGGCACCTGAGCAAATAATACTTTAATCTTGTTTAATACTGGGCAATAATGTGAAGCTACTGACAAAGAATATTACATTGAATGCAAATAACATTAATACATTAATAATATTAATTTATGTGTGACAGTGTTTGCACAATCATTTTTGGACCTCTTTCATTATGGGAGCCTAGTATTACTTTAAGCTCCCATGAAATACTGGAGACAAAGAGCAGAAATCTGGAACCAAACCTGAAATATCATGGAATATCAACTAGTTAAAAAAGAGAGACTTTTTTGTTGCTTTCTGGTTTGTTTGCGTTTACTTGAGTTTTTGCTTGCAGAAAGAAACCAAACAGCTGATACAAATTACAATTTGGAATATAGTAGTGTGTGTGTGTGTGTGTGTGTGTGTGTGTGTGTACACAAAATAAAAAATAAAGAATGTAAAAACACTCATCTGAATGGTTTCATAAAATGCTTTCTTTTATATTCGAATATATGAGAGAGAGACCCTGGAGTCCCCTGCCCGCCCCACATCTGGGGAAGATTCCTGCCATGTAGGGCACCAGATTCTTAATAAGGTTTTAGAAGATCCTCCGCCAAGCTCATTATCGCGGTGATTAGATGTTTATATGGTTCGCCTTAGGATAATCCTGCAGGTTGCAGTGCTGTGAGGACGGTCAGAAAGGGACAAGGTGGCGCTAGGCAGGCTTTCAGACACACAAACACAATGCCTAAAGACAGTATTTGAGACAAGGTGAGCTGAGCATGTGTGGACTGAGGAGTGATGGGTGTTGTGGGTGGGGGGTGTGGAGAGTGCAGTTTTATGGGGACAGGAGTGGACACTCTAATCTAGACACAAAACCTGTTAGAATTGCTGTTAAAACGTCCTGAGTAGATCAATTGGATTTCTGTCACTGGATTTGAATTCCAGATTTATATCTGAGCCAAAGCTTAAACTTGCTGTATTCCAACCTGAATGCAACCCTTTGTTTTGTTTTTTGTTTTTTTCATTTTTTTGTCCAATGAAGCTCGGAAGTCCCCCCATTTCCAGCTATCAGAATCAGATCAGGTAAGTATTGACTTGAAAAATTCATTAATCTTTGACTTTTCTTTCCTTGGTGTTTTCCACAACACTGTATGATCATAAGGATAAAAAAAGGCTCATAAAAGATACATTTGTGGTGTAATTTTCAGACTTTAATATCAAATCTCCCGTGAGACAATAGATTTAATGAAAGTGAATTTGTTTAATATGATAAAGTTGCACGGAGGGTAAAATCCCTGTATCATCATCTTTACTTATTTATTTATATTTCCCTTTTTTTAATCAATGTAGCTGTACGTATAAGTGCATGATGTAATACAATGCAATGTTTTTCCCGGAAGCGTGAACGTGAAAAGGCTCAAGAGTACCTGATCAGAAGCAACGTAGTGATTGGCTCTGCTGGGTGACCTCACCATCCCATCTCCCCTGTTGTTCCTTTTCCACATTTTGTGATGCAGATGGAGTAGGCGTCGAGAGTCCAAGTGCCTCACATGAGGAGAGTTATTCGCCTGCAGCTGAAAATCCACTCCGAAGAATACTGCAGGTATTGCATTTTCTCTGATCGCCAAAGTGACCTTGAGCATCAAGAATACCATCTGAGCCCAAATCTATCCTGCAACATCTTACAAGACACACATAGAACACAGATACAGGTTTAAAAATAACTTATAGATATTTCACTTCATGTGTGTAAATGCTTGTGTTTGTGTGTGTGACTTCCTTTTTGCAAGGAAAAGGCCAAAGAGTAGTGAATGATATTAATAATAGATATAGTTAATGCTCTATTCAATATTAATCACCTCTTGTTCTCTCCTCCCCTTTATTGAAAACAGCCTTATGGATGGCATCTGCATGCTCAGCCCAGGACTAAAAGGAAGCTACTTCAGTCTACGAGCTCGGGGCCATACTCTCCTCTGAATGTAGCTTACAATGGCAAAATATGCATCCTATTCAAGGCCAAGAGGCTGGCCATCCGCTATAGGAACAACACCTTCCTGGACCTCACTGAAAGGGTATTTGGACCCAGTGCTCCAGTAGACACCAAAGGCTCAGTGTGCACCAAAGAGAAAGCCACGTATGTCATGCTCTTCTTGTCATCAAGACTTGCTGCTTTGTTAACCATAATAAAGTCATAAATACATATTGTTGCCAATTTTGAAGATATGGCAACCTGTTTTCATTAGATGTATTTTTATATGAATACATATAGATTTTTTTATTTATCCGCGGTTACAGTATATCGTCACTTTCTGTCCAAAACCTCATATGTCCAAAACGGTTATGTTTCAGGAAACTCACAAAAGCGATGTATATTCTAAATAAATGAATATTGTGTCATCAAAATTGGTATAACTACTTTCAACACTCTTCATTGGATAATAATTTCAACATTTTGCAGACCCACGTGGAGACTGACCAATAGTATAGATTTATGGAGAAAAAAACAAAAAAACAAAAGTGAAGTTACGAGGTTTCCCCCAGACAGCGACGATATGCATGTTTTTAAGTTTTTTCCTTTTCTTGAATTTTTTATGCACATTATGTATCACAGAACGGATCACTTTTTAAATTGATGGCTATCAAGCTAACCTAAATATTATTAATGGTTCTTGTTAAACCCTTTGTTTGCCTTAGAGGCTTTATATTACGAGGAGGTTCTTTTAAGTATTTAAAATGTTTCTCATACTTACGCTCGCAAATCATGCACTGAACGGTTCCTTTGTGGAAACAAAGGTGGTACCTCAGTGTCCTCAAACCCTGCAAAGAATCCTTCTTGGCACCTTTATATTGTTGAGTGTATGTGTACTAAGAGAATCAAGTACTCAAGTCAGTACTGACGTTTTTTAAAGGTAGTGTTCTTTTTGTAACGCTCCATGAGTTTTGAATCTCTACAGTGGCGACAATGCTGTAATACTCTTTCCTGTTAACAGCCTTTCTTTACGCTTGGGAGATGTAGAGGATATCAAGGGCCTTGTCATCAGGTGAATGTTCTTTTTCACTCCACTATTGCATAGGAGTCAGAATGACTGCTGGTATGAAATCATGCATTTGTATCTCACGATCCATTATCTTCCCCCCACAGGCTCCAAATGTCCAACACATTCTACGAGTCGGCGGGTCAGAACTGGTTCACTTTGGACAGCGTTCATATCCACTACAACTGGACTCACGAAGCCACATTCAACGCCACAGAGGTGTACGCCCCTGCCACCTATTCTTACCACTGCCAGCACGTCAGCAGCTTACAGAAATACGACACCCTCCTGGTGCCCAGCTCGCACACTGACAGCTCTGCAAACTGGCACATCACTTTTACTGACTTCCAGGTAGGTGCTGCAAAGGCTGCTGCTTGATTTTTCATTCTTAATACCTCCAGGAAAACAGAATAAGCATGTAGAGACTGCAATGCATTCACTGATTGCTAAATATAAGCTGCATAGATTTTGGAATAATGATATATATCTTTATTATCATGATGTATTGTAACATTATGAAGAATCAGTATTATGTTTATACTAAAAGTTAATGAGTCAATGCTTTGGGGGTTTGTACTGCTACTCCCTGCCAAATAAGTGTGTTATGTGATATGAGGATCTACCAGTGTAGACAATATTAGTTAGCAATATACACATACAACTATTTCATGTACAAATATTTTCCCCAAATACCCTAGGTGTTCTAAAGTAAAAGTCCTTTCATAATAAAAAAAATAATAATAATTCAATTCAGTTCTATTCTATTTCTATAGCACTTTTTACAACCAGGTTGTCACAAAGCAGCTTTACAGATTTCAGGTCCGAGCCCCTAGTGAGTAAGCCGAAGGCGACATAGGCGAGGAAAAACGCATTCAGCTGGAGGAAGAAACCTCAGGAGGAACCAAGACAAATTAGTTAATAATTATGCATTTTATTTATACTGCACTTTACATTTTACAAAAAATCTCAAAGTGCATAAAACTACATTACATTAAACTACTGTACAGTAACTTCTCTGTAGAGGAGGAGAATTAAATTATTTGGAAGACTAGCCTAGATTTAGAGTTTTAGTCTTTTCAACAATTATGAAACTAAAGATACGTCTATCGATCTCTTGTCCACAGATCCAGGCCTTCAACGTGCAGTCTAATAAATTTGCCTCAGCTAGCGACTGCGCCACCTTCTTCACGCCAGCTATTCTGATGGGACTCATCACATCTCTCATCCTGCTGCTGGTGCTGGCCTACGCCTTGCACATGGTGGTTCATCTCAAGCACATCGACCGTTACGAGGAGCACAAGACCACGGTCTACTTTCCACGCACACCAGAGGCAGAACTGCCTGACAAGAACAGTCTGTAGGGGGCAAAGTGGGGCGCCACCTATAGGCCAAAGATGGACCTGCAAAGGACCAACGGAGGACTAATGGAGAGAGGGTTGCCTCTTCTGCTTCTGGATGGCTGCACCGTGCTCTTGGTCTTACTCCTGTCTGGCATTAAACTTCTTGATCAGCATCTGGTCTTAAGGCAGGAGCCAATCTGCTGAATCGGGTGTTTAATCCCAGGCTGGAGACAAAACCCTGGACACACTCCGCTTCTCCGGGACCAGGACTGGGAAGCCTGCGAAGAAGGTGCATTCAACTGTGAAATGGAATTTCCATAGACGAAGGAAGGAACATTAAACTGTGAAATGACCATTTAATGGACCACAGCTAGAGCAGACTTTATAAGCACTCGAACGGCTGGAAACAAGTACTGTGGTTAGAAATACACTGTATGAATATCCAAGAGATATGTGAACCAAGAACATAGAAGAAAAACTATTAGACAGCAGAGACTGCAATCTGGTCTGAAATGTGGTTCTATTTTTACACAGCAACGCAAAAGTCACAGTGTCATTCAACTGCAATGGAGTCCATGGATGGTAGCCATTACTGATAGGCCAATTACATACACAAACACACACACAAAAAAACACATTTTATGACTGCCAAAGGAGCAAAACAGTTTTGTCAGCCTTGACTCATCATTGACAGTAATAATGTGATTATGAAAATTACAAAAGGGACAAAAAAAGGCAAACCCTACATGTACAGTGCTAAGTAATTCTACTGTAGTTTTTTTAAGTAATTCAGATACAAGTACAGTAGATTTCAGGAATTCCATTTAAAAGCTCATCTCAAAATATGCGGTTTGCTGCTGTAGTTTAGATGTAGATTCATACACTACATGGCCACCCATTTTACTATTTAACAAGCTGCAAGTATTACATAACTTCAGAACCTATATCAAAAAATACATTGAAAATAAAAGATTTTTTTATTTCAGAAATATTTGATGTATTGCATCACTATGATTTTTTTTTTTTACATGAGCGTATGTACCAGACCTATGAAAACTCCTCCCTCTTGACTAGATGGAACATATCAGGTCTAATAGGAGCGCTTAGCACTACTTGAGAATTTACAGTAAAGCCAGTGTAACTATAGAGAGGTCCTGCTGAAAGACTGCTGTATGATAACTCATGTAGGTGTTTAATACCCTCAGAATCATATTCAGTAAGCCTCTTATATATCTACGAGATATAACATCAGTAACTCATTATCGCAATAACCCACAGCATGGCAACGACTAGTGATAAAACCTTTACCAGGGCCGTTCTGACACTCATGGTAGTGGTGTGCAGTGTGTTTATTTGGTGAGAATGGAAACAAGGATTCCAGTCGATGTAGTTTGAACAATAAATGATGATCAGATCAAAATGGTGCGTGAATCTGTGAAGCTTTCACATGCTTATTTGTTTCAATGGCATGATCACATTGTATCATGTTAGAATTGGTAAAGTCCGGTTACTCTGGTTTCCTCCCACAGTCCAAATGAGGCACAACAGATGAACTGGAGATGCTAAACTGCCCCTTGGAGTACATTAGTGTGTGTGTGTGTGTGTGTTGAACTAGTGACCTCACCAGTAAGCACTGGGATAATCTCCAACACTCTGCAACTCTGGTTAATGGTAACCAGTACTAACAAAGCATGGACAATTTGTATCAAATGTAGTTGTTTGGTCTAGACATGTCTGGTGTCTGAAGTTAGCTTCTTTAGTAAACTCAAGCTCAAATACCAATGCAGGTAACAAATAATGCCTACACAAGAAGTGCATGTCTGATTCCTTAACATGGACTTAAACAGGCTTATATGTATGACTTGCATATCGTCACTTTTGGGCCGAAACCTCATATGTCCAAAAGGTCTATTTTTCAGGAAGCTAAAAAAAAGTGTGTATTCTAAATAAATGAATACTGTGTCCTCAAAATTGGTGCAACTATTTAACACTTTTCATGGGTTAATAATTTCAAAGTTTTACTGACCAATAGTATCTATTAATGGGGGGGAAAAAAACAAGATAAAAAGTGGAGTTACGAGGTTTCCAACAGACAGCAATGATATGCATAATACTGAAAAGTAAATAAAAGAAAGGTTTTCCACTAAGCATGTCTTGGTTGATAAAATACATAAAATATATAAGGGTAAAATGACTGTGACTGTGGAAGTGGCCTCGCCTCTTAACTTGGTTTTCCCCATTTTCCGTCCTTCCTGCCATCTGTTCTGCCCTCTCACCTCACAGCAGGAGCCTGGACAAGCCGCCTCATCACTGAGACAGTTTACCTGTCGGCCCTGGACCAGAAACACACACACAAAAACACACAGCTTCTCACTCTCTGACTCATACAGCAACAAAGCTTGTGTCTTCAACCCCGTTCACCCTCTCCACCAGCTTCAGTCTGGTTTTGCCTGCTGGAACTCACTGAGCCACCCAGGTTCACAATGTCACTCATAGGAAACTCAGCATTCCCTCCAAACTTCCTTTTAATCTCCTTAACTAGTCTTTCATTTAATCTACTCCATTGCTTTTCAACTGGTTTAATCAGAGATTGTACATCTGGATTTTTTGGTGTGGCACATTGCACGGGCCTGGATTAGTTCGTTTAAATGAATGAAAACCAAGACCAACTTAACAGGTTGTGGTGTCTGATTAATCTCATTCAGTTCCAGCTAGCCAATGTATCTTGGTTAGAACATCTACGTTTGATTATAAATCAGATATATAGCGAGATTTCTATACAAATGTTAAGTCTCTTGTAAATATATTGTGACGAGTATGAGAGAGAGAAGACAAAGTCATGCTGATCTTCAAGCACGACCATTTATTCCTCAGCTTCACAACCTCCAAATACAGACTTTCAGCCAGATCGTAGTGCGCCCCCAACTGTTGTAACCTAGTACACCTCCCAACTCCTCGTCTCACCCGGCACCCCACTCCACTAACACTCTGGATGAGGGTGATTGGTGAGCAGCGCTCAAACACACAAAATAACACATAACACAATAACGCAAACAATAACACATAGTATTACACAACCCCAACCCCACCCCCACCCCTCGCAAATGGTGCTTTGCCTAATCAGGGCCTGGGCGACTTGCTATAATGAAAAGCAACTTGGATGCTGCTCTCTAAAATCTGTAGGAGAATATTCACTCATCTCTAAATGGTTTCAAAGAAACAAAGTGAAGTGGTTGGAGAGGCCTAGTCAACACTCTGGCTTGCAATGCTGTGTCAAGACCTTAAATGGCCTGTTCATGCACAAAAGTGCCAGAGTGGCCAAATTAAGGCATTCCATTAAGAGTGGGGCAGAATTCCTCCACAGTGATGTGAGAGACTGATCTGTTCATGTTGGAGTCATTTGGTTGCTGTTGTTGCTGCTACAGATGGCTCAACCAGTTGTTAAGTTTTCAGAGACTTATTTTTTTCCTTCAGTTATATAGGTTTTGTCAATGTTCAAAGAATTGATCCCTCATGTCATGTTCTCCGTGTCTTATATTAAATTTTGTATGCAGGTCTGAAACAAAAACTCATCAGTGACTAATTCAAGCACAGAAAATCAGGGTGCAGTAACTTTTTCACAGCCGTGTGACACACTTGCACTGCACCGTATACTCTCGTCTTTCCAGGCTCGGTTTAAATAAGCCACTGGCTGACACTATAAGCTCTTATGTGCGCTGGTCATTTTGCATGTACATGTTATATAAGAGTCATTGCGCAGATTAAAGGAGACGCTCATCTTGGAAAAAGACACAGGGAGCGTCCCAAAGAGAGCAAGAGATGATTAAAGCCTGAAAAAATGTTTCAGGTAAGGGGGTTAAGTCCACTTCGGTCCTGTTCTTTCTTACATCACGAAAATCTCCTGCAGGCAGCCACTTCATCGTAATCCGGTGTAAAATCAACAAGCGGGAGATATTAGAAATATTTATGGAGAATGACTCATCCCTTTCACACACATATTGACAGCAGAGGACAAGGTCATCTTGGGCCCAGTGCTCTTCGGTACAGGATCTTGTTTTTGTTTTTTTTTCCCTTCCTCCTTCTGAGCCAATGCCGTTTATGAGGATGCAATCAAACGGGCCAGTGCTGTGAATAAGATATGGACTGGCGCTGTTACCATAGCAACAATGGAGGATAGTGGACACTTCCTCTTGTTTAGCACTTCAGGGTCCTCAGTTTGTATAGGAATATTTAGGAACATAGTAATTTACTTGCAAAGCCTTTTGTGTATGCATTATAAAATATTTCCGTCATCGTCTCCCTGACTTGCTGTCCATCTCTCCCTCTGTTTCTTTTCCCTGCTTGTAATTTAACTGTGATATTAAAGTGTGTTACTTACTGAATTGAATGGTAGCCTAAGTTTGTGTGAGACAGAAACAATTGCTAAAATAGGGAACATGCAATAATTAATGTTAGAAAAAAAACATGGTCATGAACTGAGTCATTCATTTGTTCATTTAATTGTATATGTTCATTTAAATTAATAAATTTTACATCTTCTCATTGGCCTCTGTTATAAGTGGGTGTCATACCAGGTTTTCTGCTGTTCTGGAGGGAAACATGTACAAAGTGTTATTCATGGTAGTGCCCAATAAATAAAGGTGCAGTTTTATCCTTATCACAGGCTATTTCATACGTTGCCCTACAGTGGTATGAGAAGCTTTTTAAAATTCTTATGTAACCTTGAAATGCCGTCCTCATCTCTGGCATAAACTACAGGAAAGTGTCTGGGTTACATAAACAAAACCAAAAAGCTTGATCCATGTTTACACAAATCAGAGTGGGCTTCATCTAGTGTTGCACAAACTACCAAAAGTTCAATATTTTACAATCCTGCAATTAAAAATTTTTAAATACACCTTTCAAAATAATATTCCTTTTTATTAACTTAAATACATATTTTAAAATATATATATATATTTTTTTGTTTGTTTGTTTGTTTGTTTTATATATAATGGGATGTTTTACCGGAAGAAAGGGACAAAACCTTCAGTTTTTAAGTATTTATTGAGTATTTACTGTAAACCTTAATGCTACACTTTCTTATAAATTATAAAATAGTTCACACCCTAATAATTGTGGCTTTCTAACAAAGTCTCCCTCTGTTATTATTAGAAATTTGACAAACACAGAGGGTCAACATTGACAACCAACCAGATTTCATAACATTGAAGGGTCATGGTACAAACAAATACACAATATGATAAAAAGTATTGGGACCCACCTGTTTTCAGGGTTTGGATTAGGTTCCTAACTTCCAGTGAATATCAATTCTTCTGTGTACCAAGTCACTTTGGACAACACCATGCTTCCAAATATGTTGATGCAGTTTTGGAGCAGGCCCTTTTATATTCCAGCTTGGCTGTACCCAAGTGCAAATAGCAAGCCCCATAAAGACATCGCTTGATGGGTTCTGTGTTGAAGAACCTCACCAGCCCACACAGAGCCCTGACCTAAACCCCATCCAACACTTTTGGAATGAACTGGAATGGAGATTGCGAGCCAGGACATCTCGTCCAAACTCCGACCCCATAAACATAATGAATGGGCAGGAATTCCCTTAGAAACTCCAAAAATCTTTCAAAAAGAGTGAAAGCTGTTATTGCTGCAAAGGAGGGGGTGGGGGCACTCATTTTTAAAGCCTATCTTTTTGAATACTACGTCATTAAATTCCCTGTTGGTGTAATGGTCAGGCGTCCCAATATTTTTGTCCATAGAGCGTAGAAGATAAGATAAGATAAACCTTATCAGTCCGTAAGATGGAGCCTGCACCAGTACATCAGTGATGCCCCGGGCAGGGAAACAATAGGCCTGACTGTGCTGGCACGCAGCTGCAACGCAGAGCAATGACCATGTGAGCCAAGCGAGACCTCTTAATTAAGCAGTTTTAGGGTAGACTGTGGATAAAAGCATAAACCTAAACCTTCATGACACCACTCTAGAGTGTTCCCTTTTTTAGTTCATTACATTCTCAGTCAAATATTACCCCGCCATCGCTGTCTGATGCATACTATTTGCTTGTGGAAGATTACACTTACGCTACATATAAGTTCACCCCCCTCCTCTCAAATGGAATCGACCAACATCTCCACAGACACGGTAAAATGTGAGAGATTTGTTGACCTGAAGGCTTCTCCTCCTCAGCACCTCTGTAAAGGCTTTACACCTTCAGGTAATGTTTATTACTGGTGGACGATGATTATTTCTGTTAGTATTTCTCTCTAAAACAATATCAGGCCTATTATACAACAGGTATTACGTAATGTTGAGCATCCGTGATGTTTTAATTGTCATTGCAATATTGTTAACCGTTCAAACAATAACAGCAAATCAACTTAGCTTGTTTACAAATCTGTTATATCGACAACAAGCACAGGCGGCTGGCTGATAAATAAATTCTATCGAATTTGACTGTTTTTTGTCTAATTGAAACTACTTTTTGCATTACTACTCTCAGTTGAGTGTGTTTTCAGCGAGTAACGTTACCTATAACACTTGTCCTCAGACCATTTCGCCCTGTGTTACAAGAGGAGAAAATGGAGGGTCAGCAACTTAAGGATCCTCCGAATAAAACGCCACTAATAAAAGGTAACTGTGGTCATTACAGTCGTTAGTCTGGTATAATATAAATTTAGATTTTGTATGTGTATTCCAAGGTTTTATTATTTACCAAGGATCGCTTTTGAGAATGTCCTGAACCTATGTGTCAGTGCAGTGTCTCCTCCAGAGGTTAGGGAGCTTGACTCTGGATGCTAGGATGGGTGCTGGCTAAGCACTATGTTTGTTAATGGTTTGTGGCTTAAATACACTGAGTTTCTTTGTGTTTGGGGCTTTAAATACTCTCAGTATTTTAATGTTTGTGGCTTTAAATATCCTCAGTTTGTTTATGATATTTTAAGTGTGCTGGAAGTGTGAAGTTTGTGATGATGCAAAGGAAATACAAAGATAGTGCTCTGGAGCTGGAGCAGTGACTCTGACTATAGGGTGATTTGTATATCTATAGTGTAGTTTTGCTCTGCAGTTATATGATTATGGTATTGCTGCCAGTAAATCTCTTTCTGTGCAGATGTATGGATGTAACATAACACCTGCAGCATTCCAGCTCCAGCAAGATGAACACAGTGGTCTGTCTTCTACAGAATATTACAGGGTCACTTTTATTTTTTTGATAGATATGATGATAGATGCTTTAGCAAAGGGAAACTGAGCTGTTTCTCTTGCTTACAGTGTATGACTTTATACATCTGTTTGTCTATCCATCCATCCTGTTTCTCTGTCCAGTATGCATATGTGTAGAGTTGCGCAGCTAAAAGCTAATATAGGCCAGAGTGTTCTTCTGTGTCCTGAAACTGTGGAGAGGCAGTGTGCCTGATCCAGAGTGGCACGGATGAGCATGAGACTGGGACTTATACAACCCAGGAATTCATGAATCCTTTATGTTCTCAAACTGTCACCCTCCCTGCAATGTCTGAAGGGCAGGTTTGGCATGGGCCGGGTGTTTGGCTTGCCTCAAACAGCTGACTCATGCAGAATGTGTACAGTGTTGTTGTTGTTGGTTTTTTAATTCTTGCATCTGCTTGCATGGATGGCTCCCTGAAAGCACCATTTCTGGTGCACAATCTTGACTGTGCTTTGAGTTTGCAAGATGAGGTCAATTCTTTTATAACTCTCAGGATGACCTGGTTCATTGCAACCTAATTTTAGGAACTGAAAATAAAACTCCAAACAGAAGTCAACAAACTAATACAGAATCTTTGATAATTTTATTATGCATACACTTGTGAATTATAAATGTATTGCATAAGCTGTAAATTGTTGCAGATGTGCTGTTAAGTAACATATGGTCTAATTTTACCTGCATCATACAGTTTATTGTAAAAGTTCATTTCCAGTGAAAAAGAGGCAGTCCACACCCTTAATGGAGGCTGTGGTCCTGGTTTAGAACTTAGCTGGTGAATTTATGTTTTTAGGGTAAATCTATTCTGGGCCAAGTTATTAATTCATGGAATAGACCCATTTACCCACCTCAGGGGAAATTATCTTGCACTTCATTCTTGGCTAAATTTAACCTGTGGTCCATCTGAGCTTGAACTTTGGAGAAGAGCAAAATTGCCAGGTAATGTCAAGACAAAAAAAGATTATGGACAATGGTGACAAACAAATGGGCGTATGTTACAAAGTAGGATTTCTCAGTTTAGCCAGATAACCTTAGCCCAACATTAGGTTAGTCCAGTAGTAAGAAATGAGGGTTCCTGTTGGATGATTCTCATTTTATGCATAAGCTAATGCATCCTGCTATAAAATACACCCTGGATTTGATTCATTATATAACACTAAATTGCTTTATGGGAGACTCATGAATCTGATTGAAAAAATTTCTCCAAGTTCATTATTTTGCTGCATGTCTGCACAGATGACAGCTCCATGGAGGGCAGTAAGTCAGAGGTGATCCAGCACCTGAACCAGGGGCTGAAGGAAGCCTATGATCAAGCCACTGCAGAAGGACAAAAGTGTGTGGAGCTGCAAGGTAACATCCATAAAGAGGGTTTGCTTTGATTTGCATGACAAAGACCATTTCAAAAATCCATGCCTGTTTTCAGGATGGTTAGAATCAGAAACAATTGCCATGATATAATTAATTTTTGCTATTGATTTTCACTCTTGTCTCTATAGTAGGCCGCATGAAGGTAGTATTAGCAACTTATCGACAGTGGGAGTCAAAGTTCTCAATTGTTCTGGCAATACAGCATCATCAAGGTCACTTTCACTTAGTATGAGCTGTAACTCAATGCTCAACGACAGCTGGATGATCTTAAAAGTAGAGTCCTTGTGAAATGGACCTGATTCAGTTCTTGAAAACATTCTTTATCAGGTTAGATAGGTCTGTTATATTTGCCTGTATATTTGATGTCCTATGGCACATTTTACAGGACTTCTAGAGGAGGAGAAGAGGGCCAGCAAGCAGAAAGCAGAGGATTCAGCAAAGCAGATAAAAACGCTGCAGAGTAAGTGTGAGATGTCCCTTCTGTCTCATTAAAATGGTTGTATTATTTATGAATTGTTTATGTCTTTGTTGATTAAGCTCAGCTTCAGAAGCTGCAGGATGACTCGAAACATCTCGGGGATCAGAAGGACAGAACAATCATCAGTATGCAACAGGAAGTGCATGGAGCTCATGAAGAAGTGCAAGTCTTGCGCCGCACCATGGAGAAGACAACAGCTGAGAGGGACCATGAGGTCAGCGCCCTAAAGGGCAACCTAGCTACACTGACCACAGAGCTGGAGAAATGGCAGCTGATGGCAAATAAGTATGAACGGGAGATTGACAGCATGCGATCCAGTCACCAGCAGCAGAATCAACAGAGAGACAAAATTGCTAAACAGCAAGGTAACCCTTCCACACAGACATGCAAATTATATGCATAATCTTAACATTTATCTGGCATCATCTACAGTATAACCCTGAAAATTTGCCTAGAAAAAAGGTAGTTAAAACTGAAAATTTGATTTCTAACCTTAACCTAACCAAAAGCCTAACCTTAACCTTAAACTAACTCTAAACCTAACTCTTATCTTAACCTTAACCTAACCGTAAGAGCCACCAGTGACCTCAGATACTGGTGATTTAATGCAGTGTCCATGAAAATACTGAGGGTAATAGAGCGTTGTCCTAGCACGAAAAAAAATAATTGGATCGACAGTGGGAGTCAAAGTTCTCAATTGTTCTGGCCATACAGCATCATCAAGGCACGTATTTTCATTAAATTGTGTTTGGTGATGGCTGCACGAACACTCATGAGCTCGGGTTGAGATACTACATTTCCAAACCCTTCTTCCGACCTGGGAGTCGAACCCAGGAGTTATTTGTATCTACAAATAACTTTCCCTTTTAACAAATACAGATACAAATAATGACCGCTTTGCACACCCCAAATAAATACAAAAAAATGTATATATATATGTATATATCATGGTGGCGCAGGGGTTAGCGCTGTTGCCTCACAGCAAGAAGGTCCTGGGTTCGACTCCCGGGTCGGGCGCAGGGTCTTTCTGTGTAGAGTTTGCATGTTCTCCCTCTGACCGCGTGGGTTTCCTCCGGGAACTCCAGTTTCCTCCCACCACCAAAAAACATGCGTGATTGGGGATAGGTTAATTGAGCACACTAAATTGCCCCTAGGTGTGACTGTGAGTGTGAAAGTGTATGAGTGTGTGGCCCTGCGACGTGCTGGCAACTGTCCAGGGTGTACACCTCCTTCGCCCGTAGCAGCTGGGATAGGCTCCAGTACCCCCCCAAAATGTATATATATTTATGCAAAAAGTTAGGCTGGCTTATGTGTATTTCACACCAATTGCATTTTACTAGAGCTCACTGCAAAAATGCTTCTTTTAGTATAAGAAAATCTGTGAACAAATGCAAGCTACGTCTAGCAAAAATATAATGAAACAACACACATTGTTTTTGCTGACATCAATGATCCATAAACCTGCAGTAGTTTGTGTTGCATGTGTCCATATGCATCTTCTTAATCTTGAGTTTATTCTCCCATGCTTGTGAGTTTATGTTTTAACCCGAGATGTGTGTGTGCATGTGTATGTTTGTTGGCATAATGCAGCGAATGACCTGGAGAACCTGCAGCGGGAGTGTGAGAAGCTGCAGAAGGAGCGTGTCTCACTTAGATCTGAAAAAGAGCAGCTGGCAGTGCAGCAGCAGAAGGAGAAAAGCAGCTTGCAGAGTGAATGCAGCAACCTGCGCACTGAGAAGGACCAACTTCTGAGGAAAATGCAGCAGCTGGAGAAAGAGTTGGACAGGTGCAATTCACAGCACCCACTCAACACAGGGATCAGACTTCATGTATCTCATTGGTTAAGAAATGCAGTGCTTTATGGATGGTCTATGTAAAGGCTCAGGTTCATGAATTTTATGAGTTAACCACAAGGGAGATGCAGGTGTGTGACAGAGGGTCATAAATAGAGGTGGCATTTCCAGGGTATTTGACTTCCCAAGAGCCCTATCAACTTGTGTCCTGTTGTCTGAAAGCATAGTGAGCATAGTAGAACAAACTGTCTTCTTTCAATCATATTATTAAAATAGATTTCCTTTTTTGAATCAAAGATGCAAACAATTAGACAGATTACAAATCAATGAAAACTACTGACTGCACCATTACTTTCCCTTTTCTGAATTTGCAGTTATATATTTACAATCATTTTGATTTGTAATGAGCAATATTAATAATCAGTCATGTTGATCCATTTCACCTGAAACGGCAAAGAAGACATACAGATGACAACATTTCAGCATTACCTCTCCTATCAGAGCATGTTAATATACATACACACACACACACACACACACACACACACACACACACACACACACACAGTGACAGGGAGGTGTTAGGAACAAGGGGATGTCAACATCAGAGCAGACAGAGTCGGAACACACAGTAAGCTGGGATGTTTGGGAGATATGAGCAGGGCAGCCTACGAGTAGATGTAACGCTAGATTCTGATGTGGATCTGACCCCTCCTCTGGTCGCCTGCAGCTGTAAGAAGCAGAGCACAGACCTCAGCAGTACGGTGCAGACCCTGGAGAAGACACAGGCTGACCTGCAAATGCGGCTTAGCACTTTACAAGATGAACACCAGAGAGACACCAGCCAGCTAAACACCCAGCTGGACCAGAGCACCAACAGGACCAAGGAGTTGCAGAAAGAGGTGAGCGACTGAATCTTAAATTCCATTTAACCACAACGCTGCTTAGCCATTTTTAGGATCTTCTCGACACTTAAATCTGTTGTAGGGATGGTGTTGAAGACAGCAATGTTGTTGTTTTTTCACTTCATATTCTCTGTTTTTCCCTTGCAGTACGAGGAGACACAAGCTGAGCTGTTAGGCCTGAGGGAGAGGTGCGAGCTGGTGGAGCAGGAGAAGCATTCCCTCACCCTGGAGCTAAAGCAGTGCCAAGGAAGTCTGAAGGCTCTGCTGGAAAAAAGCAACCAAGTGAGTTTGGTTTCACTTCTATATTACTTCTGAGAGTACTGCACAGGGAGCTGACATTAGGGGAAAATATGAGAGGAGAAATCACAGATATAAATATAGTCCCTTAAATTCAAGGATTTAGTAGACATCATACTTTTCATTTTGGGATGTCATTTTAGTTTAATTTGGATTCCTTGTTTACAGGTGCTGGAACTTATTTTGCCCAATTTTAAGGTGCAGTCCATACACTTCAGAACATTTGTGTCTAAAAGAGAGAATAGATTCCTCTTCACACCATTAGTTTCCCCTTAGCACATTTGTCTAATCAAGTTGTTTAAAATCAGTCTTCCTAGGTTGATTTTTTTTTGTTTGTTTGTTTTTGTTTGTTTTTTGTGTTTTGTTTTGTAATATCCCTTCCCTCCTTTAGCTGTCTTTATTGCCGCCCATCCTAGCCGTAGTCATCGGCCTTGTCCTGGCTTTGCTGTATTGGTGCTTCGGCCCATTGTGGTAGAAAGGTACACAGTGCTTCCGTCACCTCGCTCCTTTCCTTCCTCTGCTTTTGCGTCCGCCATCCTCTGCCTATGCAAAAAAAAAAAAAAGAAAAAAAAAGAAAAGAAGAGACTGTCCTGCATTTGCCTAAGCCAAGACACAAAGGCAGATCATTCTCAAAATGCTCCTTGTTGTCTTTTTCCAGGTCCTCTTCATAATCAGCAGGCTTTTGTCTGTTTTGTTCCCTACCGTGTTAACAAATGTCCGTGACAAACTGTTTACACGTAGGCTGCCCTGCTCATATCTCCCGACCATCCCCGCTTACTGTGTGTTCCGACTCTGTCTGCTCTGATGTTGGCATCCCCTTGTTCCTAACACCTCCCTGTCACTGTGTGTGTGTGTGTGTGTGTGTGTGTGTGTTTATTAACATGCTCTGATAGGAGAGGTAATACTGAAATGTTGTCATCTGTATGTCTTCTTTGCCATTTCAGGGGAAATGGATCAAGTGGATGCCCATCGCTGTTGTAACTGTTGCTGTGACAGCCTATGTGCTTACAAAAACCTCAGCTTGATTCTTTGGCACGATGAACCAGTAAATGGATGCATATGCACACATTTTCAATAATATACTGATGTTTTGCACTCTCAGTTGAAGAGGTGCCCTAAGTGTGAATTTGTGTAACTGTAATACTGAAGGATATTTAGGGACTCAGATCCATATCAGATCCAATCCTAAGCTGCTGCAGCCTTTAGGTAAAAGCAGGAAGTCTGTTGTTATAGGATTTTAGTGAAGCTATGTATTAGTGAAACTACTGTTTCCCCTTCCTGCAAAAAAAAAAAAAAAGTGATGATAGTATTTGGTTTGTTTTACCAAATATACGTACTGTAGTAATTTGCCTTACCAAACCCTTCCACACCTGTCGATGTGCAGCATTCATTTCACCAAACTCGACTACGAATAGCCACTTATTTTAGTAGTTTGCTAGAGTTAAAGCAATAATTCATTTGAAACATTTACTCATACTCTTTTGTCTCCTGTATGTTCATTCAGTGCTTGTTTAGCTGGCAGTAAAAACATAAATGGTTGATGTCTATGCACTGAACGTTATTGTTCTATAGCTTTAACGAACTGACAATATGTATTACACAGGGCGTTCAAAATAAATAACACTAACCTGTCTCAAAGAGACCCTTAATAAAGTCACTGGTTTATTTGTTACTTGTACAGAGATTTACTGAAAAACAAAACAAAAATGAATAAAGTACATATATAACATTAAGTCTTATTGTGTGACACTCATTTGTTGGAAATCGGTTTTATTGTCATTTAGGAGATGTTTACTAGAGCAGAATGTTCTGAGGATTCGTATGAATTTGGGTTAGGACAAGTTTTGTATTGGAATTGAAGTCAAGTAGGTTTATTGTCTTACAGTGCAACAAAACAATGTTTCTGCAGAACCACAGAGCAACACAAAAACAGAAGCAACACAAGATTGCAGATATCACAAAATACTAGGGGTGTGACGAGACGCTTTTCCCACGAGACGAGACAAGACACGAAACTGAGTTCACGAGAACGAGACGAGACAAGACTTTGACATTTAAAAAAAATGAATATTATGTTTGAAAACCTTGAGTAGGCTTTGTGCTGAGATGCTGGTGAGCCAGGTTTGTGGAACATGATCAAATTCATTACAACAGCCTAGCCTT
>JBBMFX010000128.1:19563821-19574179 GCA_037832545.1 Rhabdalestes septentrionalis
TGCAGAGAGGAAGGAACCAGAATGAATCAGTTGGATTCTTTCACAAAAGATTCAACAGAGCTGGGGGAACTCGTTATCTAAGTAAAATGTGGGGGGCTCCAAACTAATAAATATGAAATGTGAGGGGGACACATCCCCCTCAGAGTGAATGGCGAAGACGCCCATGTAATGGAGTAATGAATCTGTTCTGTCAGGACCGAGATGGAAACCCAGTAGAAGTGCAGGTGAAGGACAATGGCAATGGAACTTATAGCTGCAGCTACACCCCCCGCAAACCCGTCAAACACACAGTCATGGTGTCCTGGGGAGGAGTCAACATTCCAGACAGCCCATTCAGGGTCAGTGCAAACCCTTTCAGCCTTTTAAGGGCATGCCCTACTTTTTTGTTTTAATATTGATCACTGACTGTATTATTTTTGTTTAATCTTTAGATGAATATTGGAGCTGGATGCCATCCTAATAAGGTGAAGGTTTCTGGACCTGGTGTTTCCAAGACCGGCCTGAAGGCCTTCGAACCCACCTACTTCACAGTGGACTGTTCTGAGGCTGGCCAGGGTATGAGCCTATAGCGGACCAGTGTGCTCAGTTTATAAAAGCCAAATCCTCTTCTTAAGACGTGTGTATAATTTTTGTCTGTGTGTATAGGTGACATCAGCATTGGTATTAAGTGCGCTCCAGGTGTGGTGGGACCAGCCGAGGCAGACATCGATTTTGACATCATCAGGAATGATAACGATACTTTCACAGTAAAATACACCCCCCCAGGAGCTGGCAGCTACACAATTATGGTTCTGTTTGCTGATCAGGTAACACAGGCATTTTCCATAATGTTTGTGCATATTTGCGTTCTTTTCCCTGTGTTCATACCTTTGTTTTTCTTAGGCTATTCCTATGACGCCAATCAGGATCAAAGTGGATCCCTCTCATGATGCTAGCAAAGTTAAAGCAGAGGGACCTGGTCTCAGCCGCACCGGTGAGAAAATAAACAATATTAGCCTTTAAGTTGAGACATGCGATCAGTGGACAGTGACAACTGTTCTGGTCATTTCTACAGGTGTGGAACTGAACAAGCCCACTCATTTTACTGTGAATACCAAGGGAGCAGGCAAAGCTAAGCTGGATGCTCAGTTTACCGGTCCCAACAAGGGAGAGGTGGTGCGGGACTTCGACATCGTCAGCAACCACGACAACACATACACGGTCAAATACACACCAGTGCAACAGGTGAGGGCAGTTTCCATCTTCTGCTAAATCAGTGGGCCAAGAACATAATGCAGGGTTACCACATGTCAGGGAATTTCTGGAATATCAGGGAATTTCAGTAAAGGTATTTCCAGACAGGGAAAGTCAGGAATTTGATCATTTGGGTGCCAAGTCAGGGAATTATCAGAGAATTCTGTTAATAGCATATAGTGCAGTAGCCGGAACCTGATGTGTCTAAACCTCTCCGGCTCTAAAAATGTGCAACATTTTTGAACATACAATCTTTGCGACGTTTGTGTCGAAATCTGTCCTTACCAAAGTGCCAGGCAAGTGTACAATTCAAGATATTTGGTTGAAAATGAAGAATTTAACGACTGGCTCGCCCAAAGTGAAGATGACTGAGAAGCTAAATGTAAAGTTTGTAAATCAGTTAGACATCTCTCCAGTATGGGAGAGCGTGCACTTGCGTGATGTGCGCTTGGGAAACGCATGTTACGAAGATGAAGACGCTGAAAATATCCAACTAGTCTCAACTTCCATTACTGCTTTTCTCCAGACGTCCACATAAAGCAGCTTTATAGTACACAGAGCTGCTTTGTTCAGGATGACCCATTTTACTGTGGCCACTTCTAGATAAAACCTGCATGTAGATGATGTCAGAAATAGTTATGAGGTTTTGGTCCATTCAGCATGCCGAGCCGCCTGTATTCAGCAACAGTGATGGAAAGTGGAAATCTATAACCACTTTGAATGTCCTTTTCTGCTTAGCATCCAAACGTTATATTAACATTTCTTTATATGGGAGATCATGGAAATTCTGCTTCATATTCAGGGAATGTCATAGAAAAGTCAGGGAATTTTAAGGCTCATTTAAGTTTCATTGCATGCATGAACCCCTTCAATTAGAATCCTCCTTGACTTTATGTATGTGTCAGTATACAAGTGCCTTTGACACACCCCACCCCTCATCTGTTTAGGGTAATATGGGTGTGAACGTGACCTATGGTGGTGACCCCATTCCCAAGACTCCATTTGCTGTGGCTGTGGCTCCTTCTCTGGATCTGAACAAAATTAAGGTTGCAGGCCTTGAAGACAGTATGTAATCATTTTTGTTCCATATTTGCTCTCCTGTGTTTTTATCACTTTTCTACTCCATTGTGTTTTATTTTAAGTGGCTAACTCCTCTCTAATATTCTCCACCATCATTCAGAGATGACTGTTGGAAAAGACCAGGAGATTACAGTGAAGTCAAAGGGAGCAGGAGGTCAAGGTAAAGTTGCCGCAAAGGTGACTGGACCTGCCGGTAAATCTGTTCCCTGTAAGGTGGAGCCTGGTCTGAGCCCAGAGACCAGCCAGGTCCGCTTCATCCCTAGAGACAAGGGGCCGTATGAAGTAGAGCTCACTTATGATGGTGCGCCCATCCCAGGAAGTCCCTTCCCTGTGGAGGCTGTTGCTCCAACTGATCCATCAAAGGTGAGTGACGGCCACACCAAGTGGACACTGCTTGACTTCTCCGTGCTTTTAAACTACACAAGCTTTATGGCTTCAACCTCCACTCTGCATGAGCCGTCACAGACAAGGCTCATACAGAATCTTTGCGAGATCTGTAAAGTGCACTTGAGTCACTCCACGTTGTATTACTTACTGTATTACAGTAAGTTGCTGAGTGCCAAATCAGTGGGGGTTTTTCACCAATTTGTACAAAAAAATGAATATAAAGTGTATATAATTTCAAAATATGAATCAATGCTCTTTCAATTGACTTTGTAGCCTCCCATGTTTCCTGGGTCCTTACAGAACACAAGTGGTCTTTGCCATCACTGAGAAGAAAGCTACTCATTGTTGTAGAGCTTGAAAATATTAGACTATCTGCAACAGTTTGCAGTCTGAGGAGGACCACATGATTCACACTACAGTTTTGTGGAGTGGTCATCACGGGGTTTTCTCACCAAGAAACTGGTGTGTCTTAGATAAGGGGAAAATGGGATTAAATTCAGTCAGTAATTGTTAATGGCATTAACTAAGTTTCTCCCCTTGTCTGTGATTAGGTCCGTTGCTCTGGACCAGGTTTGGAACGAGCCAAAGTTGGCGAGACTGGCCAGTTTGTAGTCGACTGCACCAATGCTGGCCCTGCTGAGCTGACCATAGAGATCATCTCTGATAACGGCACCGAGGCAGAGGTCCATATCCAGGATAATGGAGATGGAACCTACACAATCACCTACATCCCGCTGTACCCTGGCGCCTACACTCTGACAATCCGCTACGGTGGCCAGGATGTGCCAAACTTCCCTGCAAGACTCAATGTTGAGCCAGCTGTAGAGACCAGTGGTGTGAAAGTGTTTGGACCTGGAGTTGAAGGCAAAGGTACAGTATTGGATCTGATCACGTTGGGTCAGGGGCATTGGAAACGTATTTTGGGTGAGGGGGACAAATCGTGACCCAGATTTTACGATTGCTATGTTTTGTTAATTTCTTGGAATTGTTTTTCTAAAGGTGTTTTCAGAGAGGCTACCACAGATTTCACTGTTGATGCTCGTGCCCTAACAAAAACTGGCGGCAAGCACATCAAGACCTGCATCAACAATCCATCTGGCAACCACACTGAAGCTCTGATCAGGGACCTGGGAGATGGAACCTATAAAGTGGAATACACGCCTTATGAAGAGGGTAAGCCACGTACATGTTCATGATCAAAGTAGCACATTTCTTAGGCATTGGTTTATTTATAAGCCATTCTCTTGGTTTTTATATGGACAGGTTCGCACAGCGTGGAGGTTTCTTATGATGATTCCCCAGTCCCCAAAAGTCCATTCCGCGTGCCTGTGACTGAAGGCTGTGACCCAGCACGTGTACGCGTGCATGGCCCAGGACTTCAGGCTGGCATCACCAACAAACCCAACAAATTCACTGTGGAGACTCGGTTAGTAGTAAAATTCATAGTTTCAGTGACCATTTTCTCTTTTTTGTTTCTCACCTCCTCTTTACTTGTCTGTGTAGTGGGGCTGGTACAGGAGGACTGGGTCTTGCTATGGAGGGACCCTCAGAGGCCAAGATGTCCTGCACTGATAATAAAGATGGCAGCTGTGCTGTAGAGTACATACCATATGAGCCAGGGACTTACAACCTCAATATCACCTATGGAGGACAACCAATCACTGGTTAGTGCTGTTTTTTCCTTTAATGTGTCTCATTTTCCATTTAGCAGAAAGTTACTCTGATTTTTGTTTTTATCTTTATCTGCAATACAGGAAGCCCCTTCTCGGTTCCTGTCCATGACACTGTTGATCCCAGTAAGGTTAAGTGCCAGGGTCAGGGTATTGGAAACAATGTCCGGGCCAATATCCCACAGGTCTTTACTGTTGATGCCAGCAAGGCAGGCATGGCTCCTCTGCAGGTCAGAGTGCAGGGACCCAAAGGTGAGAATGCTTGGGTTTGGATGTATTACTGTAGAAGTGCAATTATATGTGTAATGTCATGACTGTATATTTTTCATTCATGTAATTGATTTGAGGTTGTTGTGATCTGTCCCCCTCCCTCCTGTTGTGCAGGAGTTGTGGAGCCAGTGGATTTGGTGGATAACGGAGATCAGACACACAGTGTCAGCTATGTGCCCACCAGAGAGGGACCATATTCTATTAATGTGTTGTATGCTGATGAGGAAATCCCACGCAGGTACACAGACCAGTCATTTCATGTCTAGACCTATTAGACTAGTTCCTTGTGTTTTGTAACTCAGTCAATAATGAGCGATTTTTATTTTACCTATAAAATTAACACACACAATTAATTTTGATGGGTAATGGTGACTGCTGAACTGCCCATGATCTAGCTACAATGGCTCAAAGATGTAGCTGTCTCCATGCATCATGCATTACACAGAACAGTCCCCTGTGAGACATGATAGTAAAGTAGATAAGGGATAATGTGCATTGAGAATGAAATGGTGAACTTTCTCACTCATTTGTTATCAGCTTCACTGTTGCCGTCCTTCTTCCATTTTGATATTTCTGTCTCACATGCTTTTGCTTCTGGTTCAGTCCTTATAAGGTAAAGGTTCTGCCCACACATGATGCCAGTAAGGTTCGTGCCAGTGGCCCTGGCCTTAATACCACTGGTGTGCCAGCCAGTCTGCCAGTGGAGTTCACTATTGATGCCAAAGATGCAGGAGAGGGACTTCTGGCTGTCCAGATCACTGTAAGTTTAAATACTCACCTATAAAAATCATTAAATGTTATATTTGTTGGTATTGAAAATATTGCAAAAATGTGTTTTAGGATCCAGAAGGGAAACCCAAGAAGGCCAACATTCGTGATAACCAGGATGGGACATACTTAGTGTCCTATGTCCCAGATATGACTGGGCGCTACACCATCCTTATTAAGTATGGTGGAGATGAAATCCCGTATTCTCCGTACCGTATCCGAGCCGTGCCTACAGGAGACGCTAGCAAGTGCACAGTCACAGGTGGGCTTGACTTCACCTCACCTCACCAATATCACAAATCAGCATGACTGGAATAATGTACTTATGTTTGCAGTGTGTGTAAAGTGTTTAACAAGACTACTGGGAAAGACAGTCACTCCCTAAACTGAAGGGATATTTCCCAAATATATTAATTTTAAAACAATTTTGGATTCAGCTGAATGATTTTAAACAGTATGTTGGATCATCACTCATTTGAGGCTTGGATTGCCTTAATTTAGTACTCATGTAAGACATGAGCCATTTTGTGTTGTGGTTTATATGTGTAGCTATACACTCTCACCTACTTTAGACACATCACCTGTTGTGCAGAGCTGCTCACACTCCCAGCACACTGTTCTTCACTTGTTTTAAATGGGGGGTTTTTTGTTTTGTTTTTTCCTATTTTGAGCACATTTTGTTGTATTTTTGTCCTGATTTTTACTTTGTCACTTTTTCGCTCTCTGCTTCTCACGGTTTCTCAGTATCAATTGGAGGTCACGGTTTGGGTAAGCGCTTTGAACATGTCTCTGCTCCAGGTTCTGTTCTTTATTGCATGCAGAATGGCACCAACCTGCTTTCGATTACGATACTCCTGTCATTATCAACATTTGTGGTTTTAATAAAGTAGGTACTAGGCTTCCTCTTTAGGCTGCACTTTAACACTAGAGATTACAAAATAAGATTAAACACAGGTTTTCTATGGACTCTTATGGCTTTTGGATGGTCAGGTAGTTTATCTTGTCCTTTTTCATTATCTCCCACTTTCTCTCCTTGGTGTAATAGACAGCATGTCCTATCAGTGATGGTAGACTAATCACTAACTTGAGTTTGGCTTTCGAATGCCTGTATGGTGGAATGCATTGAGCTTACTAAAAAAATCAGTAAGCCCTTTTCCTTCTGTTAAAACTTCGTCTACATTAACGACAGTTCAATCACAGGCTGTAGCGTTCTTCAAGAAAACAACGTTCAGACAACTGAGGTAACAGACAACTGGCAAGCAAATGTCTGGAATGTTGAAAAATTCATCATTTGCACAGCCATAACTAAAAATGTGATGAGTTAATCACAACAGACTATGTCCGTGAATTCGGCACTCCATTAGATTGCACAGATTTGTCTGTTGTATATCTGAGGATGTTCTTGTTGAAATTTTGTGTGCATTCAAGAATAGCATTTTTTCCCCCACTCTAAACATTCTATTGGTGTTCCTGTTGGGACAAAACATTGAAATGCCAGTTTTTCCACAGTGTCACTCAAAAATTATCATAACTGTGCAGTCTTAATGTCTTTCTCTGTCTGTTGCCACAGTGTCATAGGGTCAAGATGAGACAGGATGCATGAATGGTTATTACTATGGATGGGTAGATTCTGAAGCTGAAATAACTAAACACCCAAAAAGACTGACTGCAGTCTTTTATATGGCACTCACTAGGTGCTGGAGTTGGTCCCACCATCCAGATCGGGGAACAGACGGTCATCACTGTGGACGCGAAGGCTGCTGGGAAGGGCAAAGTGACCTGCACGGTGTGCACTCCGGATGGTGCAGAGGTGGATGTGGATGTGGTTGAAAATGAGGACGGAACCTTTGACATCTTCTACACGGCACCCCAGCCTGGGAAGTACGTGATCTGCGTTCGCTTCGGAGGAGAGCACATTCCCAACAGCCCCTTCCAGGTCATGGTATGTACAAGCAACGCATCTCGATTGATCCTCACATACAGTAATGTGTAAAGTCTCTGCCTGCATGCAAATTCTCATCCTTTTAGGTGGTGAGGGTGTTTGGAAACCCCTGTTGAATTTTGAATCTTGAATCTTTCGTGAAAGAATCCACTCCACTTAATCGAGAGAACACACATCACTGGAAATCCGCTCCGGGTTTTCCTCCAACTCGCCACATGCAAGTGAAGGGAATCGTTAATGCAGAGACAGGCTGCTTGAATTTCCAGTGGTGTGTGTGTTCTTCTATCAGTTTAGTAGAGTGGATTTATTCACCAAAAATTCAAGGTTCAACAGTGCTGGGTGAACTAATTTATTTATGTAAATGTGGGGGGTCCAAATTAAAAATTATGAAATGGGAGAGGGACATGTCCCCCTCAGATTGAATGGTGACGACTCCCATGCCTATTGACGTTGACATTAGGACTGCAACAAATTGTTTAAAAACTTAACCTTCTTTTAATGGAAAGGCTTCATCATGTAGGGGTGAAAAGCTCCGATAGTTCTCTTGTTTTGCTGCCCAGAGTGTCATGGTTTTAAACTCCAAGCCAGAAGCGGACTTCACTCCCAAACAGCATCCCAATGGACTGATCTATACCAATTTGAATGTTGAAAATATTAGGAGTATTTCACCCTTGATTCTGTCATCCTGTCTCAGGCTTTGGAAGGTGCCTCCCCTGAACAACTATTGCAGCAGACGCAGGTCCCGCAGTACGCCTACGCGCCCAACATGGGCCAGCCATGGGTACTGACACTCCGTGCTTTCTCCCTATCATGTCCACCCCTTGTTTGTCCCTCATTGACATGTCTCCACGTCGCTTGTCTCCATTCTCCAGCTATTCTTTCCCTGCAGGTGTAGGCCCTGTTTCATCTAACACTCATTCAGTCATTCAGTTAATGGTGGCCATTTTGAAAGCAATAAATGTGGAAGTCTACATTTAAACAAAATGGCTGGGACCATGTCAAACGTCTGTAGTATTTGTTGGGTGTCGTTGTTTCGTGCGGGTCATTGTTGGTTCCTTTCCTGTAGTATGTCCATGTGAGTCACTGTCTTGTCTGCTTGGCTTTCACTTTACCATTGTCCAAACTAGAGAATCACAGAAATGTGCTTTCATCCTTTTGTTATGACGTCATTTTCTCACAGTGTCCGTGTTGGTGGCTGCGTCATCTTCACAATCATTATCATCTCTTCCTTTTTTGGGGATGTGTTCCACACACTCTGCCTAGTGTTTTAATTTAGAAACTGTTTCTCTGTGTATGTGGATCAGTCATATCTGTGGTTTTGTTTGAGGTCACCTTATACCTTTTAATAAATATTTATTTTATTTTTCATGAGTTCATAGACATTTCATACTTCTGCCGAGAGACATTTGTTCCTAATGACAGTACACCTTTTTTGCTTTATTTGTGTCGACATGGAGATTTTGAGCAATATTTACATCCAAAAATAACAGGCTAAAATCAAGACCTGTATCAGGTTGAATGTAGTTAAATGAGTTCACAACCTCTGCTAATGTTCGTATCTCTCTGTCTCACAGGCAACAGACAGGCCACTGGGCATGAACGGACTGGATGTGGCTGGACTGAGACCCTTTGACCTGGTCATTCCATTCACAATCCAGAAGGGAGAAATCACAGGTGAGTTTCGTGTTTTCATTTTTTAACGTTCTGTTGTGACATTTAAAGATGAGATTAAGCTCATTAAATGTGAAATCTAATCTTTCTCAGGTGAAGTAAGGATGCCGTCTGGAAAAGTGGCCAAGCCAGATATTACCGATAATAAAGATGGCACAGTCACAGTGAAGTATGCTCCTACTGAGGCTGGACTGCATGAAATGGACATCAAATATGATGGCATACATATTCCAGGTACCTATGGATAAAATGGAAGTAATTGCATATATGCACAAAATGTTTGCATTTTGGGTTAAAACCAATGGACAAAAGTTGAACACTATTGCACTAAATCTGCAGGGCAATACATACTTCTCTAAGAAAGAGCTTCTACCTTTATTGTGCTGGTGTGCATACATGAATAAATGAAATGTCCTGAATTAATTAAAGGTGTTTTTGGGTTTTCGTTTCCCCAAAGCCTGAACAGTAAGTAATCAAAATCCTGATTCCCTCCCTTACTGACAGGAAGTCCACTGCAGTTCTACGTGGATTATGTCAACAGTGGCCATGTAACAGCTTATGGTCCCGGTCTGATTCATGGCATGGTCAATAAACCAGCAGTGTTTACAGTCAACACTAAGGATGCAGGAGAAGGTACAGAGCCACTTTGTTCTGTTTTCACACTCTAAGCCTAGTCGAATTGAGTTGAATTTCCACTCTTAAGTACTGAAACTCGTTGCTGAAATAGGTCGGTGAAAAGCTGCAAAAGTTGTTCACTGTGCAAATTCCTGTGTTTTTCAGGTGGTCTCTCTCTGGCCATCGAGGGGCCCTCAAAAGCAGATATCAGCTGCACTGACAATCAGGATGGCACCTGCACTGTGTCTTACTTACCTGTTCTGCCTGGAGACTACAACATCCTTGTCAAGTACAATGACAAGCACATCCCTGGCAGTCCTTTTGTGTCAAAGATCACAGGTCAGAAATCAAAGGGGAGATGGAGAATCTATCCCGATATTCACCATTTGGCAGTGGTCATCAGTTTTGTTTTCGGGGGCGGGTGTCTGAGCACAGTTTGTTGATTTTTCTGCTCAAACATGCCGCCTAAACCTGCGTTACTCTCATGAGGTGACTCGGGTGTGCTTGAACAGGAAATTCAAAATTTTAACTGCAGGCCTAGTAAGATCTAGCTGAGATTTTGATAAAAATCTGATTTGAATGCTGAAGCAGATGCATGGTTCAGCTATTCATTATAAAGCTCCTCATGTTTCCTCTCTGTCCTCAGGAGACGACTCCATGCGCATGTCCCATTTGAAGGTGGGCTCTGCAGCGGACATACCGTTGGATATAGGTGAGCTTGA
>JBBMFX010000128.1:19590735-19606363 GCA_037832545.1 Rhabdalestes septentrionalis
GCACGGGTTTGGGTCATGTCGGTTTTCATGTTTTGGGGCCGATCTGGGCTCTAATGTAATTGAAATGTATCTAGAGTGGACAAAAGTTTTGGGACACCTTTTTTCTACATTTTCCTACTTTAAAATTGGGTGCGTCTTATGTTCCGGGGCTTCTTATACGGCAAAAAATACGGTACATTTTTCTACTGGTGCCGTCTACAGTACAAAAATGAGAAGGAAATACCCATTTATATACCACATGTTTATGCATTATTGCTCAGATAAGTCAGTTATTAGTCAGTTATCACTATTAAATATCATTACTTGCTTAATTGCTAAAACAGTAGGTTACCTGATTGCTAATATAATCACTAATAGCCTGTACTGAACTATAATACCTTATAACTACCTCATTACTTATTTTTAATGGACATAATGCCTAATCCAGCTAGAGAAATTTTGAAGACCTTTACAGTAACACTAGAGTGAATCTAACCTAATCCTAGAAAATCAGCAGGAGTTTGGATTTATGGAGCAAGTACCATATTACAGCTGTGCAGGAGCTGATGTACAGTCTGAAAGACGTGTGCATCAGGATTGAGGACGGGGGGCGCTCTCTGGCAGTAAACCTTGAAGTCTGTGTTGTAAACCTGGCTGAAGGCAGTCATGAGCTGAGCCATGTCTGATATGGCAACTTTCAGAGCACAGGGAGACAGGGAGGCTCCAGATCCAGCTGGGTCTTTCTGTAAGAACACACACTGGGAAAGAGGAGAAATAAAGGGATGAGGAAAATGTATCAGAAAGCAAAGCAAAAACAGCACCGAGCTAGAAGTGTGGTAAACAATGTCTAAACGCTGTGGTATATGACAAAAGGTCATAATCATCATACCTCTTTGCGTAGTTCCTCTAAAGCAGTCCGAGTGGACTGTAGCAGGGCTGTGGCTTCAGCTAGATCACCACCACCAACTTTACCCAGGCCTGAACAGGGGCTCCTTCAACACAAACATAAAAATAACAGAAAAAAAGAATAAAAGTTAACGCACTGACTGTTCTGGTGCACACTTAAACAAATGTACACCAAAAAGACACAAAATATAACCTGTTTTTAGAATCATCGGCTTTACTGCAGTTAGTCTTAGCCAGAGACAATTTTGTGGCTCTCAGGTGAGCCTTGCTCTTTGCTGACCAAGGATGGCAAACAGGATTCATCAGCAGCATCAAGTCAGTTAGGTGGTTTGGTGACATCAGCTCTCGGACCAGATCATCATTCCTTGCGGCTTTGTTTTCAGATGGTTTCACACTGCATGTGTTATTGGCACACCAAGCAAATATATAAAAAAAAGTTAACATAGTTTTCACTAAAGAAGAACTATCAGTGCAAGAAAGAAACTGTCTTCACCCAGAAGATTCATCATCGTTATTGTCAATGCACAGTAAGAGCTCTTCCAGAAACACGAGCTGCCGTAATGGTGGGGCTATGCCCTGCAGGCAAAAACACAAACACTTCTGTCAAATTGAACGCAAAACACAACGAATTGATCAGTGTGATGAACAACTTCCAAGAATCATAAAATGTACAGATTAACACTATACAGAGTCAGTTTAGGAATTGACTTACATTTGTAATACCAATACAAATCATATACGTTCTCCTATGGCTTTAGCTGCACTATGCTTTACCAGTACACAGTCAAATCTCTGCATTTCAGTATAAAATTAACTTAATTTTAAATAAATAATTCATACCTTGATCAGATCCTGGTCATTAGCTTTACACAACATCAATTCATGCCCAACCTGTGTGATTTCTGTGGTTGGAAGAAAGAGACCATTTATAAAGCTGATATGTTCCCTTATATACTTATACAATTGGTATTATATGTTTTAAATGTATTATATGTATTATATGTTTTGTGGATAATAAGCAAAGTGGACCATCTTTACCTTTGACCACTTTCTCATTGTCAGCCGATTTGATTGTAGATAATTTTTCTTTCAAGGATGGGCATATCCTATATGGACACACCGTTTCAGTTTTGGTCACATGACATTGCATACAATCTCCTTGTAACAGCCTGTGGTAGATTGCACTGCTAAATGTTCTGGACTGAAGTGCATACCTGCTACAAATCCATTTCAGAATGTCCAAGCGATGTAATGAAGGGGTGCACAGAAGCTCTTGCATTCTTTCATCCTCTTTCAGGAAAAGACCATCAACCAAAGGACAGCTAAGGCTCTGAATATCAATCGATTGTTTTAGTCCTTTCATTTTGAGTAACAAAATACAAGATATGGACAATAGTATTGAGACACATCCAGACGAGGTCCCTTACTTTCAATGAATTACAACCTTTGTGCTAAAGGAAACCAAAACCTTTTGAACAACACCATGATTCCAACTTTGTTGACAAAGTTTTTGGAAGAAACTTTTCGACTCCAGCATGACTGTGCCCCAATGGACAAAGCAAGGTCAATAAAGACGTGGCTGGATGAGTTCGGTAAGGAAGATATTGGTTTCACAGAGCCCAGACCTCAAACCCATCCAACGTCACTGTCTGCTCTACAGAATTAATGTGTGGGCACATATATTTCAGATACTCCGAAATCTTGTAGAAAGCCTTATAAGGAGAGTGGAAGCTGTTCTAGATGCAGAAGGGGATGGCAACTCCACATTAAAGTCTATGGGTTTATTTGAATCCAATATAATTATCATCCCTGTAGGTGTAATGGCCAAATGTCCCAATACTTTTGTCAATATAGTGAAGTTAGCATTCCTTTGCTACAAGGAATGCTAGCTCACACAAACACACAAAGTAGTTGGTACACAGTAGAATATCACTATAAGAGGACATCTACAACAATTATTAAGCAGAAAATGTTAATACTTCATAGTGAATGCTTACTCGGGTTCGTTTGTAAATGTCATGTCAAAATGAGCAAACAGAGCTAACATTGTCCTAGCCAATTAAGTCAGAGTATTGGTAAAAATATTCAATGTGCTTCGATGAAGCGTTATACTAAGGTCCGGACTAGGGTTGCAGTAGTTAACTGCTTGCAAAATTACCTGGAATATGTTGTAAACACGGACAGATAGTTGTTTCGAATCCCCCGCCATGGCAGCTGTGTCTCCAAGCACCGACCTGTTCACTGGGTTGAAACGTCCCAAATAGTTCCACACAGTGTACGGCTTTAAATGGCTTGGTCTTTCTTTTCACCGTGTTGAAACGTCCCAAATAGTTCCACACAGTGTACGGCTTTAAATGGCTTGGTCTCTCTCTCTCTCTCTCTCTCTCTCTCTCTCTCAATAGAAAAAAAGATAGTAAACCCAAATCGTGTTTTGTCTCCTGATCTAAACATCTCGTCAGACCTCCCTACATTATGATCGTGAGTATTTGAATCTCATATCAGCAAATGACAACCATAAATGACAATCATGCATACAGTTCCAGCAGTAACCGTGAGACATATGTTGCATAAGCAGCGAGGAGGAATCTGATTTTCAAGAGATTCGCCATCCGGTGCACGGCAAAACCAGGGCAGAATTGAAGGTAGCATTATTAAGGTCTCTGGTAATTCACTGTGGCGACCTACAGGGTTAAGGCAAACTGACATTTTCATTCACACGAATTCGACAAGAGTATTGGGACAGACCTGTCTTTCACGTCCAGTAAATGACAGCCTTAATGCTTCAGCATACCAAAAATAAATTTGGACAGTTCTGCCATGCTTCCAAGTTTTTGGAAATAATTTTGGGAAGGACTTTTTCTATTCCAGCACGACTGTGCCCTAGTGCACAAAGCAAGCTCCATTAAGACATGGCTAGATGAGTTTGGTGTGGAAGAACCCCATTCAACACCTTTGAGATGAACTGGAACGGAGATTGTGAGCCAGGCCTTCTTATCCAACACCGGTGCCTGAAATCATAAATGCTGTACAGATTGAATGGGCACAAATTCACTCCAAAATCGTGTGGGAAAACCCCCCAAGAAGAGTGGAAGCTGTTCTAGCTGCAGAAGGGTGTTGTAACTCCATTTTAAGGCCTATGAATTTGAATCCAATAACATTAAAATCTCTGGAGGAACTCCATAGTATAGTCTATGAATTTGAATGCAGTATCATTAAAGCCGCTGTTGGTGTAAAGGTCAGGCGTCCCAATACTTTTGTCCATGTAGTGTATCTCTGGACTTAATTTTTCTCCTATATGTGTAAGCTGCGTACAGCAAGCCTGTGTGAGTCTTAAATATACCAGAGCTAAATTAATGTGTAAATATGTGTTCTAATAAGTCAGTTTAATTTTTGTTAAAATATTTCATCAATTAATTGAAAACAGTATCAGTGTTTGAAAAACTGCATTGTGAGTTATCACTGGTGCATTGAAGAGAACTCTGTATTATAGATATTTTGTTTATTATAAAAGGCAGCACTTTCTATTAGAATTTAATGGCTTAGTGGCCTGAGGGCTTCCCTCAGGCCTCTGGTGCATGTGTTACCTTATTAAAGAAATGAGCACAGCCACACAATGAAACACAAACACAGACACTGGTCAAAGTTATTATTGTAGAATACTTTGATGGGGTTTTTTTGGGGTTTTTTATACAGACAAAAAGTGTTGACTTATTTTTCCCAGTAAATTCTTAGATTTCCATACAGTTTAGTCTACAGTATACAGGTGAGTTCTTTCATCATATATAGATACTTTTTTTCTCTTAAGTAACAGGCAGGTAATTATTAATATATTTAATAGTTTGGATTTTTTTTTCTCTTTTCTTTCTTTTTTTTTTTTTTTTAATTCATTGTAGCGCAGTAAGAGTATGCTCAGGAGAATGTGCAACTGTGTTTTCTTTTTCATTTTTTCCATCAGTTAAAAGAGCACTGTTGGAAAAAAAAACAATAATAATAGTCATATAATCGTAATAATTATCATAATAATGTACAAGATGTTTAATTTCAATTCTTTACAAAAGAGAAAAAAAAGAGGAAGAAGAGACAAAGAAAAAAACAAACAAAATGTGCTTAAATTGTAAACAAAAGATGCACATGTGCACATTTTGCCAAAAAAATGTACAGCGGTGGTGCAGTTGTACAATATTTTATATTAAATATATTATATTATATACTCTTTTTCACATTTTTGAAAATTTATCACCTTACCTTGAGTGAATTTTCTACAACGAAATGGAACAAAAGGCAGATGATGGACTTTTTGGATTATCTGTTTTCCTGTATACATACCTTCATCTCTATCCAGTTTTTTTTAGCCTGGGTGAAGCTGCTGATAGCTGGAATGGTGAGGTGGGACACCATACATATGCCATTATATATTTCATTCTGGTCTGGGGAGTTGAATGAGACTGGGGAGAGGGGGAGGGGGGGGGGCTACAATGGTTCGCAATCATCCAGAAATAAGTTATAGCTTTGAAGACTACTGTGAAACAGTTAAGCTTTTAGGATTAGATAATATTAGGCAAAGATACATCATAGTTAAGGGTTAAGTAAGTTTAGTGAACATTTCGTTCCCTGCTGGTCATCATGTTAGCGAGCTTACGTTCGTTTGGTGCACTAAAATGGGTCCACGTTCACTCAAAACCTACCAGAGCTCTCAGACTAGAGACTCTACTGGGACTGTAAGAGCAACCTGGGCCCTTTCAGTGTCTTAGACACACATTAATAGGTAAAACTCTTTCTAGGTAGTGTTAAAATGGGTGGAGGAGTCTTGTCTTACTGAGACATGTTCGTGTTCTGCTTCTGGCGTCTCAAGAGCACGCACTTCAGCATCCCTCAGTTCCTGATCTCAGCTGGACGAGCCACCCATTTTAATAAGTGTATTCACTAATACATGAGAGGTTGTGAGAGTGGCAGCGAGGCGCCACTCCAAGGCTCTGCAGTCGAATGAGGCAAAAGGATCTGGGTAATCTGTAGCAGAACATTTTTGCAGTCAATAGCACATCAATGACCGCAAAGGAGAAATGCAATGTCCACTTACTGTTAAAGAGACACAGTGAAAAGCCAGTGAAAAAATGGACCATCCATTAGACAAAGGTGAAGTCAAACTATGACAGTGAGGTGCGCTATGATTATCAACACATGCTCTGCACAGACACCACTGAGCAATGCAATGACATGAGCCACCGATGTTCATGCTTGCATTGTACGCTTTCGATGTTTGCCAGTCTCGGACAACTGGGCGCTCTACAAAAGTATTCTATACAGATAAAGGATTTCTGAGAGCCCTATGTACATGTTTTATCCAGCTTATTTCACAGAGCTGTGGACAGGACAGTCTGTTGCATAAGTGCCGGTCCCATTCCCCAGATGATTGTATTGCATTGCAATGCATTGACTAGAGCAACATGATCTTGGTTGTACCGACCCAGAGTGTTACGGGTTACAAGAGGATGCCGTCCCCTTTCTGGTACTCAGACCTATGAAGTGGCAATGGAATGTATTCGAAACTAGTGTTTTAGAACGTGTATTGGTACATCATGCATGGTACAGTACGATGCAACACGCTGTCATAAACAGCATGTGACTTTTTTTTTTGGTATCCTAGTGTGGTCTGATACCAAAACACACCTATTTCCAAACCAAAACAGCGTCATTTGCATTTTGTCAAAGTCCACTGGCGACCACAGGGGTGCTCTACCTTTAAACTGTTTGTCCAAACCAGTGAGCCCTGATAATGTGCAAAAACAAGTGATGTCAGTCTCACCGATTGTCCCTCGTTCATTTTCTTTGATAGTAAATCACACAATGAAAGTAGTGGCAGTATAAGATGGGGGTTTCCTATGCTCGTTCAAACCCTGACACCACATTCAGATGTTTCAACTTCCTCACAAACGTTTTTGTCACTACTCGATGACCTTAAAAACCAAAAAGAAAGGATGTCTGAAAGCAAGGATGACTCAGAATGGATTTAAAGGGCCAGCAAGTATGAATGTGCCATGAGTGAATCATACTATTTCACAATGCTTTTAAAGGGTAAATGCATTTAGTTGGTATAATCTGAAAAACATGTCAAAAGGAACCTAAATTAACAGTCCTAATAACATGATGGATATCTGAGACTTGGCCAATCCAGCTCCAGTTTCAGCCAATGCAACCACTGAGATGATCCTGAGGCCTGAACTGATATGAGGGAAAGTCATCAGGACCAGCTATAATTCCTGAACAAGTCTGTGAAATTAGACTGCCCAAAACTTCTAACCCTGTAGCATATTTCAATCAATACATTTGGATGTTTACAATGGTATGAACTTAAAAGAATGGCTTTTAGATTAAACAAACCTTACCTCCATCAAAAGTTTATACAATAAAATGACAAACACCCCAAAAAAACCAAAACCAAAAACCCAAAATGGTTTCATAATGGAGGTTAGCCTAGTAAATGAAAATAATTTTTTTTAATGATTTGTTTCGCTATTTGCAGATGTTATAATTTTAATTAACTTTTAGCTTTTTTAATTTACTGTAACTTTACTTTGTTAGTACTTTTTCTATTTTCAGGACAGACACAACACATACACACACACACACACACAGAAATAGACAAAGCGCGAGTGGAAAAAGAAAAAAAGTTGCCAAGCAAACAATAAATAAATAAACAAACAAACAAAAAAATAAATAAATACTTGTATAAATAAATGAATGAATAAATAAAATCAATAAAAACCCTCAATAAATAAACAAACATCGTTAAAGCTAATCCATAAAGCATTAGTCGTAGAGTAATAAAACTGTATGTCCAAATAGAGTAATGATAATCCGAGCACTAACGATGATCAGAATAATAACGATGGTCAGAATAATAATAACGTACCTATGAGTGTAATAACGATGTAGATAACATCACTAAAAACGTGGAGTAATTGGACCCCTATTCTGCCTGCAGGGAGCTCAGAATGCCTCTTTTCCCTCTGAAAGTCAAAAGTCACACTGATTTTACCATTAAAAAGTTTCATCTGACCAGATTTCCTTCCCACCAAAATCCTAACTCTGTCCCAAATGGGGGATGCGATTCTCACCTTCCTGGGCCTGGTCTCAGTCCCCACAGACACACAGCACACTGGCCTCCCCTCTACACAGTGAGAGGAAGTTGGTGTCTGTGGGCCTCTAAAGACATAGGTGCTTCAATGGGTGGTGGTAGAGAGGGTGAACGATGGTGATTCAGTGGAATTATTCTGTTTACAGTAGTTGGGGTAGAAGCACACCCACTGTTGTGTCCACAGGAGTTCTTTGATCGCCTCACATGTCTGTTTCCTCAGAGTCCTTCAGGTGACTTTCTTCCAGGCAGTCATAATGAGGTCTCCAGGCTGAGGAGGGGGCACGGCTGTCTGGGAAAGGAGGTCCAGTGTCCGTTGTGGTCTGTGGGTCTGGTCAGAATGTGGATGCTGCTCTCGATAGCATTGTTGTTGCGGTTGGGCGTGGCGGGCAGGCTGTACTGGCGGTAAGGGCGGGGGTGCTGGCGGGCCGGGGGCGGGGGGGGAGGTTTGCGGAGGGCCGGGTGCAGGTACTGGTGGTAGTGGTTGTGCTTGGACAGTTCCGATTCTTCGTCGATGTCCGTGTCGTCGATCAACGGGATGTTGTGGATGAAGTCGTTGATAAGAAACTCAGGGTGCGCCATGAAGTTGTGGATGGAGTTCCTGGACTCGGGCTTCTCGATGCCGTCGTAGAGGGAGCTACGGAACGCTTTCACCACCCGCATCTGAGGGGAAGAGGAGGGAGATGACGTGGAAGAAGAGGCAGAAAAAAGGAGGGATAAGGAGGGAACAGGATATAAAAGGAAGAGGCAGGACAAAAGATGGAGTAGTGAAAGTAGGGAGAGGGTATGGGAAGAGAAAGGAGGTGGAAACAAAGACATCTTTTAGTATGAGTCTGGTAGACACTGATCCTGGACATCGTAGGACCTTCTCTGGACATGCCTCAGTATGCACAGACAGCTCAAGATCAAGTTGCTGCAATGTAGCATCTGCCCTATCGTTACAATTTTTTAAAAGTATTTAGTAAAAAAAAACCTTTAAGATTCTTTCCTTTCAATGAAACATTTTTACTGGCCATTTTGTTTTTCTTGGCTTTTTTGCGGTATGTGTTGGGCTTTTAAAAAATGTTTTTTATCTCGAACAATGAAATATCTTGCGCAACTAGATCTTAAGAGTTTCTTAAAGAAAGAGATGACAAATGAAAAAAAATCATAAGCAGAAAAAGACTTGTACAGTCAGTTCACCACTGTCACTCACAGATGGATGTTCATTCTCATGAACTCAAAACTGAACACACCAGGCTTCGGACAGGAAGACGGACGGAGGGAAGCACACGAGTACAAACACAGCCAACACAAAACAAATGCCAGCAATGTGTGTATACCAACCAGTTAGAAGAGAACGGAAAGAGGAAGAGACACGGGCAGATAGCGAGAGGCGGAGAAAGAATGTGGTGTCTTAATACACACATAGACGCACATAGCCAAAGGAAGAGACAGTGGGTTAGAATCTGCAACAGAGTGCTGGGAGCAACATTAAAAGGGGAAGAAATGGCGAGACACATACGTGGGATTGAGGGTCCATCTGGTGGGATGGAGGGAGGATGCAGTGAGAGGGGTGGGAGGATGCAGTGAGAGGGCACTGCTCCTATAGTCATGAAGTATGACTGATGCCTCATTGGCTTAGCAGCAGCCAGGGGCGTGGCTACATCACAGATATGCAAAATAAGCAATACAGCTTAATGGTCACATGACTGTGATGTGGTTTCACGTGTGAGCATGCACAGCCTAATAAAGCCATCAACCAATAAATGTCTATGTAGAGAGGTGTTATGGGCTGTTAGCAGATTGCAGAGTAAAGATTTTCTTTAACTTTCATGTGTTTCTGACCAAAAAAAGTCACGATTTTCTTTGTAAGATTTTACAAAGATTCATGTGATGATTTTTTTCCCTTAATGATCATGAATGGTGAAAGTTAATGAATGTTTGTGTATTCATTACTTAATGCGGTGCTTTATAGCATTATAACATGACTAACCTAATATTATAATGTGTGATAGGCTGGTGCGTGGCTTAGTGCACATAAGTGCATTTTTCAGTTATTAATTCTAAAGATATACACAGTTCTATCTGTCACATGTAGCTCACAGCCAGTTATCACAGACAATATAGTTTTTAAAGGTTTTTCTCCCCTTTCTCCACAAATATCAAAGACTCACAAAAAAAGAGAAACCAATGGACAGTTGATTTAGTCCTACATTATTCCTTTAAAGCGTATCAGTAAATACTATAAATGACGAAATATAACTACTGTACAATATATAGCTGTGAGAGTGTGGACTGAAATGTGGGACATTTCGCGTTTAAAGGTTTATGAATTAAAACACCTGAGATAAGTCTAATGCTGAAAGCTTGATGACTTCAGCCTACTCTTGACTAGGGAGATTTCCTGCCATGCTGTGTACTTGACACCCACTTGTGACAGATGACCTTAACAAGCACTGTCACACTGACAAGCACAGAACAGGCACAATGAACACAGACATGGCAAAATCAGCACAAACACATAGAGTGTGGGGACAGTATCGTATGCCTGGATCCTGCCTGCCTCCGAAGGTAACACAGTTCAGGATTTTTCCTACGTTTGGCATCATTGCGAAACATGATACTTTGTAGTATTAGTGGATCATTTTTAGATGGTAGTTAGAAATAGAGGATAAGAGAGTGTGTGAGAGAGAAAGATAGAGAGAGAGCAGAGCATTGTTTGGCATGCAGCAGTGCAGACAGGTACGGATGGGAGAACAGAAGAGCTTGGCGTGAGATTTTGATGCGTTCTGCTGCAGGCTGGCTAACCAGGAAAAGAGTGAAGGAGCACAGGAGCCAATCAGAAACCAACAAACACAGTGGATGCGCTCATTCCAGTGCAGCTGTGTCGTTCTGTTATGGAAACAGAAGAACAAACAAAAGAAAGAAAACTACAGTGAAAACAAAAGCGTAGATATATGAAGGCATGGTGATAAAGCAGCCAGGCTCATGCTGTAAGGATAAATCAAATGAAGCTGTAGCACATATACACACACACACATCTCTGATGTGTATATATATATATATATACATAGAGAGAGAGAGAGAGAGAGAGAGAGAGAGAGAGAGAGAGAGAGAGAGAGAGAGAGAGAAAGAGAGACACTTACCTAAAGGATTATTAGGAACACCTGTTCAATATCTCATTAATGCAATTATCTAATCAACCAATCACATGGATGGATGGATAGATATAGATAGATAGATGGATGGATGGATGGATGGATGGATGGATGGATGCATGGATGGATGGATGGATGGATGGATAGATAGATAGATAGATAGATAGATGGATGGATGGATGGATGGATGGATAGATAGATAGATAGAGATATAGATAGTATTGTGCAAATGTCTTGAGCCTCCCCCTATTCTTTATTTAGCTTGTGCCTTGTTGGTACAAGATACGTTAATATTTTAATATTTAATGCTCCAGTTACTGTCTCCCTGGCTCCCTCCCAGGGACAACCATGCTGTCTGACAGTAATATTGTGTTCAGTCAGTTTGACCCTATCAGCCCGACCTATACATCTTTCATTTCTCTCAGAGTGTCCTCTATGCCCTGTTCATACACTGCGACCGGTTAAGTGCGACAGAGTACACGCTAAACTTTTCAGTAACAGGTTCCCAGCCATGTTTATTACTTTGCTGATTGAAGAACATCCTTTTCTTATGTCTGTAAGCACAAGGCATGTTTCATTCTATTTCCAGAGGCGGGAACTGAATTAATAATACTGACGCAAAGTATGACAGACCTGCGTCAAACATTAGCTCACCCTTCAGCAGGTTTAATGTCACCGTGCACCGATATAAGATATTTCTCATATTTATACAGTGTCCTGTGCTGAAAGCTAGAATCCTGCATAATTTAATGGCTAATAAGGCAGGCTCATGCGGCGGAGTTGGTGGGAAGCACTCCGACCAAGGCACCACTAACCACTTCTCCTGATGGACCTGCCTTTGAAGCACCGCATGCTAGAACATAATTATACCGCAGGCGCAGTTTCTGACATTCCAGGTTAACATGCATAGCATCACAGAATTGTGCTGACGACTCGTCACAAATCGTTTTTTCTTCGACCTGGATTTTTCCAAAAGGGAATTTGGGATGGACAATGAATGGGTGGCATTTGAATATGTCAAATTTATGTAAGATTTATGATATTTGTGACCTTTACTTTACCGGTGTAGAAGCAATTCATTCGTTTCGAGGCACTTTAATGTGTTTTGCGATGGTTATCTTTCAAGTTGTTCTTTGCATTCGCCATTTTAACATAGTTTGTCATACTTAAATGTAACGTATAATTTATGTCTTTAAACAGGATAAAGTGTACGTGTAGTGGCCTTCTCATTTTGTCGTATCAACGTCATCTACAGATTTTGACAGCAGTTGGACAGATATTTCTCGAGATTCCCAAATGGTTTATTGAGTTATGCTTTATTCGCATCCATATTATTTGAAAAGGTCTCTTGCTGTATTATTGCGCTGTTTTGAGGAATTTAAGAGGAAGTACAGCCTTCACACATGTTACAATGATGCAACATAAAATAATGATATTAAACAATGTCTGAATAATTTTTTTTTTTTTTTAAGACTGTATAATATATTAATTTGATTACTGTTACTGAATTATTTTTACGAAATATCAAATTAGCAGCTTTGTGTCAATTCCCTCCTCAGTTTCCTATAAATAATCCAATATAAAAATAAGTTGTAATTCACTTCCACTTCACGTTCAGCTGAACTGTTCATAAGTGTTGGATCCTTGAAACAAGGACAAGGTTTACACTTTTATTTCTAGGACAGTGTAGGTTGCTTAATTTGATGAAATAATTATTGTAATATATTTAGTATGCCAAAATATATTGATTATTTTCCAAATGTTTATGATGGGTATGTTGCTTGTATACAACTTATTGGATAAAAAAATATTATTAAAATATTGTTCACATATCATAAGTATTTTTCAATGACAATTTTTTTTTTCAAATAATATTTCATTGTAAAATATGTTTGGTTTTTTTGTTTTTTTTTGATTGTGGGAACATTAGCGAGTTGCCGTGCGGTCGTGTGTTCACAGTAAAGCTTAAATATGAAGCCAGCCATCCTGATGTGCCACTCCATGTTAGATCAAAGTACCATGGGCCACCTCAGGCCTGTGTTCTCATTGTCAATTTAAAGCTCTAAAATGCTCAAGTGCAGCTGCTGGACTTGCACAGTGGATGGAGTTTCCAAGAAATGGCTGTACGCTTGGTGCTGGCCCTAGAATTACTTGTCCCAAATACACACATTGATTGTTTTCCCAGCGATGGCACCAGTTATTTCTTGCACATAGTAGTACTGGATAAACAGGCTAATCTGGTTTTCCATGCTGGAGAAGGTTTGGGCTCATTTTGAAGTGGATCTTCTCATTGAGGCCACTAATCACTTCAAGGTAGTTCATAGCGGTGAGGAGAGAACCCAACAATCACAGTTCTCCCAGTTTATCTTGACTGGTGCAGCATAAATATATAACTGCTGTGATGTCTGCACTGACTGGCCCTAGTGAAGGCTAGTCCTAGTGAAGGCTAGTCCTAGTGAAGGCTAGTCCTAGTGAAGGCTAGTCCTAGTGAAGGCTAGTCTAAGGACAGAACCAGCAGTTCTTGACTGTAACAAATGACGCTTTTCCATCGACACAAGGAACCATGCTGTACCTCGAACAAATGTTTTTCATTATAAAAAAGTGACCCATACCTAAGACGAACCCGAGCAGGGCCGAAAACAGGCCACAGCCAAGCTGGCAGCAACACTGCTTTCTGATTGGTCCAAAAGTCGTCACAACATGGAAAAAGCCCATTGTTTTTTACTGTCTGTGCAAAAAAAACTACAACAATAGAGAAACGAATTAACAACTGAGAGGTCGACAAAGTACAGGCATGACTGTCTGTTTGGGCTGAAGATACATTTCAGTGTTCTGTTACTCTTACAAATGTATCTTTAACTTGAACGTGATCCAGGACACCACTAACAAGTTCACTGGGTTTGGTTTCCACTGCATGGATAAAAAATGCTGAGAAAATAAAACTCAAGCATGACTATAAATAGTAAAAGATCCCAATCACACTATCTGCTCTGAAAGAGAAATTTTCCTCTGGTTCGACTCCATGGACGTGGTTTTGGGATGACCGTTTATATACTGTGAAGAGAGAATAGCACAGTTCTCCGTCAGACTGAGATACACTGGAAAAACAAAACGGGCTGCAAGTTCAGCCCCATTACTGCACAGTGTAGGAAAGGCATGTTTCCTGTAGACCTTTGGAAAACGCCTAAAAACATACGCCGGTTTTGGTGGATTACTGATGCCTTCACACGGAAAGACTCCAACCCAACTTTCTTGTATTGATGACAACTTTTAAGTACACCAAACACACTTTTAATGTCTTTTAGTGTGGCAAAGAAACTTCTGTGCAGGTTTGTTGCATTCGAAACATTTGGAAACATTTCACACATTTTTTTGAGCCGAGTCTCCTCTCTCCTTTGTCCATGCCGGAAGACCGTGATTAATGTTCTTCGCTTGTTTCACAGCAACTTTGTACATCTTCCTTCATTTTTCTTTCATTACATGGCAGGCTCTGGTGGCCTTGAGATCTCTGACTTCTTTTTGTGTTATGAATCAAATCTGTTCAGGCAGAAGGCATCTATCCTTCTATGCACGGATAAGAGATTTGAAGTTTTCATTCATGTCCCTTACAATAAAAAACGGCTACCATTACACACCTGCTGAGTTGCCCGATGCCACAGCAGCTTCACTGGCCTGTAAGAGACGTGTAATGGCCTTCAGATTGATTTCCTTTTGATCCAAAACAAAAAACAAAAAACGGAAGGAGTCTGGCTCTTCATAGCTCCTCACCTAGAGGCAATTTACAGTCACTGCCTGAATGGCAAGTCAATATTTCACAGGACATTACACACATGCTTAGAGAAGCAAAAATCAGAGCCCAATTATGTGACTGCTTAATAGCCTTGATTGCCTTAGCTTGCGAGAATGTCATTTCCTTCCTTTACCGTTGTGACAGGAGGCCGCGTAATGACTCAAGATTGTAGGATTACAATCAAGCCTCGCAGAGAAAATGTCCGGCCGTTTATCGCTGTTGTCCTTAGCGCAGGTGTTTGAAGCACCAACCAGTAACTGCAACCAGTGAGAGACAAATGGCCAAAATTACACTTCAAATGCCCACACTAAACTCTCTGAGCATCATTCACTGAAAATGTGCTGAAATGAATGGCATGAATAGAGCTGAGTGTGGAGGGGGAGGGCTCTGAAGGTATCTGACCTGGAACTGAGAACATAAGTTTCTCTTTGGCTTCTTCACTGAAGCCTCTTGTCCAGTGGACGATAAGAATCAGTGAGGAGGGAGAGAGGGATTGCTTTGGAGGCCGAGAATCAGAATGAAGGACAAATTTACAAACATTTCCCACCTGGCATCTGAAAGAAATCACTCACAATCAGGTTTTATCAACCTACTTAAAGGAGGAAGACTGTTTTACACCGGTTATATTTACTGAAATCAGAGTTTACTGATACACTCTGAGTTCTGAGGGTAAACACCGGT
>JBBMFX010000128.1:19657833-19670901 GCA_037832545.1 Rhabdalestes septentrionalis
TTGAGATAAACTCTCAGTTGCAACTTTCATACATGACCGATCGAGGCTAATATACAGTACTGTACAACAGTCTTGAGCCACACCTCATTTCTTTACCCTTTATTTTGAATCACATTGTAGGTGCAAAAATACTATTTTATGCCTGTCCAACTGTCTTCTCTTTGGCATACTGAGTAGATTAAATGAAAGAGTAGATAAAATGAGAGAAATAACATTACTGAGAAACTGGTCAGGTTCAGGGACTCTTCTTAAATGACAGTCTTCCAGAGTCGTTCAGAAAGCCTAGAGAACTGTTCCTCAAGGATACATTGAAATACACCCAAATCTGGCCCTTTGGAAGCAAACTGTAAAGCAATTAGACTAAACACCTTTGCACAGTAATGTACGGGTCCTAAAATTATTTTAGGATTTTGCTAATTATGAATTATAATGCTGTTATTTATTAAACTGTGCCCTTGCAATTTTACAATTTCCCAACACCTGATTTAATTACTAAGGTTGGTTCTGGTGCTGATACAGCCACAGCGCAACATTAAAGTTCTGTCTGTTCTTCTAAAGAGATCTCCTATAAATTCATAGAATAGGAGCCACACCATCCATCCATCCCAGCTATACTTAGAATACAATACTTTGTCTCTTCCAATGAGGCGGATAGTGTACCCGTCCTGTAGAGGGTTATTCTGGCCAACTCTGTGTTAATTCAGTCAAAGGAGAGAAAGACAGATGCCTTCCCAACCTCAGTACTGTGAAGGGTCTCGCTGGCTCTAACTGGGTAATGTGTCAATCGCACCTCGTTTAATTAGATACAGCACTGGATACGAAACGGAAGGGTCAGGCAGTTTTTTTTTGTATTCGTGCAATTTTCAGAGTCCTTCCCTAATTCACTCTTTCATTCCCTCTCCTCTGCCTCCGCTCGTCCTTCTCCGTCCCTGCCCGTTCCTCGCACGTGTGCTCATCCAGCCAGCAAAATATTCATCAAATGAGCTCCAGATCAAAACAAGTGGACGGAAATATCTGCACATACAGCTACAGACTATGTAAATTCCCACAGTCGGTGATGCAAATAATTTATACAATTTCTCTCAAGAGAGCAAGACAACTGCACTGGCCCGAGGTTTCCATGGAAACCTACAGATGCCTCCGACTCCCACAAAGATCCTTCGGCCTCGCTATTTCCTGACGCACACACAGTCATTTTCTTTCATGCTCTCTCTCTCTTCTCTCTTTCTTTCTCTCTCTCTCTCTCTCTCACACACACACACACCCTCGCACATACATATACACGTAAGCACATTGACTTAAAACATGCCATCACAAGATTTGCTGTCTCCATCACTGATGCTGTTGCTGTTTTTCTTGCCCACTCACACACTGCGTGTCTCATGAGTCTCACTGGGCTGAAGGTGTGTGTGTGTGTGTGTGTGTGAGTGAGTGTGTGTGTGTGAGGTTGTCAGTATCGGCCCACAGGGCTGGGAGTGTGCTGGAGAGACACAGTCATCACTCGCTCACACGTTGACTCACTAACCCTCTCAACCTCAGCACCACCAGACTCTCTTCCTTCTCCCTTTCTCCTCTCTTTTCTTCTCCCTTTCTCGCCTCTTCTCTTCTCCTTCTTCTCCCTTTCTCCCCTCTTCTTTTCTCCTCCTTCTCCCTTTCTCCTCTCATTCTTCTCTCTTCTCCTCCTTCTCCCTTTCTCCCCTCTTCTCTTTTCATCCTTCTCCCTCTCTCCCCTCCTCTCTTCTCCTCCTTCTCCCTTTCTCCTCTCATCCTTCTCCTTTTCCCCTCTTATCTACTCCCTTTCTCCTACCTCTTGTCCTCTTCTCCTTCTCCTTGTCCCCCCTTTTCATTTCCCTTACTCCTACCTCTCTTCCTCTCCTCCTTCTCCCTTTATCCCCTCTTTTTGTCTCTTTCTCCTACCTCTCTTACTCTCCTTCTTCTTCTCTACACTCTTTTCTCCTCTCCTCCTTCTCCCTCTCTCCCCTTTTCTCTTCTCCCTTTCTCCTACTTCTCCTCCTTCTCCCTTTCTCCTACCTCTCCTCCTCTCCGTTATCCTTGGCCTTTCTTTTCCTCAGCCCTAGACATTTCATTTTTCAATTATACCTGAAAGAGTGTGTAGCACTTTGGTTAGCAAGTCCCTGTTAAAAACGCTTCATGAACACATTGGATTCATCTGCTTTGATCTTCTCACCTTTCTTCTGCTCCCTTTACTCTCATTTCTTCCTCTCGCCTTTTTCTTTTTTGCTCCTCGGCTTCCTTTTCCTTTACCACGCTCTCCTTTGTGCCCTCCTTCGCCTCTCCTGTTTTCATTTTTCAGTTACTTTAATTAGTGCGTAACTTAATCTGCTGTGTAAATACATGTAACATGCATTCATCTCCTCTTTTACCATTTCCTGTCCTCTCTCTTGCTCTCCTTCCCTTCCTTTTCATTTTGCAGTTAAGATTTTATTTGAATTATTCTTACATTCCTTTATTCTTCCTATTGGCCTTTCCATTTCATCTTCTCTTTCTGTTTAAAATTCCTCTCTGGTCAGTTTTCCTTCGATAGATACATTTACCTTGACTTGTCTTTTCTACTCTCTTTTGCTCTGCTTTGCGCTCCCCTCTTCTACTCTGCTGTGTTGTCCTCGCTTTCATTTTCCACTCATCTCCTTTCGGTTCTCCTCCAGTGTCCTCTCCTCTCTTCCCCTCTGGTGTCTGCAGTGTTGCAGTAACGAACAGGGTGAAGGTTACTGGTGGTGCAGTGCTGACTGTAGATCAACAGGGGTTGTGCATGTCACATGAATATGGATGGGAGGTCAGACCTCAAATCATAATACGTTTGCATTTGGGACGACGCGCCTGTGAGTGCCTGCAGGGTTAATAGTCACTTGCAGAAAGCCATTCCATCAGAGCCTGTGAAAGCGGTTCCATTTCCCATCAGAGGGCCCCGGTTAAACCGCGCTGCAGCTGTGTTGTGTGTGCAGGAGGCAGATGGCTGAAGATTATGCTGAGTATTCATATTGATCTGTTTTCCCCAAACCTTTTCCAGGAGCGTGCTAGCGTCCCATTAGGTGATATATTGTTGATAATGCGCTGGTGGCGAGCAACCCCAGGTCTAGCCTGGTGCTGCACAACCCAATCTGCTCAGGCTGCAATCAGGGAGTGTGTGTGTGTGTGTGCGTGTGTGTGTGTGCGTGTGTGTGTGTGTGTTAGAGAGAGACAGAGAGGAGCAGTATTACATAAATTGCGCCTTATGTAATGTGTCTAAAGTAACCAACAAAAGAACAGTGACACAAACACGCACACCATCACTAATTCAGCAAACCCCTAGAGTCCATCCAAAAAAAACAAAAACTCCCAAATATATTCGTTCAAATAATTATTACTAGTCAATGATATAATGACCACTCAAACACATTTCACGCATTCAGACTTATCAGACAGTTATGAAAATGAATGTTTTTGATCTTAGTATATATCAACAGGTCAAGCATGAATAGAACAGACATTCACACTTTGGTAGAAACTGCAACAAGGCTGGATGAGCTTTAGTAGCAAAACTGTCAGTTTTAGTCCGAATAAAGATCTTGTTTTAAGCCTCCCCAGAGGTTTCCAGTTTCAGTAGGTTCAGAGATGCTCCGGCTGTTACAGTCACTTCTCAGCTGAACTGTGTTGTTTCAGCTAGTCAGACCTAGACAGGTTATAAACAACAAAAATGAATCGGGCACAGTGTCAAACTGGCTCGACTGCATATTAAAAAAAAACAAGATCTGATATTACCTAGTATTGACTTACGGATACTTACAAATACTGACAGCAAGTGTAGCATCACAGTGCTTAATGCCAAAGTGCCTGAACAGCAGATCTATATTGTAATTTCACACCATAATTACCTTTTTCCATCTCCATATCAATACATAACTCTCAAAAGCAGGAAAATACAGTGACAACATGAAGCAAACTGATTACATAAATAATTACAAATACTGATTGCCAAATTGCAGTATTGGAAAAGTACTGAACTCTTCATCTTATAGTGTAATCTTCCCTAAAGTGCTATAGAACATAGTACATTTCATTTAAAAAGAAAAAAACAATTCCCTTGATTTTAAGTTATTTGGTGGAATGAATTATTGAAATATTAGCATTTAATATAAAAGTACTAATATTATATTAGACTGGTATCGATCAGCCAGTATGAACTGTTTTAATATCAAAATTGGTATCGTAAAAGATAATGTGGTGTCAAGCCATCTCCATGGATAAAACTGATATTTGTCCCTCGATCAGTGCTTGATTTAAGTGTGATCACAATATATACTGTACACCTTTAGACTGCATATTGAAAAGCCCTATTTTTTATTCTATACTACATTGTGACATAGTAATTTAGTCTTTTTTTTTTTACATTATCCTATTTTTTTGTTTTTCTCAATTTTGCTCCCCTTACGTTTGTACTGTCCACTGTCTGCCATTACTATGCAAATTTCAGACTTGTGGAACTAATAAAGGTTTATATTATCTTATCTTATCTTGTATTGTATCGCTGATATTGTTCTGTTATACTGAATCGGTGCGTCACTAATTTTGTAAAGACATTTGATCCCGGTATCCGACAGCACACAACAGAACAAAACAGGAAGCTACTCCGTTTCTTGGTTCACTTAGATCCCAAATTCAATATCAAAGGCAGTGGTGTTAAAAAAAAGGCACAGAAGTGTTAGGGAATGAGTCAGTGTGCTGCGCACTTCATTCTAATTAGAGTGCCTGAACACTGACAGGGCCCTAATGCACAACCCAAGCCCAGAGAAAAGCAGATGTAATAAAGTTTTCTGCATGTCGTCGCCAGTGTGAATTCAAACCAGGCTTCACATACAATCTCCCGTCGTCTGCAGGGTACAGCATGTACGAACAGCATCGGCCTTCACTCACCATACCTGCATCCAAAGTCCTTGAGAATTAATTTGCCCTTGCGTAAAAGGGATGCTGTTCAGTCTGAAGCACCCAAATCTTTTTTCTTTCTAAATATATCTAACCAAAACCCTTCTTATGAGCCCCTCTTATAAACATGCTACTGCATTAACACTACTCACACAACACTCGAATGAGGTTCCTGATGTACTGTTGCTTTACTGGTAAGCACTTTTAAAATGCACTGATGAAACAACAACATGGCATGGCTGAAGACTGCTCTGTATGATTCTGATGATAATGATTAACGTTTGTTGGCTTATATGAATGCCTTGATTAATCAAAACACCCACAGGAACACTCATCTGAAACGCTGGTCAAGATGCACACAGTAAAAACACTGTGGCTGGTTAGAATCCACACACAACATCCCACAACCCTCTGCATTAACGATTAAGACATGCATATTGTGCAGTCATATCCTCCTGAGAACCGAAGAAAAAAAGACAAATAATATTTTGTGTGATTTTCTATCTATTTGGGCCTAAAAAAACACCTTACACATTTCTGTGAATATATTTTTTATTTTAATTTCCCAGCATGTCCACTGTAGTGGACAACAGGATTATTTCTGTGCAAATGAAAAAGCAATACTAACCTATTCAATCTTATCATAACAACACAATTCTGCATCACTGGTGTGTTGCTTGTTGCTTGCAAGGACAATGAAACCTCTGGATATTTTAAGTGTAATAGTCCTAGAGGCGTGGTTTGTTTTTGATTCTCCAGAGGAACATTTTGCATTTGCTGCACCTCCTGCAAGTATTGCCATTGCCGACCTTGTTCCAGCATGAAAACCCATCATATGCCACATCACTGGAAAGCCCAAGATATCCTCTACAGCAGCGGTCCCCAACCTTTTTATCTCCGCGGACCAGTCAACGCTTGACAATTTTACCACAGACCAGGGGTGGGGTGGGGTGTGGGGGTGGGTGATTTTTGATACATAGATCAGTGGTCCCCAAACTTTATTTCGTCACAACCCGGTTTAAGATAAGAAATCCGGTCATTTTTTCAAAATAAAACATCATTTAGTCTCTGATGGTAAATAAAAAGGAAATACTGTAATTTTTCCGTGCAGCCCGCGGACCGGTAACACGTGACCCACGGCCCGGTACCGGTCCGTGACCCGGGGGTTGGGGACCGCTGCTCTATAGAACACTACAGGCCTTGATGCGTTACCTCCAAATACTTAGGGAAGATACAGGTGAACAAAATGGCCATTAAAAAGGACGTAAATGAATGGGCCGGGTCTCAGGTGGATATAACACCTGGTCCAGCCGTGGCATGTCTGTCTGAAGACTGAAAGAAAGCAAAGTAAATATACACACACTGTGCATTTGAATAATGGCATGCTTGCAACTCTGCTGGTGTGGTTTGAAAGACCCAGTTGTCACAGTGCCAAAAACAAATCCGCTAACATCCAACGACTCCTGGCGAGAGCCTTAATTACTGCCACTCTCAGAACGGCAAATCAAAATACACACGCACAAACTCTCTAGGGACCGGTGGGACCAGGAAAAAGGCCCAAAATAGTCCTGCGGACAAGTCAGGATTTCAAGGAGCCTTTCTTTGTCGTCCCACAAATGGAATGTGAGCAGACATTAGGTATCTTGAGGAATTAGATTCGTGACAGTAACTTACTGTCAGCCTGAGTTTCCTTTAGGATGAAAAATCCTCCTGCTGTGAAGCAGCTTCCTGATGTTCTGTTTCCAAAAATGGAACAAAGAGAAATGATACAGTGGGAATGGACAGAGAGAGAGAGAGAGAGAGAGCGAGAGAGAGAGCCTAGTCCATTCCTTTGCAGCTTTGATGTGTGGGGTCAGACATCTCTGGAGTTATTTCTGCAGGATGACAAACGTGCATGGCTGAGAACATGCGCGAGAGCTGGCTCCTTCATCTAATTGCGAGTTTGTAGTTTTGCTAATGCGGAAAATAAACCCGACTCCCACAGGCGGCCTGTTTGGCGAGGCTGGCGGGGACAAGGGTTGGATCCAGCCCGGAGCCTCACGGGCCCCGGCTGCTGGGGCCTCCCGGAGACGAGTCGCCTCGTGCGGGCTGTAATGAAGACACTGTCATGCGGACGGAGAGAAGGAGATTCTGAGGAGTCTGACTGACCAGAACACGAGCAGACATGCTCCCACAGGAACTCGCAGACGGCCGAGAGATGAGAGGCAACAAGCTGCTGGCAGCCAAGAACACCCGGTGGCAATCGCTCGCAATGTCTGAGAACATTCGCTTCGGATCTATCCGGATACTTCCACATGTACGCTTCCCCACACACATCTTCCCGGTACACTCACCACACACTGGTCCCGGCACCGGCCCACAAACTAGCTCATGGCTGCCCGCTACTTCACTTGGTGAAAGGGTTTTCACACGCTCATGTTCAGGAGGAGATTCGGGGTGGGGCGGACAGAGTTTGCACCCTGCATTTTGAATTTTACTCGAATACAAATACGAATACGAATAACTTTCCCCTTTCAACAAATACAAATACAGATATGAATAGCAGCCGCTCTGCACACCCCTATTGGCTACTGTGTATAAAAATAATGCAAATATCTGTTAACGACAAAACAGAAAACCATTTTCAAACATTTTCTTACACTACACCACACAGTTCCAGTGTATGTGTGTGCATTCTACGATACTAAACTGAAAAAAAATGCTTTACAAATGCTCAACATTTTTTAAGAACTTCATAGCGTCATTTTCTTATTTCTTAGTTACTATCAGAATTATACATTACAACAGAGAGAAACTAAATTGCATGTAAATGTATTAAAATATGTGAATTTTTAGATATGGTATCTGTCATAATATTGTATAATTGTACATGTCAGCTGCACTAAATGTTGTCTTGTTGTTTTGTTTTGCTGTTTTGTTGTTCTTGTGTTTTGTTTGCACTCTCTCTTGCTCGTTGTGTATTTTGTTGCATCTGCACCTTTCTTGTGGTGTTTCTGTTTTCGTTCTTATGTTTCAAACCGGTCCTGGAGGACCGTTGCTTCATTTCACTTGACATGCCGCTGATTTTTATTTTGCTTTTATTTGCTCTTAAACCGGCCAATTAAAAAGGCAAATAATTAACAACAATCAAATAAGCCTTATAAATAAACCCAACTGCCTAGTAAGCACAATCAATTATGCACAACTGTACAATGAAAAGCCCAGAAATTTTTATATAGAGGGCTAGGCCTCACCTTCCTCATGTTATTTTCCTATATTACCAGACCACTGATTGCACTCGTGCCTTCCTTCTAAGGATGGTCAAAATCATTTTGAAAATTCAAATGACTTGATCATTCAAATTGATATTTGATGATGTATTTACTGTTCAAAAGATGAGTGGAATGTTTAATTGATACTAGGTCGCTGTGTTTGGTGTGTCATTCAGGTTGTTGTAGTCCAATTTCCATCTTTTTTCAAATGTGAATCTGCAAAATATCAGATATCGAAATCATTACGTTGGTGAATTTGTTTTAGAAATGTTCAAATCTGTTGTAATTTCAGAGATACACAATTTTCCTATCCCCTAATTCTCTACAGAGAATAAAGCCACGTGAAAGACTTTATATTTATATACGATATTTATATTAAACCTTTTTAAATACATATTTTCTGAAATGTGTCTAGGGCAAATTTATCAGATTCACTCAGAATGACTGTATAGGTGAATCCGTATTAAGTAATGTATATCTCTTTCTCTGGCTACGTTGTCTTTTAAGAGATACAGCTTCTAATTCCATACTTATGATGAAACCCCAGAGAGGAAAGGCACCTGAAAGACACCCCCCCCCCCCGATATGCGTATTAAATCTGTCTAAATATTCCAGTGAACAAAGTCTGAAAACCTTTCCTCCTCACTGCTGTGCACTAATCCTGGTGCTGAAGGAGAGAGACATTACTTTTTGCTTGGTGAGTGCACTCCACCTTGGCTCGCCCTCCCTCACTTTCTCCCACTGGCCACTTTATTAGCCCCACTCCTCTCCTCTCCTCATCCCTCTCTCTTTGTTTCTCCAATTATACTCTACTTACAGCCCCACACTCCACTTCCTCCCAGTCACTCACGCTGCAGTAGCCTGCATCCTCTCACAGCAGCCGCTCAGGCAGAGCTGTGGACTGCATTGGCGCAAGAGTCTACCGGGAGTAACATAAGGAGGAGAAGCTCAGGCTCGGGCTGCGGAGGAAACAGCCTTAACAACTGCGCAGGCCGTCTGAGTCTCTCTGACCGTCTACTGAATAAGTCAAGTGGACAGAGGACTGCCAAATTAAGCTGCTGCTGTTTTGATCTGATTTAATATAAATGAGTGCGAGCCACACCCTGTGCAGCCGCTCCACTCAGTGCAAGGCACTCAGCAAAAGCATCATTTCAAAGCTGTGATTCTGTTACTCAGAGAGCCTTCAGCTGAGAATAGGCATAGCTTTTGATACAGTGTACTCACAAAAAACAAAAAAGGTGTCAGAACGGGTTCATGGACGCCCAGGCAGCCCATATTTTTGCTACAAAGAGTCGGGCCAAAATGAAAAATCTGGACCGTGCAGTGTTCTTAAGGACCTGAGTACCGGTGTGAGAACAGCAGCTCCCCACCCTGCTCCCCTCGCTCTGCACATTTTAGGGTTTTTCCCTGCTCCCAACGTACCCATTTCGACTAATCAGTTAATTAATAGCAGCGAATTAATATGCATTCCCTGGGTCGAATGGGCGAGTTACAGCATTGCAACAGTAAATGTGCAGGGCAGGGGGCTCTGGGAACTGATTCTCTAAAAAAAAGTTCCAGTGGATGTTAAGACAGTAGTAATCATGGGATTCTCACACTGTCCATATACTTGCTCCATTTCAATGCCAAAAACACAGGGCAAAAATGTGGCCTGTCTGGAAGGGGGGGTCCCTGGGGACTGGGTTGAGAAACACTGATTAAAAAAAAAAAACCTCCATAATGTACGAGTGATGTTGCCATATATAGTAGGTCTTTCATAGAAGCATACATTCAAGCTCAGAGCCATTTAGGAGGCTTGCGAGGGGGTAAAAGGCTGCAGGTGCAGTTGGAAAGTGCATCAGTCCGCATTTCCAGCCAAACACTTCCAGAACCTCACAAATCACGTGTCTCGAGTATAACATCATGACAGATAATGCGGTGGCTGTAGGCTGTCCCCATCTTTTTTTTTCATACTTTTCTGCATTATTAAACACATTGCCTATTTATTGTAGTGCTATTTCTATTTCTTACCATAGGCAATCAACTGCAGGTCATGAATCACACATGACACCACACCAGCCTTGGTCATCCAGCATATAAAACATTTACTCTTGAACTGACAGGCGCTGGCCATATACAAGTCTGTATTCAATAAGATGCAGAAATCCGCATCAAACCTGGCAAATTCACTTTCAGCTCACTAACAGATTTTTTATACATTAAAGAGCTCATATCACTACTTTTCTGGATTTAAAAGGTCTGAAATATGTCCATATCATTACAGTGCCAAAATATATGTTCACTCACCCTTCCACTCCGTCTGCGTATGGAAACTAAGCTACAAAACCAGCTTGTTTAGCAATCAAAGTTTGTGTGATGTCACAAAACCACCAAATTCAGACAATCACATCACCTTATTCAGCCAACAGTAGTTTAGCCTCTGTGTTACCAATCAAGAATTTGATTTGCCAGGACACCAAGTAACACTCACCTGGATCTCTGGGTTAAAACGGACTTTCAGAGGCTCATTTGCATACCACTACCTTCTGCGATATCGCAATAAGGATCAACAGACGATGTACTGTGCAGACATAGCTTAGACACAACCTTGGTCCCTTAAAGTAATCTCCGTATCCCAAGCATTCAAACTAGGCCACTCTGGACACAGAACTGGGGCAGCCACACTTTCTCTAAGCACTTTTGTGCGGTTTTTGGAATGCTGAAGTGAACCGAAATGCTGACGCCGTTCTCACGAATGACCAGTGTGAGCTGTGCACAGATCACCCAGGACAGTAAAATCATATGGAATAGGGAGGACAGGCTTCTGCCAGAAACATGAAGTGAAATACTGTGCTGCCCAAACCACCCAACCCACCTTCAAAACACTAACGAAGTGTGGATGCTTCCTTTTTCACACGGGGAAACACAATGTGTTGCTGATTAGGCTGTCAAATCCAAACTGTTTTAAATGTCATTGGTTAAAAAAGGCTTGAAATATGTGGTCCCATATCAATCTGATCAACTACCCCTCCCTCAGTACCTCTAAAAGGAAGCAAACCAATAGCAGCAGGGCAGTCCTGCCTTGACGAGTCCAACCAAATGACCAATCAGAGGAGAGTATCGACTTATGGACTCAATACACGCTCATGAGCCTGAGCACTGACTCAACCACAACACCAACCCCTCCTTCTTCTCCCACCCCACCGTCCTCTGTCCCACACCCATTGCACATACACACACACCTTGCAGTGATGGGGAGGCTAATAAATTAAATCGAACCAGCTCCGGACAGCCGAGTTTTTTTACGCAGCCCTCTGTCGTCACTCATCCAACGTCAGGCTTTTGTCTCAACGATTTTATTTCGAGTAACAACAAAAAAAAAAGACGAAAAAACAGGACGACCTTTGCTGGTCACCTTCAGAGGGCGATCGCTCTGCACACCAAAGAAAAAAAAAACTAACAGAACGAAGCACACAGCTGACAGTGCCGCAAACCTGACCGTGGGGAAACGCATAAATATAAATGAATTGATGGAGAGTGATGGCAATAAGTTTGCATTATTAAGAGAAATTACCGCCCCCCACTCCAAAACACACACACACACACAGCCCCCACCCCCATCTGCAAGGTTATAGGGCTGCTGCTCTGCAGAAAAAGTCCCCCGAAAACCACATGGTCTCCAGGCTGCTAACGCAGAGTCATGCTTTGGAGACTGAAGTCAGTCAGGGGTGCTGCAGTGAAGAACACACTCAACCGGCCGGGTTTACACACACACACACCATCTGACATCCACAGCACTCTCATTGAGTCCCTTGAAAGACTCGTTTGCATGGAGAGGTGGGGGTGATGCGTTTTGCTCGATCGAGTCGATCCGAATCGAGCCAATTTGCAGAGATGATTTAATGAGTGGGGCTGCAGCCCGAGACTCTGCAAACAGCTCGTCTTGGTGCTACATGATGCATGAAGCATCCCGTTCTGACATCTGCTTTTACGCGCCGGGCTTCAATGCAGCAGTTATTTTGGGAGGAGGGAGGACGATCTGTGATCTCAGTACACACTACACAAGGAGAGCTGTGTGAACCGAGACTATAAATACACAGCTGAGTATAATTAAAAAGGGTAATGAATGCAGACGGCACGTTCGGGTCTGTTGAATGGGCATCTGAATGGCAGACTCACCAGGCCATGCTCCAAGGACATCGACGCAGCGTCGCTGGAAGTGATGGAGGAGAAGAAGACGGGAGGGAGGGGGTGGCAGGGTAGTAAAAAATAGAATACTAAACGAGGGGAGGCAAAAAAATCCAAAAACGGGATTCCAAAACCGCCTCGACGTACGAGCGCGATCACCTGCTCTCTGTCGCCATGTGCTCCTCGTCCAGCGGGGGCTGCAGGCTGGAGGGGGGGGGGGAAACAGGCGGCGAGGGTCCTACAGCAGCGCCGCGGCTGCTGCAGCCTGCTGGGGCTCAGGCTCCTCGGCTCGGGGAGAGAGGGGAGATGAAGGCATCGCGTGAGGATGAGTGAGGTGGATGAGGTGGGAAGGGAGGGAGGGCTGGGGGGTTCAGGGGGAGGAGGAGGAGGAGGAGGAGGTGGAGGAAGAAGAAGAAGAAGAAGACGAGAAGGATGAAGAGGAGAAAGAACGGAAAAAAAGAAAGAAACGCAAAAAAGGGGAGCTAGTGGAGAAATAATTTGTAATTTGATGGAGGTTTAAAATCAAAAAGTTGGGCTTTTCAATGCGATGTGATGAGAGAGCCCCCCTCGCTCAGACGCAGCGTGCGCGCGAGAGAGCGCGAGAGGGAGGAAGGGAAGGGGGGCTCGCGCTCGTGCACACGCCTCGCTCTCTGGCCCCGCCCCAGCTCCCCGAAAACCACGCCCACTCGGCCTCTGACTCCACCACACGTCACCGCCCCCCAACCCCCCC
>JBBMFX010000128.1:19686210-19698678 GCA_037832545.1 Rhabdalestes septentrionalis
TAACATCTGTAAAGTGACCTTGAGAGTCGTGAATGGCGCTTCTAAATTAAATGTATTCTTATTATGAAAAAAAAACTGCACTGAAAGACTGCTGGTCTGTTTTGAACTGGTTGCTAAGCAACGGCTTCCAACCACCAAAGATGTCGTCCAACTATTCTGCTAACCAGGTAGCGCAATTATCTCCAGAGTTTTTGTTATAGACCACATGTTTATGTATGTGAGTCAGTAATTTTGTTAAGCGACGGGTTTTATCCTTTTTTCTGCCAGTATGAGAGCGCTTACAAGTCTACTAAACTGCAGAACTGGACCGTTCCCAAACACTGCAAAGAGGTGGGTTAAATTGTAAACAGCTACTCTGTATGGACAGAAGTATTGGGATGCCTGACCATTACACCAACATGGACGTTAATGAACTGCATTCAAATATATATACTTTAATATGGAATTGGTCCCCCTTTGTAGCTGTAACAGCTTCCAATCTTCTCGGAGGGCTTTCCACAAAATTGCGTTTCTGTAGCGCACTGCATTTAGCACACTGCATTTATGAGGTCAGGGGTTGGACGGGAAGGCCTGGCTCACAATCCAGTCATGTCTTTTGCTTCATTATGATATGTCATTACTAAAGTGAAAGCTTAATTTCATTTAATCTAAGTTTCATTTTTATTATGAAGGGTTACTTAGAAAGACATCAATCAGGCATTTGATGTCAAATTCTAGAGACCTATAAGTTCATCATTGTTCTCAGCAGGTGATAGGAACCAGACCTCCAAAGCTTTTAATGCCCCTAAAAGCTAAGAAAATTATTTCACAAATCGGTTTTAAAAATTGCTTTACTCCATTGTCATCATTTTAAACAATACTGAAATAAAATCCTGACCTGAAATATAAAAGTACGTAAAAAGACATACAGCACCGTGTGGCAAAATAAAACAAAAACTTTTTTTTAGATTACCACAATTTTTTTAATCAGCATTACTTTATGTATGTTTAGTGGTCATTACAGATGATGAAAAATAAGAAATATAAATTTTGATATTAAACCAAAAATAAGAAAATTAAGTGAATTCCCTTTTTAACTAACATCTGCTCTGAAAACTGCAGAGACCTTCGGGATTAGGTAGCGGCCAAAATACATTTATAGCCACAGACCGAGGTCATCTGCTTCCTGGTGTAAAGGTAAAAGTCTGAATAAAAACTGTTAACTTGAGAAACACCAGATTTACCTTCTGCTATCTTCACACAAAATATGAACATGTTCTCTTTTTTCTTATAATAAATCTTTGGCAGCGTGGATCTGCTTGGCCATCATTCCAGGGTACCTGGGACCTACCAAACCGCATCCCTCCAGTTCACATTAACCCTACAGCTCGCTCGCTGGATGGCCAAGTGCGTCTCAGGACTTGGGGCCAGACCAAGCTGCGGGCTCAGTCAGCTACTAACAGGCCTTATGAAGACCATGGAGACAAAGGGGCCATCAACAGAACTCCGTGTGATGAGGTAGATGTGTGATTTTTACTCTGGAAAATCTTCTAAGTATACAGATTTTGATGCAAGTTATCAGTCTGTGTCGTTTCAGAACACTGAAGTGGATCAGCCACATGAGGAGCCACAGATTCCAGCAAGTAGTCCTGCTCTAGATGGTCAAGAAATCATACCGGATTGTAATTGATAATCAATGTTGGAAAAAAAACAACAACAATAAAGCATGCATTTTTACCCTGTAGGCTGAATGATGTGCTTCCACATAGCTTTCCAGTGAAATGATTTTCAACAGCAAAATGCCTTATTTTCATTTCATAAGAAAATAAAATGAAAAAAAATAACAATGAAAAAGCAACAATAAAGGCAAAATAACATCCTTTCAACATCCTTTATTTATCTGCTGAATAGAATTGTTTCACATAAAGCACTAGCATGCTTGCAGTCCCTCAGGAACAGAGCATCCCCCGGTTTCACTAGTCATCGGTAAATCGTTTTTTAGTGCTTGGAAGCAAAATGAGTTAATTCATAACGCTACCAGCAGACACAGGAACGCCAGGGAACTGGAGGTGTGCTGAGAGTTCTTGTAAGTCAGTCACAGGCTCCTAACATAAGTATTCAAGGACTCTTGTTGAAACATAGTTTTCAAACCAGCCATCTGTTGACAAGAGCACAATCAAGCAGTTCACGCTATTTCAGTGTTGTCTGCAATGCGTTAATGCATACAATCTTTGATCTATAATCATTTTTGCTCCCTACTGTACAGCAGCAGTTACGGCCTGAATTATAAGGAACTGCGACACTTATCATGATGCTTCACTGCCTACTAAGCGCCAATCAGTACTGAGATTTGAAACCTATTTGAAATTTTGTGAAATGTCCTATATAACACCAGTTTACTTCAAAGGATATGGATCCATACTTTGCAATTAGATATGTGATGTAAACAAAAATAAACAGTCTCTACAACTGGCAGAAGGGAACTTAATCATACTATAAGACTACCTATATTCAAGTAGATTATCATCACCATTACTAAACATCTTATACAAAACTACTGTATTCACTAAATATATTAGGATTTTATTATGAAACAGGTTGCTTGGATACACGTCAGCAAGCCAGAATGTGTGCAGATAAATCATACTACACTTTAAACTGTACCATAACATTTCTCATGACTATATTGAAGAATAAATATCAGCTCCATGATCATTATCACTTGTTTTGAATATAAAGGCAATAGGGAAAACCGTTTTGAGGCTTGATCAGCAAGTATAATATATTTGCAGGTCTTCACACTACCAATGTCGCTGATTTAAGAGTAGGCAGTGCATAAAGAGCAACACTATAAATAAATCAATAAATAAAATCCACTCACACATTCAGATAATCAACTGTGATATTGCAAATAAACAAAATCTCACGTACCCTCGGTGATGCAATATTAAAAACACGAACCATTCGAGTGGCATTAGTGTATGAAGTAGATGCTGTTTCATGATGGCAGACCTAATCTCCTATCTGTGTGGAATTAATCATATCACCTTAATTCTCACACAACTATGTACTAGTAGTAAAGAAAGAATGTGTCATATATGGTCCATAGCATTAACATTCATGTGATGATTAATTAGACTTTGAATCCTGGAATATTTCATTTAAAACTGATTTTCATTGTTTGCTGGGGGCACAAAATCCGAGGACTAACCAGTAATACAGCAATAGACGGAATTTACATTTCCCATGTCACTTATATAATCCACTTAATGCTGATCATTTCAAGACCTTAACAAGACCTACCATATTAGTACAGTTCAAAAATAAATGAAGCTATAACGTGTATTTATTACAGTGATAAGAAGCGTTTGATATACGTTGTCGGCACGTTTGCTTATCCCACTGATTGTCTACCAAACCTAAACTCCACAGAGGCACCATACAATGACTCAAATATATCCTATTAGCCTCTATAATAAAATAAATGACTACAAATATAAACTGTGATCTGAGCAGCTTCAAAGGAAAAAACGAGTCAGTGCTTACTGTTAGAAGCAAGAAGACGAACCTGTGCAAACGTCGGATGAATGGAACATTACCCGAGCAAGACCAAAAATAGTCCACAGTGATAACAGCTCGCTGAACCACAAAAAAAAAAATCACAAAGCTGTATGTGTGCTGATTAGAAATACGAGGATCAGAAATTAAGCTCTGGTATTATTCCGACACACCAGTGTGTGTTTGTATTGGGCTTTGAGAACATATGTGGTAAGACGCTGATAGAGACTTGGTTCTGGAGTGAGAAAAAAGGCACAGAGAGACTAACCCACATGGTGGGGTGAAGATTAGCAGCTCATGGCAGGCTGGCTGTCTGTCTGAATAAAGCACACAGAGGCTGGCGCTGGTGCGAACGTCCCTACAGAATGACTGCACACCAACAGGTCACTAGGCCTGGCTCTCCTTCAGATCCGTCCCATGGCAGGGTCGTCTTCAGAAAATGGAACAGCAGGTTTGTGCAAATGACCCCAGACCCATCAAATCCCTTCAGAGAGGAAGGGACTGTCTGCTTCCCCTCTGTTGGTGCACCTCCTGCGGAATGACGTAGCTTTCCTTCAAGTTTACCTCAGTGCAAAGCTGTGATGTGAAAAACAGATAAAAGTAAACTGGCATGTTACATCCCCACTATCCATTTCGTAAAATTACCCTGTATGGTACTTGTGCCAGTGGTTTATGGACTAATTATTTGATATCAGCCAACTTCTTGCTTCACAGCAGCTTTATGGACGACACCTGAACTCCCGTTGGCCGCTTTCAAGTGGGCACGCTCCAGTCTGGGCGGTCGAGTGGGGACAAAGCCCCACTTATCCAACTTTTTGATCATGTCTCGAGGTTTGGCCGTGGGCCGGGAAGCATTCCGAGGAGGCTCAGGCTTTTTTTTCGGAGGAGGATTGCGGTCTTCTCCAATGTTGACAGACAGGTTGGTGTAGAGCGGCTCCTGTTCTTTGGACAGGAGTTCATAGCTTAAAGAGTTGAGACCATCCGATCTCCAGTTTAACCGGGTGCGCTTTAACAAGTCAAACCTGTTCATCGGATGAAACAAGAGCTCGTTAGAATCAAACGGTGAGAACTGTGAGGCGCATGCTGTGATAAAAAGTAAAAAGACGTCTGCTGAAGTATATCAGTGGTGCAAAAGGATGACTGATGCATGATTACCTCCTGGGGTTCTGTTCATTTCCCTGGTCCCCTTTATGCTTAATCATCTTATAATGACCAATAGCCACTGGAGGGCGCACTATCTTCATCCCAGAGAGACGAATTCTGATGAGACAGATAATACATCAATGAGAAAAGTGAGGCAAAAAAAACAATGAAAAAAATAAAAGCCAGAGATTGGATGATATTGTTTACTGAGAACAACAGAGACAAAAGAGGGGACACCACTAAATCCTGCTTACTGAGAAAAGGGAAAAATGCCAGTGTAAAACAGGCAAATTTCGCAGCTGCTGTGCTAAAATCCAATTACGTTGCTTATTTGTGTTTTCACAAAGGTGTTTTATTTTATCAGATCTGTGCAAAATAAAGACTTAATATCACACACAAAAATATACAAATTGTAAAAAAAAACACTGAAACCCGAAGTTTTGAGTACTTTTATATAGGCTTCTCCACCACAATCATCCGCAAATCATCAGGCAGATGAGGGCTTTTCTTATTTAATGGAAAAGAAATGGTCTATTTGAACCGTCACCATGATCGGAAATACAAATTCATGCACTAAGAGGTCCTGCACCACTAGGAACTAATTCAGTCTTACAGGATCATAGGACCACAGTTTACACAGAGGAGAACCTGAGGAAATTCCATTACAGCAACTAAATGCTAAGCTGACTACTGTTGCAAAGCTTCAACTTTCCAGCACCTTTACCATTAAGTCTACAGTAACAAACCACACTAAGATTGGTGATTTTACCTATTCGTGTTTATCTTTTTTTTTTCACCTAAATGTCCTGGAAAGCAAAAGTTGAAGCCTTGAACATCATCAGGCTGGTGATTCATGGGTTTACTTACTGAGACCTCCAGTGGCTATGCAGACGGACAGATGCGGAGGTAAGGAGTGATGAGAGGGACAGTGAGAGTGGAATGGAAAAAGACAAACAACAGACAACATGCAACAGGTTCGAATGCTCATTTCACAGGATGCATATGGTCATATGGTTTAGTGCATGTTCCAGACGGCTTGACATATTCACCTTGTTGCAATGTCGTCGTCCTCTCCTCCCCAACCCCAGTACTGGTTAGGAAAGCCGTTCATTTTGAGGTACTGATCCGGAGTGACGGCTGACACCCCTCCAAAGTACTGTGGGTATGGCAGCCTACGAGACCACATTGAAGAAAATGTAAACCATCACGCATTAACACAACACAGCACAGCACACCATGTGAACAATGCAAAATTCTTTCTCTGGATTGAACCCGTTCTCCAACTGAAGCAGGGGGCTTCCACCAATAGTGGAGCCCCTGGAGCAGTGTGTGGTGACTAGGGATGGGTATCGTTAGGGTTTTAACGGTATTACTACTTTTATCGATTAGGTAATTTATCTGTACTTTTATTGTGTTTTTCTAATTAAAAACTAATTGAGAACAGAATAACAACACTTTAACCCTAATTCTAACCCCTCTCGGCCCTCGTCCTGTGTGAGCGCGTGCCCTCTCGTCTCATATGCGCGCGAGCCCTCTCTCCTTTTTCCAGTACTGACAGCAGAACCGTTACCGTTAAAGCTTATCGATATTTCTGTCTTTTATAAATAAGCACCGGGGCCGAGTAAGAACCGGGTTTCGGTACCCATCCCTAGTGGTGACGGTACCTTACTCAAGGGTACCTCAGTGAACACACTAGCAGTTGGGATGATGTAAAAAGAGAAAAGCAGCTCACACCACACAACCCCTGGATCAAATGTCAACAGCAACCCTTCCAAACAGGGCTACCTGTATCTGAACTTGTCCATGGCCACAGAGAGGTGCGTGGGGTACTGCGGGTGGCAGGTGTAGGTGTTGTGATCGTTCTCTGGGAGCAGGTCAACATCATGAAGGAAGATGCAACTCCAGTCCTCCTCCTTCAGAGCCTCTCGCACTCCCACGTTCAGCAACTTCGCACGGTTGAACGTTGAGTTCCCTGACTGACCACAGTGAGAGTGAAGTTATTAGCAGCGGCACAACAAGCAGATTTTTATAACACGCTATAAAGACATATTTACGGTCATAAATACACACAATGTCATGAACCACAGAACCTTCAATCATTTCAAATACTTGATGCTTATTTCATAAGAATTATTTCATATTTTTAATGTGAGCTATTTAAAACTAGTCTGTTTACGCTTAAATAACAATTCAACGCAGTTAGAGGGAGGAGTGTGAAGATTCAGGCAGGTGGGGGCAGCTACAGTCAGGTAGAATCTTCTACTACTTGTTAAATACATTGCAGATTCATTGTAATACTGACGCAAACTTCATACAGCATACATATCTTAAGAATTGGGCAGAGGGCTGATTTTATCCCTTAAAACAAAAATGATCACTTAAATTATCATTTAAAACAAATTGAAGTACAAGGTGAGGCCTTACTCCACTTTAATCCTGAATAACACTGTTTCTCCACCTCCTAAAAGGTCAATTACATGGAAAACAGTGTTTTGTTCTGTAGTGCTGTTTCACCATTTCTCTGCTTGTCTGTTCCCTGTTTGCCATGTTTCTGGTGTTTTGTAGTACGTGTACACTAACTGCCTGCCTTGCCATCAATTAAACATTTGATATTTGTCTTTGCAGCTTGTACTGTTTGTACACCCAATTGTATTCTGACTGTAGCGGCTGTATGTTTATTTGATCAAGGTTTGTCCATGTTTTCTACTACATGTGCCTTCTCTTAAATCATTTAATATGTTTGATGCTTATTGTATGAGAATTATTTTTTTATTTCTAACGTCAGCTATTTTCGGGTGGATCAAACGCCCCCTTTGGACAAACTCTGGTTCACTTGCAGCTCTGCTGATACTGTTTATAACTGGCACTGTGTCTGACAATCCAATAAAATGAAAGAAAAAAGACCTGGTGTACAATGTAGATGCTGTAGTGTATCTGCTGTCTCTGCAGGAAGGGATGCAGATGGTAGAGGAGTGCTCTTAGGTGACTCTGCCGGTTCCGGTAGGGGACGACGATGGCCGTATGGTGCCTGGGCTCACAGTCGGGTGGACGATAATGGCCTCCCAGAGTCACCAGAGGGTTCTTCACTTTTATCTCTTCCAAGGAGGGAGGAGAGGACAGGCGCACAGATACAGGCCCCACTGAAGGAGAGAACAGAAGGAAAGGACAGTCGTTCATTTTTTGCAGGTGTTTTTTGCAAACTGCATAACACTTCTTGCTTTAATGGAAGTTCCTAACAAAGCCACACCTTAAGAAAGACTGATAGATTTAAGTAGGAGTGTAAAAACAAATTACAGTCACTTTTGAATGCTTCCATGCTTACTCCCAGTGCATTAAATCATCCAAGACATGTATTGGAAGCTTATTATTCACAATTCAGCATTGTGCAGCTGTCTGGTTCTCATTAAACAGCCCTGTTTAATGACATGGTAAGACAAACTTTATCTACAAAAATAGATCAATTCAAGCTTTAAGACATTATTTGTTAATGCTGTACTATATAAAGTAGTCCATTTTTATAGAGACATTTATGTCATACAGGGGCAGAATCTACATAAGCCTGAATCGTTCACACCACATGTGATTATTTATGGATACTGTTTATGCATTAACCCCATAGTTCCAACAAAAAGTTAAGGAAGCAATTTGGACACAGCATGTCTTGGCTGGTCGAATACATTTCTTTAACTGTAATGTATAAACCAAAGTTCACCCAGCAGTGGAGAAGGCAGGAGGCAGTCTTTGAGCTTCTGGTTGGCTCCAGTGGGACCTGGCTGTGGTGGCAGCGGGGCACCAAGTTGGCTGAGGTTGGTGTAAACGTCATGAGGGCGAGAATAGTCGAACTCCGGATCGGAAGAATGGACCAGCACGGAGACGAGGCCACGGAATCCTCCCAGGGAGAAATAGAGGACAAACGCAAACTGGAAGCCCACCAGCAGAGCCAAAGTACAGGGAGAGTCCAGCGCTCGGCCACAGCACACCATTATGGTACTCGACACGCAGAAGGAGTGGTGGGGGTGCGAGAAACACGGGATAATGGTGGAGAAGTACAGAGGGGGAGGGTGGGCAAGAGAGCCACAAACATAAGGAAGTGCGAGATGAAAATGTTGTTAGAAACAGCAAGGAGTGAGAAAGGGAGAGGGTTTGAGGAATGACAAGTGGTGGTAGAGTGCATGGGACATCTGTAGTGAGTGGAAAATCTGGATGGGACTGTCATACGTAACAGGCCACTGTGGGGGTAATAGAGGACATAAACCCATTAACCCATAAACCCAGAACAACAGCAGCATAAAATTATGCAAATTCACATTTACCCTACAAACAAAGCTCTTTTAAGGCAATGGTATACATCTATGTGAGTATTTATTGAAACAAGAGAGCATGGAACAGTACCTGTGTCCTGGACGGACTGCTTTAGTCACAATCTTCACCCTCCTCTTCTTCCTGTGTGCTAGAGAACATCATGCAGCCTGCAGAAACAAACAGTCTAAAATCTGACACCTGCTTATCTTCTAGTATCATATGAACAACACCACCTGCACCACAAGCAGTATAAACAACATCAGCATCAACAACATTGACAACAACATAATACAGAATCATTTATGTTCATAAAGTATAAGCAACAGTGAAGATATAGGCTTACCATATAACAACAAACATCAATTTCAATAAAAATAATAATAATAATAATAATAATAAATAATTTAAGTGATCATAACACTAGCGACTATATTGGTGGTGATAGTGTTAGTAATCTGCACCACAACCAGTACAAACAACATCAGCACTACCAACAATACCAGCAACAGTGACAGTATAGGCTTAACTAATAATAATAATAATAAAGGCTTAAATTATCATAATGATGATATTGCTGGTGACTATGTTTATATTCACATAAATAGCACCTTCGTCATCAACATTACCAGCAATAGCGATAATATAGGTTTAATTTTAAAAAATAACAATATAATCTTAAATGATAATATATGCTTAAATTATAATAATGATTGGTTGTTTGGTTGGTGTTAATAATAATAATGGCACGCAAACACCGTCGAGTAATTGTAACATAACTTGTTTAACTTGTTTTTGTGCACCCATGTAGAGGCTGCTCGATGCTTTAACATTAACTCACCCACCGTCTCAAAGCTCGGTTAGAAATCCAGCCCCAGGCTGCAGGGCAGGCAGGCAGGCAGGCCTCGGCTGGAGGATTAAGGCTGCAGTTTTTGCTCGGCTGCAGCGGTCACGCCGCCATGTCGAGCTGCAGACGAGCAGAAATAGGACCGTCCCCACGCGCCACAATGTCTGTCCCTCACGCGCTCTCTGTCTGTCTCTCACGGGGCGCGCGCATCCCTGCTCCGGCTCGTGCTGGCACCCATGGCGAAGGATGTGGGTCGGTATCCGTACCGGTACCGGAACCGGGCAGAAACACGAGAAAACACAGCGAGGGCACTCAGCCCGACACGGGGTCTGCTACAGCAGAGCCCCTCAGCTCCCGTGTGGCTTGTCTGGGTACAGTGAGTGGTACAGTCTGAAACACTGGCCGTGTGGTCACGGCCACTCAGCTTTCAGCCTGCAAGCAGACCGGGAAGCTCACCCTGGTAAGACCCATGTGTAAACACGCATTGATTTGATTTGATTTGATTTTGTCGCGTGTTTGATGAATATCCGGTTACTGGATATTATACTTTGTTCTCTATATTTATGATCATTAATATGTTCCGTACTCTGCTGGTCCTGCTAGTATATGGACTAATTACAGACTACTTATAATGACATAAATTGGTGTACGTGTAAATATGAAATTAATCTTTGAAAATATTGAAATAATTGCTAATATCTCTCCATATCTGGCGCAAACATACACGTGATGGACAAAAGTATTGGGACGCTTGTTTTTTTAAGGTTCGGATTAGGCCCTTTACCTCCAGTGAAGGGCTTAATAAAACCTGACTGGGCCACACAGAGCCCCGACCCCATCCAGCACCTTTGGGATTGCAAGGCATACCTTCTCGTCCAACCCCAACCTCATATATGCTGTACAGAATGAATGGGGACAATTTCACACAGAAATCCCATAATCTTGTGGAAAGCCTTCCAAGAACAGTAGAAGCTGTTATAGCGGCAAAGGGGCAGCAACATCATTCTGCAGCCTATGTAACCAAAGGTAATGTCATTAAAGTACCTGTTGGTATAATGGTTAGGCATCCCAGTACTTTTATCCATATATATATATATTAAAAAATTGTTGGTACCCCTAAATATTTTCCAGAAAATGAAATATTTCTCACAGAAAACTGTTGAATTAGTAAATGATCTGCTATCCACATGTGTATTCCCATTGTGTGCATTGGAACAAAACAAAAACAGGAGGGGAAAAAAGCTAATTTGAAATAATAACACACAAAACTCCAAAAAAGGGCTGGACAAAATTAATGGCACCCTTTCAAAATTGTGGGTAAATAAGATTGTTTCAAGCATGTGATGCTCGTTTAAACTCCCCTGGGGCAAGTAATTGGTGTGGGCAATATAAATATCACACCTGAAAGCAGATCAAAAGTTCACTTAATCCTTGCATTGTGTGTCTGTATGTGCCACACTAAGCGTGAACAACAGAAAGAGGAAAAGAGAACAGTGTGAGGACCTGAGAACCAAAATTGTGTACAAAATATCAACAATCTCAAGGTTACAAATCCATCTCCAGAGATCTAGATGTGCTTTTGTCCACAGTGCACAACATTATCTAGAAGTTTGCAACCCATGGCACTGCAGCTAATATCCCTGGGCATGGATGGAAAAGAAAAATTGATGAAAGGTTACAACACAGGATAGTCCGGGTGGTGGATAAGCAGCCGCAAACAAGTTCCAAAGAAATTCAGTCTGTCCTGCAGGCTCAGGGAGCATCAGTGTCAGCGTGGACTATTAAAAAAAAAAATGCTAAGGCAGGAGACCCAGGAGGACCCCAATGCTGACACAGAGACATGAAGAAGCAAGACTACAGTTCGCCAAATTTTACTTGAGTAAGCCAAAATCCTTCTGGGAAATTGTCTTGTGGACAGATGAGACCCAGATTGAACTTTTTGGTAAAGCACATCAGTCTACTGGAATGAGGCCTACAAAGAAAAGAACACAGTACCTACAGACAAACACGATGGACGATCGATGATGTTTTGTGGTTGTTTTGCTGCCTCTGGCATTGTGTGCCTTGACTGTGTGCAAGGCATCATGAAATCTGAGGATTCCCAAAGAATCCCAAAGGGCTGTTTTTGCACCCGAGATCTTGGGTCTTCCAGCAGGACAATGACCCAAACATACTTTAAAAACTCCAAAAATGGATGGAACAAAGTGCCGGAGAGTTCTGAAGTGGCCAGTGTCGTGGAAAAACTAGCATTTATACTTTTATTTTATATTTTATTTCATTTCTTTTGAATAAGTGGTTTATTCTGTATTATTTCATTATTTTATATCCTGAGTTTCTGAGGCTCCAGCCTCTACAGGGACGTGTTGATATGACTAGATGTATGAACACTTTGGTTTAGACTCAGGGACACCTAGCTTCGAGGGTCGATTGTGACAATCCATTTGTTCATAACAATGTACTGTTTAGACTAGAGTGACTACTCTAGTGGGTAAGCAAGGTCGAATCTTACGTAATTTTGGGTATAAGATCTTGAGGGAAAATCTTACCAACTTGGGAGCAGAATAGACTTGGGTAGACGTACGTGACGGAGTGTCACAATGTTCTGTTTACTTTCTGTTTCTCTATTCTGTCAGAATGCAATT
>JBBMFX010000128.1:19698778-19710376 GCA_037832545.1 Rhabdalestes septentrionalis
CGTGTGTGTGTGTGTGTGTGTGGGTGTGTGTGTGTGTGTGTGTATGTGTGTGTTTTGTGTTCCAGAGAAATAAGTAAGACCCCCTTTTGAGGATGTATCTTGAAGGTGGAAGGAACTTTTACAAAGCACTTGAATTGAGACACTTCAGGGTGTTATTTGAAATTGTTGCCTAGATAATGCTGAAGGAAGTAATACAGTAATATATCACATCTGCGTGTCTTGTAGTGAGGGAACATTAATAGACAAAAATAGTAACTAGATTCTGTCCAACTAAGGTATGCAAAGCTGAGCTACAGAACATTACATTCTACTTTTAAGTCATAATGCCCCTTACATGCCCCTTCCAGTGTCACTCATCAACACTACTGTGTTAAAGTGTTAAATTATGTTTTATTTGTCACAGCTTTCAAACCATGATCATATGTCATTTCTGCTCTTCAAGTCAAGCTGGAAGTTTTTTTTTATTCTCAACATGCGGAAGATCAACAGAGTACAGAGCATGCTCACGGGGTTGCCACCAAAACTCCACAGGGCCACCCCACCCAAAAATTCCCGCAGGGCTTCAGGTGAAATGTTCATGGAGCGAAAATGTGCAAAATAATTCGTAAGAAAAGACTCATATTCAATTCAGGCCTGGTGAGGGACCTGAATGGATGTGGGTCTGCGTTTCTGACAGAATGCATCATAAAGCGATAGGCTGGAGAGTAGGGAACGTGGTTCTCTATAACAAACAGTACTCATTTAATTCAGAACAGATTCCTGAAGCGCAAGAAGCGAGGCAGTCACTCCAAAAGTTACTCCCCTAAAGACACCTGGAGACAGGGTTAGGCTTAAAAATAACACTGTAAAACCTATGACGAACTTCTCAACCCACCCAGTTTCAATAATAAAATAACTAAGATTTTATAATAATAATAATAATAATAATAATAATAATGGCACTGATATCAATAGGAGCATATATGAATTACACTACCATTGAACATGTGTGAACAATAAGAAGCCATTTAAAAAAAGAAACTGATAGAAATCCCAATCCATTAAGGATTTTTATGTGTACTTTTTGGCCACGTTTAGATTTTTACTGTTATTAATACAAATGGTTATGGGAATATGCTTTAGAACGTGTGGTCATGCTCACGCATTATCCACAATTTTGAGCATGACGAAACCCCAATCCATGTTTCTCTTGCATTGACCAATCCCCTTCAACCTCAAAGCATTAACTTAAATATACTGTGCATTTTAACCCCCCTCCCCACTCTTCTGATTTTCCATCCTCTCTTCAGTTTTTTTTATTCGATTGTCCTCTATTCGTCGCTTTCATCTCACTCCAGTCTTCCCCGTGGCTCTATTTCTTGTAGTTTCCGAAATGAATAGAGAGTCGGTCACTGACGCAGCGGAAAGTTGCCGGCTGCACCTCCCAGTACTGGACCGGGTTGCTGTAAAGGCTGATGCCGTTATAGAAGCTCCTCTTCACGCCGAAGCTGCGAGGGCAGAAGTCGTCCACGTTCACCTGGCTTATGTTGTTGGAATGGAGATAGAGCACCTGCAGAAAAGGGCACACACTAAGTTGCCAGTTTATCATGGGCACCAGAACCATTCAACAGAATACATGACCCCCCACTCTTCAAAATCTTTTGCCGAGACCACCCTGGTAATGCACAAAAAGCATTCCAAAATCTGCTGCTTGATTTTAGAATCTACGCCGGCTCTCTGCTCTGGTGGCCTGCTTTTGTCCTCTCACCGCTGAGCTCGCCATCCCCCTGCACGGTGGGTACCTGACCCTGCCAAACAGATTTACTGCGCTCTCCCCACACTTCCCTCCTCATCCCCACCCACCTGCAGGTACTTCATGTCCGGCAGGCCCCTGGGGACACGACTCAAACGGTTGTTTTCCAAATGCAATTCTCTGAGGTTTGGCAAATAGGACAGGCTGCCGTTCTCAATCATGCGGATGTGGTTGTAGCCCAGGCCCAATCTGGCAACAGTGAACAAGTATAACAGTGAACAAAGACAACAATGAACAAGCACAACAATGAACGCATGAGAAACAATAGAGGAGGCCAGTAGATTTAGGCAGGCACCAAACGAAGCGGAAGCACAATGAACCTGAACACATAGGTGAATAAATCCTCTTTGTCCCATTGATGCTGCAGCCTGGTGGAAAAATCACTGGCCTTAAATTAGCTGCTTGCAGGGCTTATGTTAGGCAGAGAAAGAACAAATGCCTCCTTTGAATGGAACTACATCCTGGTGTTTTTATTTGTATTGGTCCATTTTTTGCAAAACAAACTCTACCTATGGTGGGGTGACAGTCAAACAGTCTGTCGGGAGCTTAACTGAATTGCACTGCGCATCATGCAATGACTCACTCTGAAAAGATACAATGAATTCCCAAAAAAAGGTTTTCATCTGCGGCCTCATGGTCAAATGCACTTATGGAGTAGAGCACTAGGTGGCACTGTTGCCACAGGGTGGCCCCAAGGGCCACAGTCCTAAGGACTGGACAGTCACAAATCAACGGACCTGTGCAGGTTCTTATAGCGGCTCAGGTCCTCCAGCTCGATTGCCTGAATCTCATTATGGTCCAAATGGAGCTCATGGAGGCTATCAGGGAGATCTAAGAGAAAAAAGACAAAACAATAACAGGAAACAGTCAAGTGATTGGTGTCAAGTTCAGTAACATAAAGCTCAGACCTTGCACAATGTAAATGTAACTTTGTGTATGTAAACTTTTCATTTTATTTGGTCAAAAGGACCATAATTAAGGCAGTCTGTAATCCTTTATTACAGCGCGTCTCTATATTTTAGTGCATTAGGCAGACATTCTTAATCAGAACAACTTACAGTGTAGGCAAAGGAATTATGAAAATCTTGATCAGGCATTATTTCTCATATAGGGGTCTGTAGGTTTACACCAGCTGTATTGCTTGTTCTACAGTTGTCTGTATCACATTGTAATATTCTATCATTTATCACACTATATGATTAGGGTTGGGTATCGTTTGGGTTTTATCAATACCGGTGCCAAATCGATATTTGTGCCATTTGTGCCAAAACGGTGCCTGAACCAGTACTTTACAAAAGCCACAAAAGGATGCTGGATGACTCAAGAATATATTTTTATTGAGAAAAAGGAATGCTTGAAATTGAACAATATATTAAAAGTTTAAAGTATATATGAATATATAAGCAAATACAACATAAGCCACCTAACTCAACTAAAATAACTAAACCGCTTCTAACAGGGGCGCTGTTTAATAGGAGGGAATTAATCGATGGGGGCGTGGCCTGTGGTGGGGGGTGTACCAGATTCAAGTAATGGAAAAGCATAAAAGCGAGTAGAGTTAAACCGAACCGAGCTGGTATCAACCAGCTGGTACTGTATTAGGGTCCACCCCTACAATCCTGCCTAGGGATCTGAATCTCTAGAAAAAGGGGGTTTCCAGAGGCGCATTTTTTGTTTTTTGGAAAAACACTTTAATTGTTTTTTGTTTTTTCGTGGCTTCATCCTGCAAGTTCTGCAGTTGTTAAAGTCAGTCAGTCGGATAGGGGCCAAAATGGTTGCCACAATAACTCTGACAGGCGCCAGTGAGGCAGCTAGGTCTCAGGACCCAGAACAAAAATAAAGGCGCGCTGCTAGGTGCTATTTGCTGGAAGAGAACGGTAAATGGAGTGTCATGTTCAGGTTTTCGATTTAAGATGTGCAAAATAAAACGTTTTAAACCCTTAAATGGCACCGAAATGAGACACCGAAATTCGCGTTCTGTTTCGGTCCGGTACATACCGATTACATAGGTACAGTCACCGTTTTTTGGTACCCAACCCTATATATGATAAATGATATTTTCAGACTTTTGTCATGTTCACATTTATCTTACATTTAATACATCTAAAGAAACAGTTGGCAACACCTGAAGTGACTGTGTTATTAACACTGAGTGTAATTAAGGGACAAAGTAAGCAGGTATATATATATATATATATATCTATATATATATCTGTGTGTGTGTGTGTGTGTGTGTGTGTGTTTATAAGCTTGTCTTAGCACTCTTGTCTGTATGGTGTATGACACATTAAACCTATGTGCACTAACTGAGAAAACACCTGCACCTATGTGGAACACGTGGTGAAATAAATTTCTGATTCTGATAGAAAAGTCACAGACACTTGACTCAGGAAATCACCTTTGGGCACGCCTGTTAGTTTTGCTTCTGAGATGCGCAGGTAGTTGAGTTTCAGTCCTTTGAAAGCTCCAGGTTCAAAGCCACTGTTCTGAATGGGGTTCCCTCCCATTTCTACAAAAGACATTTCAGAAGGCGGTCAAGCAGTCAGAACATTCAACACCAGACCAACAGTCCAGCACAAAAAGAGCTGTCGAGACAAACTGCAACCACTGTTACATTTAAGAAGGAGGGAGTTTACAGACCTATGCAGTTCATGCTGCCCAGGCCAGAGAAGGTACCCTCAGCCACCTTTTTAATGCGGTTATCATGGATCCTCAGCTCCACCAGTGAGTGCGGCAGGCTTTTGGGGATGGACGCCAGCAGGTTCCTGGAGAAGTACAGCTTCTGTAGGTGCCGCATCGGTACGAAGGCCCGCGGATGAACTTTTGAGATTTTATTGTTGACCAGTGACAAAGCCTGGCATTACAAAGGGAAACAAACACAGCCCAAACCCCTTTAGCGGATGAGTTTATAACTGAACATAAAATGTATGAATCGCATGCTATGTTGCAGCTTAATCTGGTTATCCACCCTGACTGCACAAACGAGAACAAAAGCAGCCCGGGCTTTTTCGTCGCAAGCCAAAAATCATCAAATGATATGTCCACATGTGTGAATCAAATGCTATTATTTAACAGTAGCCTATTATCTTATTGTGGACTGGTGATAAAGTGTGGCAGGACAATAGGGAAGACAAAAAAACTGCCCATGCACCTTTGTTTGTGAGTCTAAACCAAAATGTATGAACCAAAGCTGTTATTTAAAAGCTTAATCTTGTTTTGTGCCTATCCTGGGTTAAATATTGTGCTTGGTTGGGACTCTAAATAAATGTAAGGGAAAATTACTTGGCTGTGAGTGCAGGAGGGAACTAAAATATTCAGCTTGGCAGAGGCCTCCATTCTCAGAACAGCAGGGGCATTCTGCTTCAGGACAACTTGATCTGTTCTAACATCCTGTTGGATTGTTTTGTCATCTATCCTCTCGCATACTTTGCTCTCCTTCTATATATCAGTCTATAAAAATCCAGTAGTGTATTGCTCCTCTGTGCTCAAACCCTGCAGGAAAGCTCTTAAATAGACTTATATTTTGTTTCTCTCTCAGGGTAAGCCTCATTAACAGGTGATTTTTCTTACATAGAGGTTGGCGAGGCCTTTGAAGTCATTCTCTTTCAGTTCGGTTATGCGGTTGTTCTGGAGGTCAAGCAGCTTGGTGTCTGAGGGAATGTTTTTAGGGACTTCGGTCAAGCCTGGACACAAACACACACAAACATGCATAATGTACGCATGTTACTTCACGGCCCTTATAGAACATATACATCCCCGCATACATCCACATATCCCTCTGACAAGTGCATCCTAAAAAGGGTGAACACACAAATACTCAACCACAATGGAATTCACCCAGACACATAGACACTCATGCACATACACACTCACACACAAGCAGCACACCATATGCTCTCCAGCTGGTTTTGACTCGCTGAGCCTTTTAGGACCGGGATACCTTATTGTCAGCAAAAAAAAAAGCAAATAAATAAAAATGAAATGAAATAGAACAGCCTGACCACAACAGCCTCTGTCACACTCTGTGCTGAGATTTGAAGTATTTACTGTAAATTTCAACATATACGGGACGTGCAATAAGCCATGAAGTTATCCTCAATCAGGTCAAGACAGAAACCACACGAACATCAGTCAGAATGCTTTATATCTAACTGTCCTCTGCAAGTGAATTTTATCTCAGCAAGAGAAAAAACATTAATATTAGTCAATACACTACACAGTTCTCATTTTGGCGCTGTTGAAATAATTTTATGAAGTTGTTCAGCTTATTTCTTAAAGATTTTAGACGTGCCTAGTGGAGACTGGCTTGAATCTCACTCGCATTTGACAGTCTGAAATCTCTCCACAAGGGGGCGTTAAATAAATTCTTCCTACAGGACAGCCTTGCATGGGTGATGCCCCATGTCCATTTTATCTAGGGATAATTTAGCTTGTTTTAAAGCATAGTACAGATAATTTTCAGTTTCCTTCATTCATATTGTGACAGAGTACGGTACAATATATTAATGGAATAGATTAAACATACGACACCAGTCGTAATTATTTTTATCCCCCATCCCACTGCACACAGTATTAGGAAAGGGAACTGCATTTTAATGATCGGAAGAGAATGAAATCTCAGAATGTTGTCTTTAAAATGAACTGTCAAATCATGAATTAAAACAGCAAAAGGCAAATTTTTTGGGTTTTTTTTTTTGGATGTACAAAGGACCTATATGTGGAATTCTGCCATTGGAAATCTGAAACAGAAGCAAAGGCTCTACTCTTTCAGCAGCTCAATAACACATAAACTCCAAAAATTCCAGGGAAGAAAAAAAATGTGTGTGAAACAGACCTCCGTTTGACATTCGCTTCTGTTTACAAATGTGACCTTTTTGTGGACATCTAATGGTTGATGTGATGGATTAATCCTGACTTATTCTATCCATAAGTCATAAATAAACAACCGCTCTTCAAACCCAGCCTTCCAACATCGCCTCCGTCTGCAGGATGCTCCCCTCACTCTCTCTCTCTGCATGTTCCTGTAAAACATCCTGTGTGTGTCCCAAGAACAACAAGCACTACTCAGGGCTAGCGAGGAAATTACACAGAACCAGTTCATCATTTGCATCAAAGCCTCTGTTTCCTCCGTGCTCTTCAGCTAAATCCCTGAAGAATGCTATTCTTTCTTGCCCAGCTCCATCTCCCTCTCTCTCTTTCTCTAACACAACAGTCAGGGATCGTATCTTCTGACACTAATCTGCTAGATTGGTTGTCTTTTCCCTCATTAATTATTTACCCATACGTTAACTTGTCACCCAAACATGAAAGAAATAGGAAAAATCAAATTTACACAATTTTCCAACTTGCTCCAAACATGGTCCATCAACAACAACACCAGTGCCCAAAGTTTGCTTCTAACTAGGCAAAAAATTAGCATCATGAAAAATGCAAATAATTTTTGCAAATAGTAAATTGGTAAATTATCCCGACGCACACTGGTGATGTTTTTAGTCTATATTTTTCTAGTTTTTTTATAATTAGGTATTGTTAATTATACTCATTTCATTCTGTTTACATTTCTGATTAATTTCCTGAGTTTATTGCCAGCTGAGTCATTTGTGTAAGTGCACATATTTCATATTTCAATTCTTTTCTTTTCTTTTGTTGAGTCAACTGGTGATGGTGAACACTGGACCCAACCATCCACTGAACCTCAGAAGGGGGGTATATTTGCTTGTGTATTTAAACTGTACAGCATTGCTTGTATTCATTTAAGTTTTGCTTCACTGTTTATTGTATTCACTTCATTTAGATTTTGGTTTGGTAGCTGTTCACATGTGTTAGTGTTGTTTTGAGGTTGGTAGTCTTGTTTGTTTCCCCTACGGTTTGTTTACTGACCTGATCACCCGCTGTAAGTTGTGCATTTGGGTTGGTGTTGGGATGATGTTTGTTTGACATGTGGCAGTGGTTGGTATTGAATTAACCTGTTATTTTGCTAATCTTTGCTTTAGGCGACTTGCTGCTGATGTTTTGTAAGTAAAGTCATTCAGACTCCACTAGTTCCTTTGGTTGGTCCATCACAGACATCCTTCCAGTGAAGATGCATATTATGCTGCTTCTTTGTAGAAATCAAAAGACAACTTTTACATCTCCAGGATGTTTCCAGTGTGTTCTGTGAATTCAAAGTGCATGCTCGTAGTGCCATGATTCTCAACTGGAACAGACACTCTCACTGCAGTCAGACCAAGCCCCACAATTCAGCACACTTTAATTTAGTTGTTTTATCACATCTAAATATCTAATATCACATCTAAAAAAGTAAACACAGCAACAGAACATAAATACAAGAGGGCTTTATTTAACTGTGGCATGTTCTAAATATCTCAGAAGTTTTTTTTTTCAAGTCATATGGTTCTCAACTTTCAAACTAATTCTTTATTTTCTGGAATGTTCCTTAAATGTAAAATTTTTGAAGCACAAACTTTTCTCAATCTTTTAGTGCTATTTATCATTAATATTAGAGACACCGGGTTTATAACAGCATCTCACGCAGTGACATAAGCAGCTCTATCTGAGATTACTTTATGGTCATTATTGGATTATAAGCTTTGATACACTACTTTGATAGCGCCAATGCGAAACTAAAGCAGATTTAAAAATAGATTGACTGACTTCCTTCGGAGTGAGGAGAAATGTAAATACAGTTCATTTTTCATTGTAGCACCGCTGCAACATCTACAGAATTTAGCAGATGCTTTTATACAGAGCGACACTTTCATTCCCTAACTACAGGGGGCAGTCTCCCCGGAACCACTTGGTGTTAAGGATCTTGCTCAGGAACCCAATAGGGGGGGTGTTGCAAGTGGGTTTTTAACCCATGACCTCTAGTTGCAGAGTATCCTACCCACTAGACCACCACCACCCCTGTAACATGTTGAGGTGTCTTCTGTCAAACATGTTGTATTTTGAGTTAATGTGTGATTAATTTTGGAGTTACTCCAGAATTTAAAAATTTCATCCTAAGAATGTAGTTTGTTGTAATTTTTTTATGTTTTTTTTCACAAAGTACTTAATGATTGCTAAAATAATAAAAACATAATACATAACAAATGAGTTTCCAATCGACTGTTTGTCTGGTATTTCCTTAGTACAGGGGAACAAATCAACTGTCTGTGCTAGTCAATGGTATGGTACAGATGTGGCAGATAAAGGTTAAGTTCAAAAATTTTTGAGTATTTTATTAACTTTAAATGACAAACTGGGCAGTTGGTGTCCTGGTGGTTTAGCAGTTGCCCCTGCAATTAGAGGGTCAAGGGTTTGAATCCTATACTACAACATCACCACCCATGTAAACTCTCTGTTGTTCTATAATGCCATGGTACATGTTGTTGTCTTTGGCACTCACCCAGGTCTGAGCACTGCACTACCTTCAGCTGACAGTGGCATCCGAAGGGGCACATGGGAAATTCCGGTGGGGGGGGTTCCACAGCTGAGCCTTCTTCCTCATCTCTCATCATCATTGTCATCAGGCCTCCCCCATCACCATCAATGCCAAAGTCCCAGAAGCCTCTCTGTTCGAAGGGCAGCCCCAGGGACAGGGGCATCAGGCCGAGGATGCTCAGCAGCAGCCGGACAGTGTTAGGGCAGAACATTGCACTTACACTCTCTGACCTGCAGGGTGGCAAACTGGGGGAGAGGAAGGAGAAGTGAGTTCAACAATGGAACATATCTGCAAAGTAAATGAGTTTCCTTTGACGTTACAGGAAAAATAAATAACAAAAGCAGGCCTCGATGAAGGCACCGTTGTCACTTTAGAGATGGAAATATCTGTCTGTGTTTTTTTTTTTTCTTCATGACAACAGAAACATTTATTCGGCAAAACAGCCCAAAATGCTTCAAATCATAATGCTCGCTTGTTGGATGCTCTGTGTACTCTACCCAAAGTAGACCGTGAGTGTGGACATCCAGTAAAAGGATGAGCCAATATGTTTCTCTTTGACATTATTATAGCAGGGCCATTTTCCCTCCAGCTGGAGGTCAGTAAAATCATTATGTGGTGACTGTCTACTGAGTAATCTTTTCAACAGAAGCCTATGAATAAATAATGGAGTGGTTTGCTGGCTTCTGCCATGCATGGATTTAATGCTCCACCCAGCACAGATCACCGAGCACCTGCATGGGAAATGAATATCAACACCGAGAAGTTTATTTAAAATAATACTTTTGCAAGCGCTCCACACTTAATGGTATTTTATGTGTGAAAAATTCCCCAAAATTTGTCAGAAAGGAGAAAATAATGAGACAGCAGGCATGTACAAGTGTGTGTGTGTGTGTGTGTGTGTGTGTGTGTGTGTGTGTGTGAAGAGCAAGGCTAGTCATTCAGTTTGTGGTGGCAGTGGAAAACGGATTTGCAAACACACAAGCCATTCATTAGACAGGAAGTGGGAAGGTGGGGTTATTTCTGAAAGTCTCTGTGTGTGTTCGTGTGTATGTATGTCTGGGAGGGTGGAGAGTACATTAATGATGTCACAGCTGAACGTGTTCTAGCTGAGCGTGACAATATGTTTGGCATGACAAAGAGAGAGCAGGGCCAGAGGTTCACTGTGTGTCTGAGGGGTTACAGAAACTACTGGACCACCGCTGATCTTCCAGACAGCTTGAATTTATAAAATGAACTCCACCTGCCGCATCTTTAGTACACAGCCAATTACCCCAATCAATCATTCATACACATTTCTCTACATTTGGAAAATAATTAACATCATGAGCTCCTGAGTGGCACATAATCTGCTGCAGACAGTCCAAGAAAGCCCCCTTTATCTGGGTGGGTAGGAGGGTCCTCCTTCATCCCCCATCACTCAGGGCGGCGATTAGCATTCTCCTCCAAGCATGTTGAGGTGTCTTCTGTCAATCATGTTGTATTTGAGTTCATGTGTGATTACCTTTGGAGTTCCTCCAGAATCCAAAATTCAAAAGTAGTAAAAAAATAAATCTATTTCATCCTAAGAATGTAGATTAGAATTTTAGAATACGATTTTTGTAGTTTTTATGTTTTTTCAGGAACTACTTAAAGATTGCTATAATAATAAATATAAAAACTCGTAATTCCACTTTTGGTCTTTGTTGGGATTTTTTCATGAATGAATACTAATGTTCAGTCTCCACATGGGTCTGTAAAATTTTGACATTATTAAGCAAAGAAAAGTGTTGAAAATAGTTATACCAAATTTGATGACACGGTATTCATTTATTTTGTATTGTTTTGAGTTTTCTGAAAAAAAGCCATATTGGACATATGAGGTTTTGGCTGTATGGCAACGATATATGATAAATTATTTTTCAATAGTACAGAGTAATAAATCAACGGTCTGTGGTCATCAATGGTATGACACAGATGTGGCAGATAAAGCTTAAGTTGAAAAATGTTGGAGTATTGCGTTAAGTGACACATGGGGCAGTTGGTGTCCTGGTTGCCTCTGCCATCAGAAGGTCTAGGGTTTGAATCCTAGAAGTGCTAGTGCCATCACTGTTTGCACAAGCTGCTGTTGTGCAAACCGTTTGCACAAGCTGCTCTATGGTGCCCCCCTTTGATGGCAGCGCGTGGGTTTATTTGGTGAAACGGTTAAATGCAGAGAAAGAATTTCACATTTTTCACACTGTGAGCTGAGCTGTGATATGTTCATGCATGACTAAGTGGCGACTTTACTTTACAGCTGCTGAAAAAATTGGTTTGCATAACCAAACAATTTATGGTATGGGCAGGCATCTGTTATGGACGAAGAACACAGGTGCATTTTATTGATGGCATTTTGAATGCACAGAGA
>JBBMFX010000128.1:19740192-19758437 GCA_037832545.1 Rhabdalestes septentrionalis
ATAGATAGATAGATAGATAGATAGATAGATAGATAGATAGATAGATAGATAGATAGATAGATAGATAGATAGATTTGTTCAAAGTATTTCCAGTTTTTTTGTAATAAAATTTTGAAAAAGCATTGTAATTTGGATCCAAACATCTGGCTATAAATAACCTACCTCTCTACCTCTTTGGGCTTCAAAAGGAAACATGCTGTTTCATGATGGATCTATTCAGATTACCCCCAATAGATTACCCAATCGAGCCACTTCATTACTTATATTGCCCAAGAGACAATTTTACAATTTTTTTCACAATATTAGACTATCCTTTAAATTACTTTGATTACTTTGATTATCTTTTACAACTTAAGAACAAGGGTTAAGAACGCCAGTTTGTGTTTCATTCCATAAGCCTTAGGAAGCAAAAAGCACAGAAAAAGCCTTTTAATAGGTTAGAGATATGAAAATAACATTGAAATAGACTATCTAGTTTTCCATAAAAGTTTCAATCAATAAAGAGGTTCCCAGCTCTCCAGAGGCCTGGTCTCTCTTCCACAAACTCCAAAGGTTCTCCAGACTGAATTAATAAACTGCCAACAGGTGTGAAAATAACAGGGCCATTGGAGTTTGACAAAGGACTGGCTGTTTATGGACATTTCCCTTTGTGTTGCCGTACATTGGCCTTGCCCACAGCAGAGGGCTGATGCTTCTCCTGCAGTGATTGGCAAATGCAGGTGACCGGCGGTTTAAGTTTAGAGCTCGATATGGGCCTGCCGGCTGCACAGCCAAAGGGAGCAGCGCCAAGGACTTATTGTCATAACTCACACTCTCCTGCCTGTTGTCTCTGACATTCTTCCCCTATTTATAGCCCATTCCATCCTTTACTCCATTCTCTCCTGCCCTCTTTCTTTTTCTATCTCCCTCTTGGCCCCGCTCTCAGATAGGAAAGGGGAGTGACAGCAGGGCTTTGTCTTTTTCTGAGGCAGTCATTCCAGGCATAAAGGCTGGGGAAGGTGGCCCAGGACTCTTTGTCCCGTGTCCAGCGTGGTGTGAGGAGCTGGATTAACCTGCAGCCGCTGTTTGAAGAAGGGCACCCGATCTCAGGACAGTCATGGATGATGTATATAAAGCAGCGGTAAGTTATCATTACATTTCAAAGAAAAGTTTGACATCTAACATACTCAGGCACCAAGAATAATCTCTTTGTTGAGGGTCTCGATTATGTCTCAAATGTCCTTTTCTTCATAGCTAAGTATGATCTAATGTAGCAAGTGCTCAAGGTAATACCGATATCCGAGGTTGAACTCTGGGAGGTGTAATTTAAAGGTCTTAGATCCTCAAGCTAATGTAACACTTCTAATCTGCTTGATGTGAATCAGTGGCGGTGCAGAACAGTCTAACGACGCTAAAAATAACATACAATGGCTGATGAGTGATTGAAGGGTCAGAAGGACAGCAGTTACTGAGTTGGCGTGTCTGGTGTCTGGTGGCTAGGTGTTAACGTAGTCGTCCAAAATAAAATGGGAAAGTTCTGGGGTCAGCATCCCAGGAATGACATCTTGTCATGATATATCAGATTACTGTTTAAAAGCTCCGGTCTTCAGCTGTTTTCTCTTTCCTCCACCTAACAGGTCGAGAACTTGACCGAGGAACAGAAGAATGGTAAGGCCTGCTTTGTCAGTCTCTATGTATAGATGAAGTGTTTGGAGACCTGCGTCTCTGTTTAGTCCTGTTGCTTTGACAAGCACAGTTAAAAGTGTTATCGAGTCATGCCACGTGTCTGTCTCTGGTGTGTGTGAACATGTCTTTGGCAGAGTTCCGTGCTGCCTTCGACATCTTCGTGCAGGACGCCGAGGACGGCTGCATCAGCACCAAGGAGCTGGGAAAGGTTATGAGGATGCTGGGACAAAACCCCACCCAAGAGGAGCTGCAGGAAATGGTGGACGAAGTAGATGAAGATGGTGTGGCCTTTGCTTAAGACATTTGGTCACTGACGCACAGAATCCCACATTTTTGTATAAATGCTTTGTCTGTGGCCCCCTTTTACACATATCACTACGACAAAAAAAACCTTTTATGTCCTTAGTTTTGACACTTAAATAATTGAACCTTCTGAATTAATGCGATGTGTTTAAGATTAAGTTTCAAAGTGCCTTACCACTTTTAAGGTCAAATTAAGGGGTCGGTTCACAAATGAATGGTCACTTAATTCAAATTAAGCAGGTTGGTGTATTCTGAGGGGTAAATTAAGTTAGGGTAAAACACATTTTAAGCAGCCTACATTGTGTTTCGTAGTGTATTCAGGCCAGGCCTTCCACCTAGGTACTCTTTGTAAAGTTACAAGCTTCACCAAAACTGCACAAAACACATGTGGGTTTTTAACTGATCAAAAAATATATATATTTGGCTATTAGGAAACATTCCCCCCACACACACAGTATCATCGTTGTAAATGTTACTAAATAGGGCAGGGATGACATGTGATACCCAGTGCTTGAAGTGGGAAAAATAAGTGCAAGAACTCTAATTTTCCAAAATATTCTCAGGCCACTGTCGCTCCATCGGATCGGTTTCAGCAAATACCGGAACGCAGAAAAAAATGGCTAAACCCAAAAGACGAAAATAGAGAAGTTCCGGAACTGTGTTCCGGCCCACTTCAAGCACTGCTGACACCCACATATAACCTGGAAGATTACAATAAAATGTGAATGATTGGTTTTTCAAAATCAGAATCAGAATTAACCCTACACTACTAGTGTTTAAAACCACTTCGTACTACCCCAATTTAAATAATTTATATTCAAATGTGTGTGTAAATGTGTAGGCAGCGGCACGGTAGACTTCGATGAGTTCCTGGTGATGATGGTGCGCTGTATGAAAGAGGAGAGCAAAGGAAAATCAGAAGAGGAGCTAGCGGAGGTCTTCCGCATGTTTGATAAGTAAGGAACCAGTAACTCTCCAGTATTTAATTTAAGGACAGTCGATCCTTCACTAAATCCAGTTGAACTACTTTCACTCCCAGAAACGGAGATGGCTACATTGACCTAGACGAACTGAAGAACATGCTGGAATCCACAGGGGAAGCGATCACTGAGGACGACATTGAGGAGCTCATGAAGGACGGAGACAAAAACAACGACGGAAAGATCGACTATGACGGTACGTTTTCGCTCAGGTAGCAAGAAAAAAACTATAAAATGACTATTCTGCTCACTGCTTAAACTAACGTATTCTTACACCCTACAGAATTTTTGGACTTCATGAAGGGTGTTGAGTAAAAACCGCTGAAGACCCGGATGCAGCTGCACTGGATCAAATTCCTCACTCACTCACTACCTGTACCTAAGACGGGACACTGCCAGAATCATCCCCTTAAAGGCTGGAGAACATAACGTTCGCAAATGTGTTAAGATACTTCCAAAAAAAATGTAAATATTAATGACTAGGATAAATTGTTTAAAACACTGTACACCAACACTGTATCTTTGAACATCAATGAAGCTACAACCTTGCGATTAAAAAGAAAAAAAAGGAAGAAAACTTGTAATGTGCACATGTATAATCACTTATCCTTCATTTGCTGGGATGGGGGAAAAAACCCCTCAAACATTCACATACAGTAAGCCACTACACTAGCTTGGAACATTCTTTCCTCAAAATACTTTAAATGTGTAAAAGTAGGTGTAAAACAACTTGTCAATACTGAACAGACTGTGTGAACAGTTAATTTTATTACAGTATATTCAAGGCAGTTTTCACCAGATACATGTTCACACCAGCAGTGAATACTTCAGTAACACGACAGAGTTACATCTCATCAGGTCACATGATCAGCTGGGTCAAAAGCAACTCTGGCATAATTTAGTATTTTATAGACAAGCAGTGACAGCAGAGATAACAGGCCTCTCCATCACTCCTTCTTAAGCACCACCATCTGAAATAATTAATCATTTGCAAGCCCATTTTAGTACCTGTACTGGAGAGACATGAGGACAACAGGACAAGGATAGTAATGAAGTCATTGTTTTGCGGGTGGGAGAGTGTACAAACTGGAATGCCGATGAAGTTAAACTTGTGTGATAGTTGCGCCATTTTAAAAATGAAACGCTTCAGTATGTAACTAATGAAGTTTCTAAAAGAATGTGTAACAATGTGAACACTGCAAACCCTTCAAAAAGCTGCAACTACATCTTTAAAAGGCAAACGCAAGTGAAAAACATCATAAGAGGAGGAAGGATGGAAAATATACATGAGCTCATTGAGTACAATGTGCCGAGTACAGGAGCACTTCTTACAGGACAGAAGCGGTTCTCTAGGTGTTAGTGCAAGGTCTTGGTCAAGGAGAAGGGGGGTGGGTTCTCAGAAGGGACTCTCAGTTGGCGAAGGTGCGTCTGACTGCTGCCACAATGCACTTGGCACTGATGCCAAACATGTCCAGCAGCTCCTGGGGTTTTCCACTCCGGGGCACGTGACTAACAGCCAGTCGATGGACCACAATGCCCGGCTCCTCCCCCACGGCAGACAGGACCGCCTCACCCAGACCGCCTTTGCACAGCAAGACAATATACACAGGGAGATGAGAAAACGACTGTTAATTCATACATAACTCCTCACTTATTAAAACCAATTTCTGTGTTTAGGTATTCCATGTTGCATCACCTAAATCCATCCACCCAACCTATTTAACTGACACACAGTCTTAATTTCAGTTTAGGCATTGTGGATGTGAAAAACACTTTCGTTAATTCAGTCTTTCACAAACTAGGACATTTGACAGTCTACATATTTCCTCCATCCATTTCTGTGAGTGGTAATCAGAAAACTTTATTTATCCCGTTTATGTGGTTATTGTCTATGTGGTGACAGCCACATCACACAGACTCAGAGTGACACAAGACACCAGAATAATGTGAAACAAAAAGTAAGATATGTACTAAACATCGCTCTCTCTTTAGAAGCGCACATCTAAATCACGTACCTTCTTTGTAGTGGTCCTCCACTGTAATCACTCTGCCCCCTGTGGCACGAGCACTGGCCACAATGGTTGCAGCATCCAGGGGCTTAATGGTGAACGGATCGACCACACGGATGTTGACACCTGAGGGACAGCCAAACTAGTATCGAGGTTTTTGAAACAGCATTCCTTGTTATGCATATTTCCACACAAGTTTGATTGTGATGTTCTGCTCGGTTTCATTTGTTTCATTTTGAACAGTAGAGGGCACTCTAACCTTCTTTGGCCAGTTGGTCATGTGCAGCCAGGGCTTCATGCAGAGTCACTCCAGCCCCAATCACAGTCACTTGATCACTGTTGGACTGGCGCACCACCTACAGGACAGAAAGGGAAAGAGCATCAAAATGCTTTAAAACACTAAATCTGGGCATTCACAGCCTCTCACAGAGAGGCCCTGTGTGTGTATGATGGATTCCAGTTACACTTAACACTCATCTGTCATCAGACCATCAGACACATCTGTACTAGACTTGTGGAGAAAATTGCTTGGCTGACGCTCAATTGTTATTGTTATTAACAGTGTCTTATTTGTTCAACATATGCAGCTAGTTGTTGCTTTTTTTGCTGACAGTTCGTACATTTATGTAAATGTATTTGCCTCAAGTCACGTAAGGTGCACTTATTTCACATTGGTGATTGACAAAAATGACTGAAGATATAGAGCAATTAAGTGACCAGACTAAGCTCAACATGTAAATGCACAAGCTTACCTTAGCCTTGCCAACTTCAAATTTCTCCCCCGAGCCGTAGATAACTGCTGTGTCTGGCCGACTGGTTCGGATGAAACAGATACCCTGAAAACAGATGAAGTATTACTCAGTCTTAGCATTGTGCCACAAGTGGTTGGCATTTTGCATTCTGCCAGACCAAAGAACTGACAGAAAGTCTTATTTTGCATATCAAGCCGTGAAGACGGTTCTCACCTTGGTATTGGCGGCCAGTTCTACAGACCTCTCAGTGGACACACCATCGCAGGGGTAGAACACAGTGCAAGTCGGGACAGCGCGGAACATCGCAAGGTCCTCCAAAGCCATCTGAGAAGGGCCATCCTCACCTAAGCAAAATGTAAACTGTTAAGGGTGAAGAGTCCCAAGAAGAGCAAACAGACATGAGTATATAAATATATGAAGTCAATTCGATATTTTTCCTCAGAAAAGTCTTACCGATGGAAACACCACAGTGTGACCCGACCAAATTGACATTAGATTGGGAAATGGCTGCCATGCGGATCTGGTCATACGCACGAGAAAAGAAGGCGGAGAACGTGCTGGCAAAGGAGACAGTGCGATCACGAGTGGCGCAACCAATTGCCACACTCACCTACGTGAAAAGAGAAAGCGTTAAACAGGTGATTCGTATATATCTCGCTGAATGATTGCAAATCAATATTAAAACATTTAAACTGAAGATCAATGTTCTAAAATTCCCTTCTTTTATTAGGTCACCGGGATCTTATTTACACAAGACGTGCAAGAGAATGGGAGAGATTATACTCGAGTGATAAGCAGTGAGGAGGGACAGCCAATACTTATAGATTAAGAGATTACAGAGCTGGGGCTGATTACAGTTCGGCAGGGTGTGGTCAAGATATCTTTAGTGCACTATCTGTATTAATAAAAACACACCCTGCGCTCGTTCAGTGTATTAAAACCACAATTTCAAATCCAGTCGGTAAACAACACCTACGGATTTTAAAAAATAAAAGTATAAAAAGTCAGCAGGAATGCGTGTGCACACACCATGTTCTGCTCAGCAATGAAGCACTCAATGTAGCGATCAGGATGGGCTTTCTTGAAGATGTCAGAGAAAGTGGAGTTTTTGGTATCGCCATCCATTGCCACAACACGCTGGCTAGCATCACCCATCTTCTTCAGAGCAACACCATAGGCTTTTCTGGTAGAGATCTGTGGAAGTACATGAAACACTGGATTTACAAATACCGTTGAGGAAGAGAGGAAAAATGCCTCTTATGCTTATTGCACAGTGTTTATCTGAAAACATTATAATGTATCAAACAAAATAAGAAGTCACTTTTTTTACTGTCAAATATGGCAACTCATCTCATGATTACCTTATCTCCAAGTTTGTATTCTGGAGCACAGAGCAGGTGGATGGGAGTGTGGTCTACAGGAGCTGCATCCTCATTAGGCAGCTGAGGATGGAGGGGTTTATTGGGAGCCTGAATCTGAGCCTGGAGTTCAGCTAGCAGTGCATCCACACGGTCCTTGGGTATGGGCTTGCCATGCCAGTTATCCTGATCCTCAATTCCTGGAGAGAGAATTCATAGCAAGCTTTACTGAACACAAAGTTGATAAATGAACTGCAGTGATCACAACAAACGGTGTTAATAAATAGAGGAACAATTACATTGGCACCATTGTTTGAACCACTAATTCTGATTTATATACTGACTCACCTTTAAGACCTTTGCCCTTGAAGGTTTTGGCAACAATGGCTGTGGGCTTTCCTTTGAACCTCTCTGCATGCCAGAGAGCCTTACAAAGCTCCTCAACATCATGGCCATCCACCACATAGGTGTTCCAGCTAAACAGACACAGAGAGGCATGATATTGTATTACAAACATAAGTAAGGTGCTCAGAAAAGGGTAATCAGCAGTAAGAGGATTTTAAGAGGAACAGATGTTTGAACTGAAATAAGGAAAACGGTGAAACTGCAAAAAAATAGCAGCCGAGTGCGTATGGGAGCCTGCACTCACCCAAAAGCCTTGCAGCGCTCCTGGAAAGCTGTGGTGTCATGTTTCAGTGGGGCTGCCTCACTCTGACCCAGACGGTTCACATCTAGGATGGCCACCAGGTTGTCAAGCCCATAGTAGGAGGCAAAAGCCATGGCCTCCCACACGGCACCCTCTGAGCATTCGCCATCTCCCAGCAGGCAGTATACACGGTAGCTGGAAAAGGGGGAGGCTACGTAAAACTTACAGCAAACATAATCATCATCTTCACATTAAGATTCAGTGCATGAACATGCATGGCATAATATTGGATTTTGGCAGTGATCAGTTTACTCATCTGTGTAAACAGTATGCTCTGACTTCCAAAATTGTATTAAGCCATGACTTCTGGATATTAGTCCAGCAATCAGGTTTTTCAGAGCACACCCTTACTCTGATTTAGTTTAACCTCTTTACATGTGCAGACACAAGCCTGTATAAAAGGGGAGCACCCCAGGTAACTCACTAAATGCTTATATCACAGCTATTAAATGTGAAATAGCAACACATGAAAGGTGTTTCACAATTCTGGGCCTTATAAACTTCCAACTACATACAGGAATTATACGTTACAAGAAAACTGTGGCAGTAGGTTTGATTGTGTCCTGTGCTGCTCTTTGAGCAGCTGTATTGAGGCATTTAGAAAGAAATCAGATTACTGTGTGACTCATGAATACTTCTAGATACAGGGATAGTTTGTAAAAGTATTATTGCCAAAGTTAGGGTTTACTGTATTAATTGAATTTACACATGTAAAATGCACTCAACATGGACTGAGAAGTTTATTCGCTTACCTGGACTTGTCAAAGTGCTTTCCTGTGTAAGCCATTCCACACGCAGCTCCCAAACCCTGCCCCAGTGATCCTGTGGCTACATCCACAAAGGCCAATTTCTGGGGGGGGGGTATTAGAGAAGAATGCTCTTTTAATAAGGGGAGAAAATAAACCAGAACAATATATGGAAATGCACCATATATTATTAGCCCTCCAGGGAATTGTTTATGTGTAGGTAAAAGGTTAATGTTCACAAAATGACTCACGGGTGTTGGATGGCCCTCCAGGTCGCAGTCAATCTTGCGCAAGTTCAGCAGCTCAGCCTCCTTCACATAGCCAGCCTCCACCCAAGCTGCATAAAGGATGGGAGCAGCATGGCCCTGAGAATGAGAAAAAGGGGGTGGGGGTACACAGCGTAAGACATAATTAAACATTTTATAACCAGTTACAGAAGTCAATGCATATACTTCAGGAAACCATTTTTAAGGACTGCAACACAGCAGCTCTCTCAAAGAGCCTCTTCAGGCTCCATTACTGGGTAACGGTGACCTACCTTAGACATGACGAAGCGATCGTTGGAGGCATTGCGGGGGTCATCAGCTTTGTAGCGCATCGTGTGGAAGAACAGCACTGACATGAGCTCGGCAGCACTGCAGCAGGAGGTAGGGTGCCTACAAACAGAGAAGACTAAAGTCAGCATAGAGCCAATCAACCATTAGACAAGCATGTTGTCATGTGTTAGAAACACTGAAAACACATGCAGGTTATCTCTATAATATCTAGTTTCAACATATTGTAAAATTAGTTTATTGATTAGAACGTCACAAAGCACAATCTCATGAAACAGCATTCCCCCTTCCTTCATCCATGTGTAGGGAGCATTATATTATATACAGTAACTTAATGGAAGGACAATAATTTATTTGCATTATGAAAGTCAAACTGCACAATGCATTTCTAAAAGACTAGGAAAGGTCTCTGTTCGGGCTTAACTGAGTTCTGGACAAGTTAGTTCAGCAGCAAAGGCCAAAGTGCATTTGTAAAGAGAGGGAGGGGGCAGGGCAGAAGCAGTCCTTCAGCTGAACCACCCCCACAAGAAGGCAAACGAATCCTACAAATGAAATCAGTCAATTGATGGAGTGCAAACATAGCCCTCTGACCCCTAATAACACATTTATCTGGCCAAGACAAGTCTGGCATGCAAAGTTTGTACTGTTGCTTTGCTATCTGTGCCACTTTAAAAGACTTAAGGTGGCAGATTTACATTACTTATTAGCTACACTGCTAGTTTATTATGTTTAGCTACATGGCATGATTTTAATAATGAAACATCAAGTTGGTTTTCTCTACTGTTTTTCTCTACTACTCACAGAGCATATGTGGATGTTGTACAAAAGTCTCTTTGCAGGTTGCAAAAGAGGCCAAAAGAAACCACCACATTTCTAAGGGCAGAGTTTGGAAATCAACCATGCAACTGTGAGTGACCACATATCCAAAGACTAGGTTATTGCCCCACGGAAAGCATGCATTGGTGGGTTATTTCACAACACCATTCAAAATTAAGAACATCCCAATAATGATTTACCATACAGGTTCTACAGATCTCGATTATGCTGAAATGCAAAAAAGGAAATAAAAAGTCAGCACAGGTTTCAGAGCGAAAAAACTCTAGAAAAGTGCTGAGCCACTGAGGTCTGGCAACATGATTCATCGTAGGTTGCCAGAAGGAAGTATCCTGATTCAGGTAACTGTATTCTTTACGTGGCCGCAAAAAAAAAAGAAAAGAAAGGTTCATGGACATTCAAACAACAAGAAAAGAATGAGGAAACAAAATCAATGGTCTCCATTGAAAATGAGAAGCATTGGTTCATTGTCTGACTTCAAGCTTTCAAATACATGAATTTCACACAGTATTTTAACGATTTTGAAGGATTACAATGAAATGGGTCCCTGTAATATAGAATATAATCAAAAAAACATTAAGGACAACTGAAAAGCAAAGTCACACAGCTTTTATCTAAATAGCTTTAAGATTCAAGTCTCTCTATTTGACGGTTTTCTCTGATATTTTTTTACCCATTTCCTTCATCCACCATTCATAGTGCTTTAATCGTGTAATGAACAGTGACATCCACGTGTGGCACCACTACCTGCACGTGATAACATTTAGTGCAAAACTTTAACATTATCGACCTCGTGGAAGCAATTAACTAGTGTATTAACGCACACGAGTGATAGAGACTTGACATTACATGATTTACCATAGACGAACTACAAACTGCACGTTTCTCGTGAGGAAGGATATAGGTCTCATATAAAGCCAAGCTAGCTATCTAATTATAGAAGGTAAGCCAATTTCACCTCAACACTGAGGGCCACGCTGGGTTAAAACTGACAAATAAAGTTAACTAGAACTACATTTTATGAACAAAAGTATCGGGACGCATAACCATTACACAAAGGGGAACTTTAAAGCCATTGCAAACAGACACGCAAGACTTTCATATGGAGTATGTCCCACTTCTGCAGCTATAACAGGTTACTAGATGGCTTTGCACAGGACTTCGGATTGTTTATTTGTGCTCATTCATTCTGTAGTGCATTTATGAGACATTGGGCGAGAAGGCCTGGCTCGCAGTCTCCGTTCCAGTTCATCTCAAAGGTGCTGGATGTGGTTAAGGGCTCACGACAAATTATTTCACACTGAACTTCAACCATGTCTTTACGGACCTCGCTTAATGCACTGGGGCACAGTCATTCATAAATAAAAAAGGGTCTTCACCAAACTGTGCCGACAATGTTGGAATCACGACGTTGTCCAAAAGACCTCGGTATGCTGAAACATTAAGACTGCTGCTCAATTTGATAAGGGGCCTAGGCTAAACCCGGAAAAGTCCTTTTGTCCCAATACTTTTGACCATGTAGTGTAGGTGCAGCACTGTCACAACTTGATTGCTGCTGATCTGGATGAATGAGGTCCGAGCACGAGCTAGCTAATGGCTAACTGGCCGTACAGAACTGGCCGTGCAGAATTATGGAAATAAATACTTGCAAACCCCCGGTGTGAGGTTGTGGCAGCTAAATGCCTTGTCGCATACTAGCTGAATAAAAATGTTTGTGATATATACGTTTATCTAGCCACTGAAAACTCACCCGGAATTAGAAGCACATGTTGCCTTAATAGAGTGAATCCTTAGCTTGTTAGCAATGTCTTTCAGGCCCTGGAGGGTCTTCTCGTCGGGTTTGTGGTAGCTGTCCATGATCACAGGTGTCTCCTAGATACTTGTAACAAAGAGACTGAGACAACTTGTGTTTTAAGTTTTGTTATTGAGTGGATACTGCAGTCGTCCGGTGGGTGACACAGGCAGGGGCCCTGACAACGTGAGCAGCTTTAAACGGAGGCTGAACACAGTCCCCGCCCACAAGCCATCTCATTGGTCGATATTCTCATACGAAGACTGCAGTTGAAGTTAGAGGGCTGAATTCAGATCAGATTTATCTTATTTTTGGAACGGTCAATATATTTACAGCTGATTCAAGATCAGCATTTCGTCTCCTGAGCAGACCTGTGAGTTTTCCACGCTGCAGCGAAGAGAAGCGACTCCTTATATTCACACACTGCCATCGATGTGAAATTCTTTCTCTGTTTTAAGCCCATTCATCAAGCGAAGCAGTGTGCAGCCATGCAGCAATGCATTGTGTGGTAACGGTCGCAGGGGCAACAATTATTGTGATTTATAATGCTTTAAATGAGCTGACATTACCTTTTTATCGCTCCACAGTATGAACTCTAGTTTTAGAGGAGAAACACTGCATAAACAACCAAGACTTTAAGGCGTTAAGTCTGTTATCCAGAAACGCAGTACTTTGATATGAACACATAATGTCACCCTCTTCCCTCGTATTGTGTGACATATTAGTTTTAAGCTTTTTGTACCCACCACAGTTGCACAACCACAGTTAAAAGCCTCTCTAAACAAGTTAAACTCCAAAAATTAAAACTCATGCACAGTGTGAACAGTGTGAAATTCCTTTTCTGCATATAACCCATTCATCGAGTGAAGCAATGGGCAGCCGCCGACACAGCAGCGCAACGTGTGGGAACTTTACCGTGCTCTATGGCAGAGGTCCCCAACCTTTTTATCTCCGGGGTAGAGTGATTGTTGATACGTAGATCAGTGGTCCTCAAACTTTTATTTCGTCACGACCCGGTTTAATATAAGAAATCCGGTCATTTTTTTCTAAATAAAACATCGTTTAGTCTCTGATAGTAAATAAAAAGGAAATACTGTAATTTTCCCGTGCCCTGGGGTTGGGGACCGCTGCTCTTTGGTACCTCAGTGGTGCCCCTGGCTGTCCTGGGATTTAAACTCACAACCTTCTGAGCAAAGACGTTTGTAGGTTTGAATCCCACTCGCCCACCAGCCTCGCTCTCAAAATTCTCCATGCCCACCCAAGGCACCTCTGGGATGGACTTGTACATTCAGTGCAAATAAAACTTTCATAGATAACTGAGTGATAAATATCTGAGCATAAGAAAACAAGCCCAAATGTGATAGAGCAGGCCTTTTTTAAATCACAAGTTTCATTTTCATAGTGGAAATTCCCTGCATGGCTGAAAGTTATGGCAAGAGAATGATGGTGGGATTATTTTATATGCTGTAAAGCTGCTGAAGTTCAAATATTTGTCCGTGGAGAGGTGGGGGTAGTTTCTTTGCTGTGAGGACAGAAACTATTAGACTGCTGTAGACTGACTACTGTCAGATTATGTGTGACGGTCCCTTTAAATGGGAACGGGAACAGGACACTGTGTGATTCAACAAGGAAGTTGCAAATTTTGCCCTCTCATTCTTACGCAGGAGAAAAGCGGCAGGGTGTGTGATTTCCAGACCCAGGCTCAGTATGATAAAATATTAAAGGAGACAAATGAACAGACAAACAAAATGATTCCACTGATGTTTTTTTAATCCTCTTGCAGAATACAAACCATTCACGTAGAGCTTTTGTTTCACAACTCCTTTGCATGATGATTAGTAATGAAAAAAGCTATAGTGCATCTAAAACTATAGTCACTCTGACCCTCAGATTAATGAACTGGTGTCATCATGAATCCAGGTCTCCTTAATAATATTTTTTTTTTGGACAATTTAACAGAAGTAATAATACTAAACTTTACACATGCGAAGTCCTGGTCCTTTTCAGACAAAAAAAAAGAAATTCTATTTAATTAATACAATATAATAAAAAACAAAATGCAATGAATTAAACTAAATTTAAATCAAACGGAATCCAATGCTAATGGAAAACAATAGGAATAATCTTTACACTGAACTATATACATTGTTTATGCACTATGCATGTATTCTCTTTAAAGGCATTGCAGACAAATGAATGCAGCTGTGTTCTGTTTGGTCACATTTAATAGCCCTCGTGTTCTGTGGAGTCTTGAATTTCCTAAAAATGAGGACAAATAACAATAGATCAATTAAGAATTAAGTCTGTTTTGATATAATCTGTTCTTTTCACACATTTTTTTTTGTAATTTCACTGAACGCTTGGGAGTGAAATTGCATTTTTTGGACTGCTGCTAAAATATCGTTGGACAGCTCAACACACTTGAAGGAGAATATGACCGGCCAAAACTGTTACATCTGCTTACAGACACCTGTGCTGGCTAGCATCCCACACATGGGGGAAAAAGAGACAAAGAGAGCTATTCTGAACAAGGCCGTTATGTCCTTATACCCTCTCTGCTACTGGTGGCAGTGGCATTGACAGGCTGAATAATAATACATTTACATTTGACAGTAGTGCATTTACATTTATGACAGTAATACATTTACATTTATGCCGTTTAGCAGACTATTTTATCCAAAGTGACTTCCATTCCCTAACTACAAGGGGCAGTTTCCCTGGAGCAACTTGGGGGTCTTGCTCAGGAACGCAGTGGTGGTCTTGCTGAAGGTAAGATTCGAACCCTTGGCCCAGAGGCAAGTACCCTACCTATTCGGGAGTCCACACCGTCTGATTTAATTCAGCAATGTAAACACAAATCTATATAGTTTATCATATCTCGATTTTCATGTTAGCAAAATGATTATTCTGCTAAACCATAACTTTCAGTATGTTTCAGTTCAGTTGAAGGTTTATACCTTTATGCTTCTCAGAGCCTCATCCCTCTCATTAGAGGAGACAAGTTCCTTGTCTAGTCTTTCAAGAAGTGGGAGGTAAGTGAGCATGAAGAGCCGGTAATCCATGGTTTCTGAGAGAGGGTTCTCAGCCAACACCAGGACCTGCAGTGTGGTGGCAAGACCCTTCAGGGCCTCCACCGCCTGCAGGGAAAATACCAAGTTGCCCCTAAAAAAAAAAAAAAAAGAGTGAGAGAGATGGCTGCTCAATTATCATCAGATAATCTGTGAAATCTCTCAGTTATATGGTCTTGTTGTCTGCATGGTGCACTGTGGCATCTGCCATGTACCTGACGTTAAGATATCGCAGAGATTTCATACTGGGACTGATTCCATCAAGTGTCTCTAGCTGGTTGTCTCTGAGGTGAAGAGTTGTTAAGTGCTCCAATTTGTCCAGACCTTCTAATTGTTTAATTTTGTTCTGAGCCTAGACAGTAAAGGTAGGAGTTTAGAGTTCAGATGAACTTTTTGTATATGTGTATATGTCTGCCAAACATCACTGCATACCAGATAAAGATGTCGCAGGCTGGGGAGATAAATTCCATCTGTAGTTTCTAAACGGTTTCCTCTCAACTCCAGAGTCACCAAATTGCTCAGCCTGTGATATTCAAGACCTGACACCCTCTGAATGCCATTACCTGAAAACCCAGGATTGCGAATATTCACTGACAGCCAAATATACACAATTACATCAGCATAGTGCTCAGAAATGCTCGAAAAAATCAAAAGTAGCTCTGTGAATTGTAAAGAGCTGTCACTAACCAATCAGATTAAGGTTTTGGAGGGCAGGCCCAGCGAGCCCCTCTATATCAGACAGACGATTGGCCACCAGGCTTAGCCACTGGAGGTACGCAAGCTGACCCAGTGCCTGACCTCTGAACACTTGAATCTGATTGTCATCGCCTTTTAACCAAAGCAGGTGAGTTAAGTTAGTCAGTGGAGAAAGGTCAGTCAGATAATTGGAGGAGACGTCCACAAAACGCAGATGGACAAATGAGCTCAGCAAGCTTATATCAGTCAGACGCCTGGTTAAGATGAGAATAAGGCAGAGAGTGTAAAAGATAGAAGGTGTTTGAGAAATGGCATTCATAATCATACTCTGCTCAATCCTTCCTTTTTGAGGAAAAAAATTACCTCTCTTTTATATTAAGTTTGACAAAGGCATGAGCAAGTCCATTCCCTGTGCGGCAGAGTAATGTCAGGCCTTGGCCTACCATGTCTTGTGTCAAAGGACAAGGCTCAATCTGAAAACAAGGACAATAAACAGGGATATAAGACAATGTTCACTACCACTATCACAAACATAACCCTGTTCGCTTTAAAACAAACAGGTAAGTTTAAGATAAGATAAGATAAGATAAGAAACGATAAGATAAGGTAAACCTTTATTAGTCCCAAAATGAAGAGCAACAAAACAAAAACAAAAAACAATAGAATTAAATAACAGAACAGAATAAAGTACAATATAGTATAAAATAAAAATGTTCCAGTATACAGTCTAACATGTACCTATAAAATCTAGGAATATGAGTATGAGGTGTGTGTGTGTGTGTGTGTGTGTGTGTGTGTGTGTAAACTGTAAGTAGACAAAAGTATAGACAAAAATTAAATATTAAGTATCGCAATTAATCATTAAACAAAACTGCAGCTCTGTTTCAGTTAGATATAATCATATCTTCTGAACTATACTAAGATGAATGCTTAATGATCATTATTAAGTAGCTCAGTGTTTGTTACCTGATCCTGTTCAGACCTTTCGCCCTCGTGAACATCGTCTTTCAGCTCCTCTTCTTCTGAATCCCCATGCTGCAAAACCTCATCCTCATCAAGTCCTGACATTCTTCAGTTAGCTTTGTTAAATAACTAGTCAGTCCTCTGTTAACAAAAGCCGGACAGACAAAATTAGCCAGCCTTAAACGAATTAGTAAAAGGATAGCCAAGTACAGCTACGCTATGTGCACAAAAGTATTGGGACAAACCTGTTTTCAGGGCTGGGGCTAGGCCATTTAATTCTTAATGCTTCTCCTCTCCCACATCTTTGGGATGAACAGGAGCAGAGATTGCGAGCCATGCCTTCAAGTCCAACATCAGTGACTGAGCTAATAAATTCTCTATAGAATAAATGGGCAGAAATTCCCCCAGAAACTCCGAATATATCGCGGAAAGCCTTCCAAGAACAGTGGAATCTGTTATAGCTGCAAAGGGGGAGCAACTCCATATTAAAGTGTATGCGTTTGAATGCAATATCAAGTCCCCATTGCTGTATTGGTTACAATTCCCAATACTTTTGCACATGTGGTGTAGCTAGTTTGCAGTAAACCAAATACTTAAGTTAATGTGACGTTCTTTATGCAAGTTGAAAATATTAAAATAGTAAATGGTTTATTACGAGTTTAACTTACCACGATTTGCGCTGTTTACAGGAGTTACTATGACACCAGAATTTCGCACAGCGCCTCTCAGGGACCGTTCCATTCAGTCCGACTCCTGCTCCCTGCTCCCTGCTCCCTGCTCCCTAATCCCTAACTAATACACACCCTCCACCGTGAACACTAGAAAGGGTCTAGCGCAGGGGTTTTCAATTAAAAGTCACTGAGGTCAAGCTAATAAATTTGGACCAAGTAGAAGGGCCGAACTGAAGTCCATCGTGTGTCTTATAGCCTTCCTCTATATCCAAAATTTCATATGGTTTCCACAATATTTATTGTTCATTTCCAATGCAGGAAACAACTAACTCTTTTACCATAAATAAAAGTAGTCCCAGGCACATAAGTACGGTGGCCGAGAGAGCTTGGCGTGCTGCAACTTCAGAAAACACATGCAAACAGAAAAAAACACAACAAATTAAGAAAACGTCTCCATCAGTTTGACAACACCGGCACTGCAAATACGGAAACGCATTGCAAATTCTCACAACACAACCAAACACACGAACGCGCTGCAAGTTGCAGGGACCAAAAAGAAAATGTTTCAGGGGGACCTCAAAAACTGACGAACCGAGCAGAGGTGTTGCCCGTGTACTAAAAGGTGAGTTTTTTGTTTATCTTAACATCCTGGTGATACCATTGTAGGGACTTGTGAAAATGGGTGTATGTCTGTGTTGTACAGCCTGTTGTGGTGTGTCGTCTACATTATGTGTATTGGGGAAGGACTACACGCCCCACAATGCCCGGTTCCTCCGCATTGTGTGTCACGGACAAACTGTGAGTACGGTTTTGGGACGAGTCAGAGATCCAGGGAGGATCTCAGATAATAAAACTGCCCATCCGCGTGCACCCACGGGCCCCAACAGCGCTGCTTTATTTTCTTTTGTTTATTTGTGGGTTATTTTAAGGTGGGTTTTTATTTTAAGGGAGGGGGGTTTACTATAAGATATTTAAAGATATCGTTATTGGTGTATTTATGACTGTTTGTGAATGATGTTTTATTGTTTTCTGGGGACGCATGCTCACTCTGTTTAGTCAGGGAAGTTAGTCTTCAGTGGAGGCACCGCGCTATTAATCGCCGAGTTAGGCTAGCCACACACACACACATTTCAGGGCAGGGAGTTCAG
>JBBMFX010000128.1:19759306-19771239 GCA_037832545.1 Rhabdalestes septentrionalis
GTGTGTGTGTGTGTGTGTGTGTGTGTGTGTGTGTGTGTGTGTGTGTGTGTGTGTGTGTGTGTGTGTGTGTGCATATGGCCGGCGTAAGCCTGTGAATGGAAGAAACTGGAGGCGTCTGCTGCTGCGGCGCTACAGAGTAAAAAGCTCGAGTCGTTACAGCAGCAACATAAAGGGAAACAGGGCGGGGCAGTTACACCGGACCATAACCTGGTCAAAAAATACCACGACATTAATACACAACTAAAAATGACTCTTATATACACACATATACATTTATACACACACACATATATATATATACATATATACATATACATATATAATACACATATATACACACACACACACACACACATATATATACACATATACATATATATACACACATACACATATATACATATACATATACACACACATATATATACACACATATACACACACATACATATATATACACATATATATACATATACATATACACACACACACACACACACACACACATACATATATATATATATATAACACACAGGGGATGGGCAGCATGAAAATATTATATCATGCTAATCTTTTCTGAGCATATGTTAAATATCAATATGATTCCATTAAAAAACTAATAAATTTAGAGACATTTTGTCACAGATGTATAAGGTTTCACACTGTTGTTGACCTAAAAGCAATGTATGTTCTATCTAATAATTTTTTTTAATCTCATATGTATTTAGAAAATGTTCCAAGACCAGTGATATATTTCTGCCTTTGTACTCCATATCCTTCTAGTTATCCAGCTCTGCAACAGCTAATTGCAACATAAGATCTTCACTAAACTTGGAATGGTTGAACCTTATTTGAATGTTATCTCTATCAGTTAAGATAATGGAGATTTACACAGATCTCTGCATTAATCATTTGTTAAGATGTAAACAGACATGTAAAGTGTTTAATGCCTCTAATAGTTAGTTAACTTACAAGAAGTAATGGATTGGAATACATTGCCAGGTGCCCGAAACATTGTTTTATGATTTTGTCATATCAAGTATAAGCATATGTTTTTTAAACCCATCATTGTATTTACCACACATTACTTTGGATAATAAATAAAATAGCTAGTGCATAGTAGTCATAACCCCTGGTTCTTCTGTAATGTGGAGTCTCTTTAAATAATAAACTTATAATAATTCCATACTCCACCATTCCACATCAAACCATTCTAAAACATTATTAATGAATTATTCTGTCATTCCCAATCCTACAGAATCTTGAGCGATGCTTAAAAGACATCCCACCCCCCAGGATATACAGTGTGCTACACCCCTTTTACACAGAACTGTGCCAAAAAGTGCCTGGAAAATCAAGCTTTGATGCAAGATGCTGCATTTTCAAGCTGCTGGAAATGATAAGTAACAAAAGACAACAAAGGTGGCCTTTGATTATGAAGGTCGTCACACAACTTCAAATATTCCTCCTCAAGCATCTCCAACTCTTTCCCAGTGTCTATCCTGGGCAGAATCACAGACCGCAGCTTGAAATGTGAAATTTAGCTGAATCCCTGCTGAAGGTTCCTCTCATAGTTCTCCATACAGATGCGGATGCGCTGGGTGAAGTACGTGGGGTCAGAAATGGCTCTGAGGAGGTCATTCTGTATCAGACACAGATCATATAATTCTGAAGTGGAGGCTGTGCGAGTCTGAGAGCCTTCGGGATCCAAAAAGACCTAGAAGAAGAAAGAGAATAGGGTTTTTAGGTCCAGACACTTCAAGGATATAAGAATGATAATAGTTATGGAGGTTATGAGGTATTCCTCTCATACCATAGGATGTACAATTGTGTCTTCATCGTTTTGGCGGATGTTATCATCAATAAATATGTGCTGGACTGTGGAGTCAAAAGGGTCAACCCACAGAGGTTTTCCTCCCAAAATGGAGAATGTGTTTCGTGCCCACCTATAACAAATGAGGTTCAGGATCATCAGCAACTTTCAAGTGAGTCTTGCACCAAAATTAATTATTTGACTGAAGGGCCATTCATGTTGATGGCAGTTGCATCAGAAACCACTTAAATAAGCATGTGATGATGTGAACTAATGCGGGTTCTGATACAAACACATGCAGAAAACACATGCAGAAAACACATGCAGCATGGATAAAACAGTATCAACCAGCCATCAGTCTGAAGCAGACACCAGGAATTTAGGTATGCAGTTCTACTGGGCTAATAATGAGCTGCAAGCTGCCACTCATTTTAGATACCAAAATGAGACAAAATTTGAGACACCAGATATATTTTGGCTGATCAGCTAGACATATTCTTTTCATAATATTTCTCCCAGGATTTTATTCCTGAACTGGTATCCAGATTTATGACTGGATCTCAAAGAATCAGATAAGATCCTCACCAGTCAAAGTGGTCTTGAAAGCCACCAAGCCCCTGTGAAGAGCTCATGTACTGATATACACTCCGCTCCCCATCTTTTGTGGACACACGCTCCTCTCCTCGAGTCAGTACTGCACCCTTAACGCTGCACCTGATCCGGCCTGCTGTTACATTTACACTCATCTACAAGGAGAGAAACCCTTCGTGAAATTCACTGTCAGCTGGGGAAAGTTATTACGTGAACGTCTACTTTCAGTACTAAAAATAAAGATGCTCTGGATCCAGGAACATCGGATTGGATCAAAAGATACAAAGATTTCTGTGTCATGCTTGAGAAAGCAAGAGGGCCTGAGTCCAGGGCAGTGCTGACTAAATTATTATTCAAAATAAAGTGATTACATGGCATTTACAGAACACTATAGATAGGAAAGAACAAACTTGAACTAGCAAAGAAAAAGTAGAAAAAAAAGTAAAAAACTACATGTAAATAGTTTTTCAAATGTGTCCTATTCAAGATCCAGTAAGCGAAAGGCCAACCTTTAGCGCTGGGAGGTCAGGAAAGAGCGGATGTGTTCCTTCCTCGAAGGCTCGCCGAACAACTGCCAGAACACGGGGCAGGTCGGTACCAAACGTGCGGAACACAATAGAAAATACCATCTCCTGTGTGGCCAGGTCCTGTAGCAGCTGGAAGAAAGAGGGAAGAATCCAGTGGTATAGTTTTCCATCTTCTCCTTTCACAGAGAGCTCCTTGTCTGGCTGCAGATGCGTAGGCCACCGAAGGAGTTCGAGGTGCTCCTCAAGGACCTTCCGGAAACGCTTCCCCAGTCCAGCTGTGGTGAAGCCTGCTACTCTACCAAAGTGAGAGTAGTAAGTGATGGCACCCTCACAGGGTGGAAGGAGAGATGGAGTCTCACACATCCATTCCCATTTTCCTACAGAGAAGAGAGCGATATTAGAGTATCAGAAAGAGTACTAGTCCACCCATGCGACAATTTACTAGCCCTCAGTCAGGGGATACAGACAGCACCAGGTAGCTCCCTCACTTTGTCTACTAGTACTTGCTTATACTGTTATACTGGTTACACTGTTCGCACAATTCTCAAATACATTGTATATTACACTTATATATTCTGCACAGAGCTTCCACACACTCAGGGCAGCTTTGGTCAAATCAAACATCATTCTGTATATATTGTGGTAACTTGATTGATATTCTTGCCCACTTCCTCATAATTTATACTTTTTAATGTTCCACAAGATGTCTTGTGTGTTGCATAAAGTGTGCCTTTTCATCTCTCGATGTATTTGTACATGGTTGAGATGAGAATACAGTACTAAAGTCAGGATCTATCAGGCAGGCCTTTAAAAAAATCGTACCTTTTGCCATCCGTCCCCAGGTCACGGTGGAGAGAAAATATTCAAGAGCAGCAACGGTTCCTTGATTTGTGACAGCATCAGACACAAGTATGGTGTTGTTGAGATCAAAGTGAAGCACTATCTTTCTCCTCTTAACTGGTAGGAACCGTGGAACTGAAGAACCTGAATGTTCAGCAGTGCCAGGGTGTTTGTTAAATCCATTTGCTTTGAGTTCATTTTTGCTGGTCTCTGGTAACTCACAAGAATCTGCTGAGCTGGACATGATGGTCACTCGGTTGGTCGTTTTACCCACTACTTATACTTATGAAGCTATGGTTCACTCTGCTGAAAAAAATCACACCTCAAACCCTTTAGGCTGCATCAGTGCACAGTAAATGTTAGTAAAAGCTACTCATTAGGTAAAAAGAAGTAATACTAACACAGTGATGAACTTACGTGTCTGAGGTGAACTCTAGTCTGCATCCAGGTTTGACTTCACATAACTGAGGCTATGTTGCCTTTTTTAAACTGGTTTCACAAGATTCCCAAATTCCATAGCTAATGTGGCTAAGATTGCTTGGCTAACAATGTCTTGCTCGTTAGGGTATTAAATTAAAGACAACCTAACCAGTCTCTCTTTCAAAAGAGCTAATGCTATCCGTCACAACACAACAGGGCTACAGAGGTAGAACACCAGCTAACTAAAGTTGAAAAAAAACACTCAAATACAGACACTTATCCACTGTGCACTCTCATCTTTCACCTCTTTCCTTCTACAATATGTTTGCGATTGTTGTTCTACTCCGTTTATTTTTCAGGAAATATGAATCAAAATCCACCAGCACCTCACCGCAACGGAGTGACGTCTCTGTTGTACCACAGGTGAGAGAAATGTTGTTGAGCCCTCCGTAGGTTTCGCCCCCTGCAGGTCAGCGTTGGCACTCCAACACGATTTCAAAATTATCTTCCTAAACTTCACAGCCCATGCATTAAGCATAAGACTTACACGGACTGGCATGTGCCCAGAAAAAGTTTTAATAACAAAATTACAAATGTAAACATCCACACAATCAAAAGAAGTCTTTGCAGTAGAGCTAATCTTCTATTATCCAGTACTTTTACTGATAATATTAGTAGTAAATATTAGTATTACTATAACTGAGAAATCCTTGCAAGTATGTTTAGAAAGTTTTGTTGGCAAATCACCCACTGGGCCTCTGCATTATTAATTATATGCATCCAAAAGAATAAAACAACTGAGGGCATTAGTTTGAATCTTAGTGTCCTCCAACACTAAATTACAGTGATACAGTGTGCTATTGAAGCCTCTTAATTTCAGCGATATCTAGAAAAAAACTTCCATCTACCATCACTTCAAACTTCTCCATAATCCCTTGTCAGGATTCCCAACCTAAGTCAGACTTAAAATTCCCCTGATTTTCCATGATTTCCCTGACCTCCCATATAAAGAAATGTCCAATTTAACATTTGGATGCTGAGCAGAAAAGGGCATTTAAAGGGGTTATAAAACTCAAAACTTAATTTACGTCATTGTTGTTGAATGCAGGCAGCCTGGCTTGTTGAATGAACCAAAACCTCACAACTCCATCTGCCGTCCTCTACATGCAGGTTTATCTAGAACTGGAAACGGTAAAATGGACCAAAACAGCAAAAACAGATACACTCACTGGGAACAAAGGCACATAAATACACATCAGGTTTTGGCTACTGCACGATATGCCATTAAAAAAATTCCCTGATAATTCCCTGACTTTGCATCCAAATGATCAAATTCTCATTTTTCCCTGTCTGGAAATGCCTTTACTGAAATGCTCTGATATTCCAGAAATTCCCTGACCCATGGGAACACTGCCTTGTTGAAATTAGCGGTTTTAAACAAATTTGCTTGCAACCACTGTACAGACTACGAGAATTTACTGCATAACGTTTTATTTATATTAACCATTTATAACTTTATTCACAGCAGCATTCTTATGATCAAACCCCCACCTCCTGCAGAATATGCAGTCTAATACAAAAAAAAGAAACAGGACACCCCAAATTAAAAGAGATTATGCAAAGGTGTGGGTAATGATACACAATACACTACAATTGGTCAACATGCATGTCTCTCTATCAGCCAAGCCTCCATACTGAGAACAGACATTTCCACAGGACATAGAGAGGAGAAAGTGAGGGGGAGGGGTACATCACATGAACAAAGTGCAGAACAAAAGCTTTTGCTCAAGCTTGTGTTCTGATCTTAACTAATTAATAATAAAAAGTTGCACATGACTCAATCCTTTCCAGCATCATTTAGCTCACAACTGAACAGATACACAAAGAAAACCACTCAATTAGCCAGTCCACCATCTGTGTCAATAAGGGTGTGAATAATATTTATCCACTCCATTAACCATTAATTAGTGAATGCCAAAACTGTGAGGGTGTCAAGAATAGTTCTGAAATTTCTTAATACGGTGTGCAGATGTGTGATAAGCGGCTCAACACCTTGCTAACGTGATGAACAAAGGTGCTGCACACCTCAGCAGTGCATATCCCCAGTGACTCATCAACCCTGGATCGAACCCCATCTCTTCGTGTATGTGCACGACTCCACATATGGAGTTAAATCTACATCCTCTGCGAACAGGATTGAGTGAAGAAAACCTAAATTTTCTCGTGGAGCTAAACCATCTTAGTGTTGGGAGACAAACGAATGGCTTTTTTTTTTATTGAGACTGCTTTTCTAAGTTGAAAATGTTGCACGAAAGCAACGTAAGCACCTTCGCTGTGTTTGATCAGCCGATGAGCACTGAAGTCTCTCTTTCGAGGAAGGAAAAGTCTCCCTGAGGCGAGCGCCACGGTTTCATTGCCACAGCTTTAGGTCAAGTTTAGTCCACCTCCTCCATGCTGGTGTAGGACTGGCCGGAGCATTCCGCAGAGTGGGCGAAAAGGTCAGAGGCCACCTCCGTTCCCAACTGAGGGTGTCCTTCAGGGTCCAGGTCGGTCCCAAAGAGTGCCTGGCTAGAACCCTGTAAAATAAACCAAGGTTATAATAGGAGACTTCACACAACCTGTCCGCTGCACATAAGAGCCAGGCTGCACTATTATTATTATTATTAGACAGACAGAATACAAATACAGACCTCACAATATCACAATACTAAACGGGGAATCCACTTCCACCTAGCTAAAAGGAGAAAAAACAATCCAGACAGATGATGTAAGATGGAGATTTTATTTACATACTACAAAAAAAGAAGTACAGGTTCTGTACAGGTTATTGCTGTGATAAATATGAATCATTTTACAGTGTTGGTACATTATTATACATTATAATTATTACAAATCCCCAACTTTTTTTCTTTTTTTTTTACAGTTACAAGTTTGAAGTTAGTTTCTCATTACACGTATAAGATACAGTACTTGCAGAAAGGATGCTGTTGAAATGTTAAGGAAGGATTTTAAATCACTTCACATTTCTCCTACTAGTCCGTTTCAGAACAGACCATCATGAGAACATCATAGCGGGCGGTTCCATTCTACATTTACAATCATCATCAACTGTCCTAGTTGGGGTGTATGTGCAAATCTGCATATCATATAACACTACACTGATTGAACAAGAGGTTTGGTGGTTTTAAAATCTGTTGAAGCATTGATAGGTGCTAAATGGACGCACTGCCACATGGATGACCACATAAAACACCAACATCCCTGAGGCACCAGCATTCCAACCAATACTACAGTCTCATACTATCTGTAAAACCTCTCTGCAGTCATTCCTCATTAATTCACTCAAGTATGGGATTTAGATTGCAAGTCAAATAAAAGCATCATTACAACGAACAAGGACAGAAATCCCTGGTTTGTACTTGGTTATGATCGTCTAACCAAGAAACCTACACAATGAGCATTTTTATCTGTTTATGACAGACATTTAGCAAGTGGGACAACGTGGGTTCAAGCTCTGATAACATGTGGACATGACCAGCATTAATCTGGCAAAAGCACACACATTAAACAGTATTACTATTATGATACGGGCAGAGGATCCCATTGAAACCCCACAGAAATCCACTGGAATCCAATAATTATTCCTAAAGGCAATTCATATGAGAGATAGAAACATTTTAACAATTTGAACTGATCGGTATTGCTGATGTTAAGGGACCTGTTTCATATGGCTAAAAGTAAATTCCACAGGTTTTTCCAAAATTCCAAGGTAAAATGCATTCAAAAGTTGAATAAAAACTAAGCAAACTCCCTCAGAGTGATCAAAAGTGAGCAAAATGCTTCATTTTAAGCAACAGAGGTAAATGTTTTACAGGGGTGGTGTTAGGAACCAGTCGTCACAAATACAACCATTATATCTGCTATCCAAAATGACTATTCAGTGGTGCTTTAAAGTTTTGAATGTTTTACATTACTGCATTAATATGACCTTAATCCAATTTTCATACAAATACTAAAAGTAGACATTATACCCGTCTATTTATTTATTGATAAAAATTATCTTTCAAGAACGAAAGTGCATGGTATGACCACCTTGTGCAGCATTAACCACAACTTACAGTGATTTTGGCCCATTACCCCATAAAAATTGCTTCAACTCTAGGATGTTGGAGAACTACTTACTTCAGATCTGTCCACAACATTATTTTTTCAGGACTTTGATTTGGCTGTTCCAATACATTGTGTTCTTAAACCAATCTACATCAGACTGACTTGTGGGCTTAGGGTCATCATATTGCTGCAAGACCCACTTTCCATTCACACTCAGTTAATGGACAGATGTCAGGTGCCCAACATTTTACTTTAGATCTGTTTGGTATAATTTTGTATTCACTGTTCCATCAATGATGAAAAGCTGTCCTGGAGAGAGACAAAGCAGCCCCAAAACATGACACTACGACCAGCATGTTTTACAGATGGGATAAGATCTATATGCTGGAATGCAACACTACTTACTCTAATTCAAACACCTCTGATTGAAACCAATATTGTGTCTTATACATCAACAAAAGCTTTTCAAATTTAGCTCCATGCAACATTTAGCAAACTGGGGAGTTTTTCTGATGGTGGACTCTTGTACATGAAGGAGGCCTTAAATCACCTAGAAGTTACCCAGTATTCCTGAGCATTAAAAGTATCATGAGCATTAAAAACTCTTAATTACCACTGTACATGTCTGAGGTTTATGTGTAATGTTGATAGTGTAAAATAGTACAAAATCGTATATTTGGGTACAATTTTGCCTTCAAATGCAATTTTAGCAATGCCATTACTTGCTTTGGATATCTGGTTCCATTCACCACTGCTGTGAACAATTATGACTCTTTAATTCCAAAGAAATTGAAATTTTAGATCCAATCATTTTGAATTAATCTGCTGATAAGAATTATGCAAACAAGTTATCTAATACAGTAGAGAAAACTACTTCATACTTCAGCATGGCTACCACTAGAATATCATGCTTCTGTACGTTAGCTATTGAAAAGGGTCATCAACATGGGCCATTCTTTATCAGCAGATGGAAATGAGGACAAATAACAGATTTCTGCAAATTTTGGTTTTAAGCTACGTTTTGAATTAACAAACCTGTCACATTAGATACAAATAAGGATGCAGTTACTACTACTAGTCGAAAAGGACACAACTGATTACTTCTCCAGACAATGAAGGGTGACTCAAATTGGAAATATTTCCAACCCAGTATAACTTTCTATTAAGCTGTACAGATCACGCTGAGAATTAAGAGGTCATGCTAAGCTAAAGATACAGGACATCATATTTAAAATCAAATAAATAAATATAAAAGTACAACACACTATGACGCATCAGATATTAGTGTGCACAGTGCACCTATCCCAGAGTTAAGAATAAAGTTTAAAGGCATCACAGAGGTGACTTCAAGCCTTACTTAAACCGCACGTAACCAATCCAGCTACAATAACCCTCAGACACTTACTGTAAAGTGCAAACAGTAGAAATCTTATTTTTGTGTGTGCGTGTTGGTTGTAGACTGTGCTCATTTTGTCCTTACTGAGTATTTGTGAATGAGGATTGGTTTATAGCTTTCACTCTAAGCCCAGTGGGACCTGTATAGCAGTGGATATATGAGGTTTAGCAGAAGTGCAAACACAGCAGCCACAGTGCCCAGGATGAAATATCTGACGCGGTCGTCGTCTGAATAATCAGAGACGCGCTCTCGTCTGCGCCGCATCTCCTCTTCCTCCAACCTCGTCCTAGCTTTTCGTCCTCGCAGTCCAGTTCGGAACAGGCCCCGAGAAGGAGCGCCTCTCTGCCCTTCCTCTTCCTCCTCCAGTTCCTGCCATATCAGAGACGCCTGCGATTGGCGGAAACCTATGTCAGCTTCTGGGATAGGGCCAGGCCTCAAAATGCACCCCACTACAGCCATAGCAACAGTACTCTGAGCTCACCCTACTGAAAAACATGACATATTGTCCAATCAACTGACCGCATTTAGTATACTCCCAAGAACCAGATAATTTTTTTTTTAAAGACAAGAATATTGATTTAAAAAAAAAAAAACAGGAAAACACGGGGAAAAAATCCCAAGAACATTGAACATTAATAAAGAACAATCAGCACTCCTGCAAAGCAAAAATCAGGAGATTTGGAAAAACCCAAAAATAATGGTGTTACAGTAGCAGATTAACAGGCTAAAACCCAGACGAGATTCCTTGATTGACATATTAACTCAAGAAATAAGGATCTATCCTTGATTCTGGATATTTCATGTGTCAGTTAAGATAAATGTAAATGTCAGTTCTTATAATGCTGATGGAATGATTTTTGGCCAAGGACAGACACTTTTCTGTTTAAAGAATTATATTAAAAAAAACTGAGTCCACAGCGGAGCTGTATCTACTATCAAACTTCTGTCCAATTTGTGACTCATTTATACAAGCGGAAATGATATGGCTTGTTGGACAACTCAGCCTCTCTTTGTTATTTCATGTTTATGTCTTGCCAGATTAGTATGGTACAAGGTTTTGTTCAAACAGATTCTGTATGTGGATACCACAATATTCTTGTGAAATGCAACAGCTGAAACACTACAGTGGCACAGAAGCTACAGTTCCACTCACTGACCAGAATGATTTTGGGCCAGGCATGACCAAATTCTCCAAATTCCCATTTGGTTTTGAAATCTTCGTTGTGTGTGAGCAGTTTCACCAAAGCCAAATTAAGGAGAAATGCTTCTGAAAAGTCTTTATCACACAAATGATTGCAGTTTGCAATACAAAATATCACTACAAATGCCCAGTATCTCAGAGGCAATACTCAAAACCAAAAACAGGATCTAAGGACCAATGTCATTATGCCACTTAAAAAAGCTAGTATATTAAAAGAGTTTACCGTCCTTTGAATTTACATTCAAAACCGTCACACTGGACAGAACTGTTCATTGTAAATCATGACTAAAATGTTGCTGTTTTACTGGATACTGACATACCAATAAGCAAATGTCATTCAAAAAATACTTTTACAGACTAGTATTCACAAACATAGCATAAAATGGCATTAAAAGGAAAGGTTCAGATAACTTTACAATCCACCTTTCTCACCAACTTGGCCATGGTTCGTTGAAAACAACTGAAGTTCACAACGGAACTTTTTGACTGACATTTACCGGTTTACCTTTAATATCACCAAATAGAAGTTAATGGTAAAACAGATTTGTTAAGTACAATATCAAGGAGTCATAAACAAAGGGGTGAGCCCTACTGAGGTGAACTGAAACAAGACATGTAGAGAGAGTGCTGAGCTCACCTGACTAGCTGCAGCTCCAGCCCCAGCCGGAGACTCAGCATCTAGGGGCCCAAGCAGGCGGGTTGGGCGCTCCACGGGAGAGTTCCTGCGTCGGTAGAACAGCACGTAGGCATAGCGTGTCACCACCTGGCTCTCCTCTACGGTTGTCACAGTGCTGTCATCAAACAGACGCCAGCCTGAGCAGGAAGGAACGCAAAAAAAGGAACGTATTTTAATATAATAACTAAATGTATTTTTTCAGGAATGACAATGAAATATTAAAAGTACTAAAATAGTTTTATCAAACAAATATCATGTACAAGCATGCATGGGCAAGTATAAATTACTAAGGTTTCCATTCACTTGTTAACCTGATATTTATTTTAGAATGTTTTCTAGGAATGCATGATACTGGAATC
>JBBMFX010000128.1:19776980-19787645 GCA_037832545.1 Rhabdalestes septentrionalis
AAAATACATGTCCAGTGAGAAACATCCATACCTCTACCAGTCTCAGATTCTCTGATTTAACCCTCACATTCCGAGAAAGGGACTCCAACACTTCTGCTGTGCTTGAGTTTTCCTTGCTCACACTCACCAAAAACTATATAAAAGCATAAGTAATAAAACCTTCAGCAAGGAATACTACAAAAAAACCATCAAAATGCATTCAAAAAAATAATATGCACCTTTAGTGCAAACTACTTTTTGGTTTTACCTTTATTGGTTTCTTGTGGGGCTCCTTAGCAAAATAGTAAACTGAGAGCACTTTCTGTTTTTGAGGTAGGGGCACAGGCAGGTACAGGAAAGGGTCAAAAGTAATAGAAACCTAAAGAGACACAGAAAGATCGAGAGGCTAATCAGAATTCCTGTTGGATCAAAAGTAAGTAATTATTCATTATTCACTTCTTCAATAAACTAGCATTGTTACACCTGCCATTACAGAATTAAAGTAAGGTCACAGGACATGACAACACCCACACCAGGGCACTGAGGGTAGCAATGTGGGCAGTGGCCCACACTCAGGAATCTAGAGACTTGGCTTTACACACTGACAGTGACAAAAACCCAAACAAACAAACAAAATATACATTGCTCTAATAACGAATGAAAGGTAAAAATATGTACGCTTATATCAAGCCTCAGTAATATAGAGAGACATCTTTTCTCTTCATTATCTAATGAAGAGAAGAATTTCTTTGCTTACCTTAGAGCACATTGGACATACTAGCTTTGACTTATACTGGCCTTGGAACAGATCAACAATGAAGGAATCATTCCTCATCTTGTGCCGTTGCCATGCTTCTTCTGCTACAACCTGAAAAATCATAAATGAATAAAGAGTATACTTACAGTTATCTGTTAAGAATTTATGCTCAATAAAGCCCCAACCACTTATTTTGCACATTTTGCTTCTTTTGCTATTTTTAAATTTTTTTATTTGACCAAGGATATGAACGATAATTAAAAGCAAATCAAAAGAAATGTATTCAATTTCTTTTTGTTTAGCTCCAAAATTGAAAGCCTCTCCTTAACTATGTGGAGCTAAACAAGAAAAAGAATTGCATTAACATGCTAATAAAACCACAAGCCAAACTCTATAACTACTAAGGTATTGTTTGGGGTTTTTTCGATACTGGTGCCAAAACAATACTTTTAAGACGGCACCGTTGCCAACACGGTGCCTGAACCGATACTTTACAATAGCCACAAAATTGTGGTGGATGACGCAAGAATATATTTTTATTGAACAAAAATTGAATGCTTGAAACTGAACAATATATTAAAAGTTTAAAATATATATGAATATATAAGCAAACAAAAAACAAAACAAAAAAATCATTAGCCACCTAACCCAACTACAGTAACTAAACCGCTTTAAACAGAGGGGCGTGGTCTGAGGCTGGTTTATCACCCCCACGGCAGCAGTTACCAGATTTTAGTAATGGAAAAGCAAAAAAGCGAGTGGAACCAATTGACCTGGTCCCAGTCAGTGGAAAATCCCCATAAATTACCGAGCTAACAGAGCTATGTAAACGAGTGAACATGAGAGCCCCGACAGCAGACATCAATAATGCACCGTAATAATAATCAAATGCCACTTCCCGAAATAGTTATAAACTTTCTTCGGAACCCAGTTAAGTTAATCTATTCAAAATCTATTCAACAAATATAATGATGCAGTTAAGTCTGTTTTCGTTTAGCCGGGTCTTCTGTTGCTGTGGAGTGTCATGTCCAGGTTTTCGATTTAAGATGCAAAATAAAAAGTTTTAGACCCTAAAACAGGAGTAGGAGTAATACATCATTACATCATGGGGAACGGGTCGAGATCTGATTTCAATCTACAGTTCAGGCATTTGAGTGGCACCGAAATGAGGCCCCTAAATTCGCGTTCTGTTTTGGTCTGGTTCATACCGGTTATATAGGTACCAGTGCCGTACTGGCACCCAACCCTAATAACTACCATGTGTTTTTGAGCACCTTAGGACAGTGCAATGCTGGAGCTACTGAAAAAATGTTCTTACCTCATCCTGACGGCCATCTGAATCCACGGTTTCTGTGTAGGGTTTGTTCTGGATGCGGTTCAGGTCCTCATGCAGCCCATCCAACAGGAAGGCCATGAATTCCTGGGCATCATGCTGAGCATAGCCTGTAAACTGGCTGGCCTTACTGGCGACTATTGCCTAGAAGAAGTGAGAGAGAGAAAGAAAGAAACATGTTCAAGGTTTCTGCAGGCTTCAACAAGTCAGGATATGTAAGACCATTATGAATTAAATTCCAGACCTTTTTGCACTTGACTGTTTTGCAGGTACAGCCCACCAGTGTTTTCAATGCCATTAAGATTACTCTTACCAATGTCGGATTCGTAGTGGTGTTTGTGCAAGGTGTAAAGACTGGGGCTGGGCAGAGTGAGTCCCACAGTAACATCACAATCCTGGTTTATGGCCTGTGATTTGTGTAGACTTTTCTCTGCACTGTTTTGCTTTTTTGATTCTGCATGCAAATCCAATGCTTTTACACCAAGCATGTCTTTATCTAGTTTTAGCATTAATTCTCAAGCCATGACTCACTAAATCCAAACACAAGACTTTAAAACCAAATCAAAAACTTTAGAAAACCACACAGAAAACCTCACGCTACTCAAACCATCCAGCTTAGTGTACAGCCATAAATTCCAAGCAAGTGGCAGAGAAAAACGGGACAGAAGTAGTGTTAAAATACACTTTGAGATGTCAGAGCCAAACATAAGCTATTTAAGACCTAAAATGTAAAATCTTAGAAACAAGACTTTTTAAGGCCTTACATTAAAATGTACATAAAAACTCTAAGGAAACCCTATTGTTTAACTGGCCTAGCAGGAGATTCTTCATATCATCAGATTAAGACAGAGGTATAAAATGATAGCAGTAGGTAAGTTCTGTCAACTGGTACCTTCAATTTTGAAGGCTGGAAAGCATGGTGAGTGCCTTTCCATAATGCACGGAGCAGCACCGCAAATCCAATGGCCAGCCTTCCACCAGTACCCAGTGGGTTGTTACAATTGATCTCAGTTTCAAATGCACGATCTGTTAAAAGGAATCACTTTTAGTAAGACATGTACCACTCTTGAGGTGGGGTATATATACAGTATAATTTATTTACTATGAAAATCTAATCTTTGTTTGAATTTATGGAGGTCACCATTCTTTTAAAAGCACAATGCACATTGGGTGGATAAGGATAAAGGGCTTCAAGAAACTTCAAGACAAACAAAAAAAATCAAACAAAAAACTAGCTAGTAGTACAAATGGCAAAAACAAAGTCTGATTCCAGTGCAACCATTTGACATCACAATCCAAAGCATAGCAAACTTGGCAACCTATGACTTGCAAGATTTTCCACAGTACATATAAATATTTTTATACCATGTATACCATTTTAACACCCAACAATGCTGCCTCCTGGTGCTCACTTTTACCCAGGTAAGTCAAGCACCATAATGGGTGTATGTAACGACAAATTACAGAATATAAGTAATCAATGCTAAAGTTGATGTAGATATGCCGAATGTCACTTACCATGAAAATAGTCCCTCAGTTCCCTTGTGTTGGAAAGAGACTGGATCACACTATTCATAAAACAAGTATTGCCCAGGTTCACTAGTCCAGTGAAGCCAGGAAGACATACTTTCTTTTCCTCCTCTTCCTCAGGTCGCTCACTGCTTTTAGGGGGAGCATGCGTCATAGGCTGTACCATACAGGTGGGCTTCGGCTGGAAAGATACGGAGCACTGGATTAGCAAGAGAATCTATGATCGGGGCTCTCTGAGAACGGTTCAGTTTTCTGTTTTCAATGAGGTGTCTTAATACTTGAAAAGAATGAGAGGAAATTCAAGGGCTTGAAAGAAGAACAAAAAAATCTTCACATTTAATAATCAGCACAGGACCAATGCCTTTAGTATTCAGACATGTCACCAATAACGCCTTTGCTGTCTGCATTGATTCCTCCTGTCTAAAGTGCACTTTTATCTCCACTGCTCTCAGTTTCAAAGCCTCTCAGCAAAGTTTCCCCTCATGTTGAGTGGAGCATCTAGGCGAGTCACAGATTAACTTGGAGTAAGATCTACACATTTTTCTAAATCGCACTAAAAAGCACAACAGCATGGCTAAGATACATTCTCTCCTGAAGTGGTGGCATGAGGAGTGTGAAAAGAGATTTCATTGTTAATTTAAAAACAGCTCCACAACTTTTTGTTCACTGCGACTAAAAGTGTACAGTACATATATCTGCTGGCGGAAGTTATGGCACATTACTTCATCAACTGTTAAACATGTGCAGTGTTATAAAAGAAGTATTAAAGAAACTACATAAATGAGCCATTTACCGAGTTGCAGTTTTAGACGAAAATGTTCATAAAGCAATTTATTGCTCAACATGAAACAAATAAATAATCATATAATCTGTACCATGTTGTTTTGCATCACATTGAATTGAAGTGCAACACAGTAAGGGTCTCATATCACATTGAATATGTTGTTACATATCTTTTTAATGTATCGAACCACTGGCAATTGCTCTGACAACAGAGACAGAGACATAACATACATACATTCAATAAAGTCCCTTAGGCGTTACACTACAGTGCGTGTCTCACCGTAGCAACAGTCGGCTCTTGTTTGATAGGTACATGGTCCGAGACAGAACGAGGGACCACCACATCCAAACCAGCATCCTCTGCTGCCCGAGGGGGTTTGGGCTTCTCCTCCCCTGCTCGAGGTTCCTCCTTGGCAGGCAAGGCATGCTGACTACTACCTGGTTGACTTTTGTCAATGGAGGAAGGGCCAGAGGGCACAGCAACCTTGGCGCCCCCCACTGCACCTTAAACAGAGGAGAATGGAGTTTGTGGTTAGAAAACAGAAGGTCTAAGCCTATGGTCAAAATCAGTGAGAAAAGGTGCAATATGCTTTTCATAATGGGAAGAAAAAAACATTCACTAAATTGCTTTCAAATTTTAGTGTCTCCATCATAATATAGATTAGCCGCAAGCTAAAAAGATTGGATATCATAAAGAGAACAGTCACCATCGGGGAGAACCGAAGTGCTCTCCTGATAGTGGGACTGGCACAGGGAAAAAGACACATTAGAACTTGTGTACTTGACTGGGTGGAACCTGGCTCAGGCTTGTATTGGCCTAGCAGATCCTTCTGGATGAACACATTCAAAAATTATGGCCAGTACGATCTGTTGAATCTCACTTACGACATGCACAAAACATCAACAAAAACAGACCACAAAACACATTCACATACTGCAGCTCTCTGCAATATCAGTATGGCAAAAGATGTGTGCAAAACAGTGTATTTGATCTCATCTTCTTTCCACACCCACACTAGTTTTTTTCCCCCCCAAGATGCATGTGGGAATTCTATCTACATCTCCATGCAGAGCAAGCAGACAAAAGACAAAAAAAGAGAGAGATATTGTGGTGCTCGGTCCATAAGTTACTTTGATTAACCGTGTCATCATAGTGAGCTTTTGTTTGTCTTTGGCGTGAAGTGTTTACAGAAGCAAGTAGAAGCCAGGCAGCAGACCTTGTGAAGCTGGGGCCTCCAGGCCCCCCCAGCGCTGGCTATGTCTCTTCCTCAGTGTAATGTCTATGCGTGACGGGGTGAAGGAGTAACTAGACTGTTCCGGCTGGATAAGGTTCCTAAAATATAAATACAGAAAGGAAGCACATTATAATGGACAAGGATGTCTGATGTGTTGATACAGATACAGAAACTAAGTAACACTTAAAAGATCTTGCCTGAGTTTGACTTGCCACTTGAAGACAGTGTTTGGTCCACAGTCCGGATGAAGGCGCAAAAAATTGGCATCACTACAAACAGGAGTTACAATTTAAGTGGTACAATTAAGTCAACAGGCAGAAAGAAGTACTAACAGTGCAGAAAAAATGTGTTATTCAAAGGAAATTAGTGTTTGGCCGATCCTCATTTTTCTGATTCCGATTCACGTCTGCTGATCCCATTACAGATTTATTACATCGTTGTTACTTCAATATTAGCATTATATTTGTTGAAATTGTGCTGTTTGTTAGTATGGTTACATCACAGAATAAATAAACTACTAACCACTTATGATGAGGGCAAAAAATGACAGCCATTCTAAAGGAGTTTATGTCACACTTCAAAAAATTGTAGCGGCGACAGCTGTAAAATTTTGTAAATATCGAAAACACAACAATCTTGGCCTAATCATCTAAATAGAATATCAAGTGCAAATCTGATCAATTCAAAATAATTTGAAACCGGAGACACAACAGGGCAGTGTAATCTTACCACTTCTGTATTTACTGTGGACCGACCTAGTTACGGGATGCCCAACCTTAGCCTTATCGTGTTTTGAGACAGACATCTAATTATTTTAATTATTTTGCCAATTTTAGCAGCATCAACTGTGTAAAAAAAAAAACATGCAAAACGAATACATTTTAAATTATGTGAATTCGGAGACACGAGAGGTAGAGTGTAATACCTCCACTTCTGTATTTAAGGTGAACCTGCCAAGTTACAAGATGCCCATCTTTAGCCTTGATAAGTTGTGAGTAAGAGAGGGGAAGAGGGCAAAAATAGCCAACAACACACAAAATATCCCCTGCAAGAAACCCCAAGTGGTCTTGAGGGAGAGCTAAGAGTCTTCTCATATATTCCTTTTGCTTTTGGGTTGTCTGCTCCAAATTAGTTGCATTTTCGAAAAATGTCAACAATCTTCTGCTGCCTGGTGACTTTTCCCCTGTTTGCTAGCATCTCATGGTATTCTTTTTGTGAAATTGTATTGTATGGGGCAACCATACATCCACCCATCCGCACACTGGCTTTACACACACTGCAAGTACACATCTTGCTTTTCAGCTAATCCAAACGCTAGTATTTTTGTGTTTAAGATCCAGCGCAAGCTATGAACTGGTATATATTAATCGGGCATGTCTGACCAATATCGGATTTACGGTTATTTCGGACCAGATACCGATATAGGATCGGAATGGGCCCATCTCTACAAAAGGCTTTTTCTCTTAGTTTAATATGGTGGTAAAGTTATCTCAGGACGATTAGGTGGTCATTAAGTTTCCACCCACCTGGTCTGGAAGATCAGGGTGAAGTCTTGCTCCCTGAAGAGTACCCTGGAATTCTCCCTGCAGATTTCTTTCAAGTAGACATTGACAACCATCAGGTCTGTTCCTTTCTCATATGAGTCATTCTTCACAAGCATCAGGTTCACCATTGGCTCTAGGCCTAAAAACATACACAATTTATTTGTAAAATCATTTTTGCAGATTTATCATATTCATTTTAGTTTCAAATCACTGATAATCCCACAGCCAGTTGAATGCAAATTTTGGAAGGTGAGGGGTGGAAAACCTGGAGAAATCTAGGCTGCTCTCTTGTTTCATGAATAACTGACTGACATGGTTTCTAATTCAAAAGTGCTGAAATATGGGTTTGTGGGTGTGTGTAAAAAAACAGTACCCTCCCACAATGTGGAAATTGTGCCAACCTTAATCCTCCCAAGACTCACAATCACATGTGGCAAACTCACACTGAGCCAAACTACAGGGTCCTTTTGTTAGGTTTTGATTGAACTAAATGTGCTACTCTCAAGCCCTACATACCTGTCATGACTCACAGCTATACAACAGACGTTCAAGGAAATAGCATTGCAAATTTGTTAGAAAAAAAACTAACAAACAATGAAAAATTAAACACCGTTTCCTAATTAAAGTGTGAATTACAGTTTGGCTTCTGAATATTTATAGACTAGGACTCTGAGTGTTGAACTAACCTGCATCTTCTTCCTTGTGACTCTTCTCACAAGGCTCTTCTTTAGATCGGTCTCTCTTCTCCTCATCTGTATGTGTGGATTCCTCCCCCTTTGGAGTAGTTACTTCAACAGGTCCTTCAGATCCCGAGTGAGGCAAGCTGTCTGTCTGTTCTTGGATCTGCACAGCAGCATCAGTCCTCTCCTCCTTTTCTCGGTTTTGCCCCACAGGAGCTGTTGTTCCTCTGCTGCTTTCCTCTTGCATGCAGGCCTCCCTAGGAGCTGGAGTTTTTGCCTGGGGGACAGGAGGCTCCTTTGGCACTACCCTCAACTCAGGTACCAGTTCTGTGCTTCTATCTGTTTCAACCTACAAGCCAACATATGCACTAATATTACGCAAGTGAATGACAACCTGCAAGCCTTCATATGGAAATTGGCTTTAGGACTAGCTTTTAATTAAAACAATATTTTTAGCTGTTGAATTTAGATTTATTTGCTGTTTGTCATGTTTAACTGCCTTGACATAATTTTGAGGTAAAAACACTTTAATTTACAAACAGTTGACAAAAGGTATAAAGCATCATTTCGGTATCTAACCGTCTTTGTCTCTTTAACAATTGATGACTCTCACCTGCAACGGTTTCTCTGTTTTTTTATCTGCTCCCTTCACCCTCGGTGACCCTGGGCGGACTTGACCTTTAACTTGGGGTTCTGCCCTGTTCTCTCGGGCACCAGTGGATGGAGAGGGTGAGCCACGGCTAGCACGCGCGATGGGTTTGCCATTGACCACTGGTTTGGCTAAGGGCTCCCGTGCAGGTTCAGATGCTACAGTGGGCTCCTTGGTGTTTTTCGAAGGCCGGACCGTGCGCTTGGCAATGGGCTCTGGGGTCTGGTCCCCTTTAGTACATGGCTTAGGATCAGCTAATTTAATTCCTGCACTCTCAGAGGTCTCTATATGTTTGCTCTTGATCCCTCTTTTCACACCACGGTCAGGTTTGCCTCGTTTCTGATCCACCGTTGGAAGCGTCTGCTTTGAGGGAGTTTTGTGTGTTTCTGAGACAAGGGTAGATTTCTCAGACTGCTCTACAGATAACTGATGACTGTTGCCACTGTCACTCAAGATGTTCACCGGTTCATTCTCTTTGTTGCTCTAGAAAAAAAAAGAAACAAGAAACATTTGACCATCTATAAAAAAAGAATGCGCTGAAACGTTTTATTTGGGTAGATGATTATATAAACAAATCAGCTTTAAAAAATTTACTCAGTTTAGGCTTATCCTAAATGAAGTCAGCCAAGATCATGTAGATATCATGGCTTCTTTAGTTCATTGCTTACAATGCTAAAATAGCCACCAAATGAAGACATCATCCAACTGCTGCTTTTACCAATTTATTGTATTTTTGTCATTCGAAAAAAAACAGTATGCCATTTACTGTCACGGCAGGAAATAGGTTGCACTGGCAAAAGCTGCGGTCTTTCTTTACTAGATGGCTGTTAGCCTTGTGCATCATATATTCTGCACTGAGCCAAATATGGTCAAAGCTTCAATAAATCTTTAGCTACGATAAGCTTATATTTAGTGTAAAATTACAAAACAAACATCCTGGTTGATTGAGAACATTTGGCTGTGAGGTGTTTTCAGTCTTACTATAACATTTTGTGCAATTGACAAGTAACCTGATAATGGTATATACGGCTTAACATTGTTAAAAGCTATGTATGTGTAAAGTTTAATTTCCCTACCAATGTGCAAATATTGCTGTAAACATTTTCTACAATATCCGGTATTTTAGCAAGAAGTACGATAAAGGTACGATTCAGAAGGAACATAAATTCAGAGCGCTGTAAGAACTCTTACCATGAGAGAGGGCCATGAGTTAAAGGGGATCTTCTTGTGCATGACAAGTTGCAGGATGCTGCCTTTCTCTTTATACTGCACTTTACTGCAGGAACCCTCTACCTCAGCATGCAGGTGACAGCTCCACTCACGGCCATCTGAAAATATAACACACACAGTTCATACAATACAATGAATAACAACTTATTAAGCTTATAAAAACCTTAACCAGCATGGACTGAATTCTGGGCATAAATAGAGAAAAGGGAGTTTAATGAAATAAGAAGAGCACACATTATGTTTACCTGGAAAGCGGACTTGGCAAGCTGTATCTGTAAAGGCAGTAGCCACATTCTCCACTCGCAGTGTTCCCTCTCCACATCGCAGCCTGACTATCACCTCATTGGCATTCTGCTTCCAATCCAGAAACACATCTACACAAATACACACAATACACCAGTCAGACACACAGATGCACGTTCATACTGTTTCCAATCACTATTACACTTATAGAAACACAGTAAGTGTGCATGTGAGCATCTAAGAAAGAAAATTATTAAAAATATTTATCTTTTACAAAAAAACAATATAATTTTTTTTTTCAATTGCAAGTAAGTTTAATGAGCACAAAAAGAAAAAGTACCATCTTTCAGTGATTAAAATCAAAATATTTGTGCTTGTAACTCTTCTTTCTAAAATCAATTAATGCATTTGCAAACCTAAAAGAAGTTATTCGGAAACAGTGTAACAACCTTACTATCAAACACTGTTAAATAGAACATTTATCAAAAATCATACACATCTTTGACACTGCTTCATAGATTTTGTCGGTGAAAGAGTCAAAGAGCTGTCTGGAGGAGCATATTTCTGCCATACAAAGAATGACCTCACCAGTGTAGTGCTAAAACAGTGAGTGAGAAGAGGTGCTTGTGTGTGTGTGTGTGTGTGTGTGTGTGTGTGTGTGTGTGTGTGTGTGTGTGTGTGTATGTGTGTATGTGTGTATGT
>JBBMFX010000128.1:19787745-19815069 GCA_037832545.1 Rhabdalestes septentrionalis
TTCCACAGAAATTCAAAAATCTTTGAAGTAAATTTCTCAAAGAAGATTATAAGATGTTACAAGAGGGGTTACAAAAGGGGATTGGCTCCATATTAAAGTCTGTGTCTTTGAATGCAATGACATTAAAGTCCCTGATGTTGTAACGGTCAGGCGCCCCAATAACTTTTGTCCATATCTGTGCCTGTGTTCAGAAGTTGGTGTGAATTGTTGCTTTCCTAATCATATATTAACTATATCTTTATTATGTTTTAAATATTACAAAAAGAAAGAAAATGTATTAATAACAATAATAGCAAGTATGCCACAAAAGATAAGGTAAGATATTGGTTCCACAATTGGGAAATTTGCATTTTTACGGCAGAACAGCACCACACTACAAGGTAAAAGCAGCAAAGCAAAAGAATAAATCTAAACAAAAACAGCAGTAGAGTATGAAAAGTATACTATACAAATAATCAAAAATATGAATATGTAAATTTGTGGGTATGTAAAAAATATAAATGTATATATTTATTTTAACCTAAACAATGGTTGATCACCATAAATATATATACAGGCATTGGCGTCGGAACCATTATAGCACTTTTTGTTTCTCAGTCAACTACAGAGACTTGGCATGCACACGACCACAGAAATGTGTTCAGTTTGTTCTCCTGTATATAGATGATGTAGCAGGAATCTTTTGATACAAGCCTCTTTTTTCAGATACCAGTACTCAAGGCAGGTCTACTTTTTACTGTCAGTTGAGGACAATAATAAAGGACACTTATGGGCCACATAACTATTTCTTCAGCAAAAGAAGCATTATAAAGGGGGTTTATTGTACAACACCTTTATCATTGAATTGTCCTTTATCTGATAATAATTTGATTATTTCAAATACTGGAAAATTATTTAAAATCAGATGTTTCATTGAGCCACAGATATGAGCAGTGATTAACGGGTCATCAAAAGCTCTTGTGTCTTTCTTGCATTGGCTTCCACTGTGTGTAAGGAAGTAATCTCGTTTTTAAAAATCTGCTATGATGTTATATGAGATTAATTTCATTACTTTTTTTTTGGAAAATGCTGCAAACAAAGTTGTTTAATGTTTAAATAAAATAAAAACGCTGTATTTGCAGTAACACCAGTTAAGCTGGAAGCTGGCAGTTTGCTAACATGTATTAACTGATGAGTGATTGACAACTTCGTGCTGATTGATTACTTATTTGTGGCATACATCTTGCTGCCTGGTCTATTGTACTCCAAGGTTTATTTGTATTGAATTCATGGTTTTTCTCAGGTTTTAAGAAGGTATAAAATAAAACAAGGGTTTCTGGTCCATCTGACCGGCATGTTAACCTGCCCCATGTCCACAAGGGGGAAGCATTAAATAGGATGCTATAAAGAAAACATTTTTGGTATTTTTCCCAGCTGTTTGGGTGGCAGTGGATGCAAATGCTGCGGTAAAAACACCTGGGTCTGAAATCTCTTGCATTCTTTTTCTTTTATACTTGCTCAGTGGTATAAACCAAGTCCACCGATTGGAATAACAGCTGTATAATCTGTTCCCTAATGTAAAGAGCTTCCACAGAGCTGTATGAATAATCAATTTACGGTACAGTACTTTAACATTTTCCCAGACATTCTGGAAACACTTTTCACATATGTGCAACTATGTGTACGGAATTTGCTGGAGCACATATTACAAAAGTGTGTAAACCACTTAGGCGAGAGTTCTCATAGAAAACCATTAAGATTTTTAGCTTTCAAAGTATAAATCAATAAATAAAACACTAAGCCAAGCCTTGGGGAACCACTTGCGAGGAGATATCAGCAGTAGAAAAACAGTATCAAGTTTCTGCTCTGGTTCTGCAAGACTGTGCAACAGTTTTATACCACAGGCCACCACAGTTCTGAATGCACGTAGATGTCTAGTCCCCGGTTAAACAAGTATACTTCAGTGAACTACTTCACTCAATACTGTATATACTTCTCATATTACACTCTGGACTTACAACAGTATGTGCACTTTCGCTGGTGGTAGACTTCCACAAACATCCTACATCACAAACACTGATCATCCAGGACATGGACATAGAGGCCATGGAGAGCTACAGGTACTTTGGTGTTCATCTGAACGATAAACTGGACTGGACTCATAACACAAATGCACTCTACAAAAAAGGGCAGCAGCATCCCTGCTGGGGACAGAAAGAGACTGAACAGGCTGATCTAGAGGGCCAGCTGTGTTCTAGGATGCCCCCTGGACCCAGTGGAGGTGGTGGGTGTCAGGAGAATAGTAACGAGGGTGTAGTATCTGTTGAAGAATATCTCGCACCCCATGCAGGAGACTGACAGCGCTGAGCAGCTCCTCAGTGGCAGACTGCACAATGTGGGATGGGGAGATTTCCTTCCAACTGATGTCAGACTCCACAACAGAGACATTGCTGATGACCACACATGCACAGGCAAACAATCACACTCATCAAATACACCACTGTAGTTTCCCTCACGTACAATTTTACTGAAGTGTCACCTTTTGATAAGGCTTGCTCAGGCAGGAGACACACATACATGCATTCATTTTTCCTTTTGACTTTATTTCTTAATCTATAAACCAATCTATTATCCAATACCAGGCTCAAGGGACGAATGAATACAAAATAATGCAAAACCTGAACAACACAAAGGGGGTAAGGCGAGGGTAATTATGAGGGCAAAAGTGAGGGTGAACGGACAAAGGACACTGTAAGACAGACCCTTTAAATACTCAACAGATCTCAAGAGATCTGAAATATCATGGCCTCATCCCTGTGTCTCAGCTGCTCAGCTGCGTCTCATCCAGTGTCAAACACATGGTCCCAAACCCAGATCAACCAGTGGCCTCTAGTGGCCACCTTCAGTCACTGTCCCCAGACCTGACACGAAGTGCATTCTTTAAACATTTTTACAATATACATGCACATATCTTATTTTAACATTTGTATTTTTATTCTACTATTTTTTTATACTATTCTATTGTTGTTGTGTTTTTTTGCTGCCCTTTGTTTCTGTTTACTTTCTGCTGGGACAATTCAATGTTCTTACTTGTGGGACTAATAAAGGTTTATCTTATCTTGTCTTACTTTATGTTACCTCTGCTTACTGCCAATAGAGGCACTCTCGCATCCTTTGTCTCAACTTGATAAGCCATAATTTTACAAATACTCAGTGCAGTCCTGTGCTGCTAAATGTCTCCTGCGCAATATCACATGTATGGTGCAATGTTATTCATTCTGAAAGGTTTACATAGAGTTCCCACTTCTATGTCACACTGTTGTATTGTCTATTTATTGTTTTTTTTTCCGCAGCTTTAGATAACATTCTCGCTACTGTAACTTTGCTTTATTATCTATTGTTGTATTTTTTCAGATTTGCACCCCATTTGCACTGTTGTTATTTATTGTATTGTTTGTCACCCCTTGCACTTTGTTCAGTGCTGCTAATTGACTCCTGGGCAATGATCATATTTATGGTGCGATACTTATAATTCTGGAAGGTGTACGCAGTGTCCATTCTATACTGTTGATGCATACTACTGTCATAATTGTGTCTCAGTTGTTGAATGTTGAATGCTGCTATATGTTGCACTGTGGACTGTGTGAAACTTCTCATCACACTATGTGTGTGTTCACAGCTGCTGATGACAAAAAAGTAACGTATCCTTGAACCTTTATGTACACATTATATGTAAGAAAGTCTCTAAAAATCTACAATACATTCCATCGGAGTGAGTCAAACAGAATAATGCTATAACAGGATCTTTTTCAATAATTATAGAAACCATTTTTCAAGTATCTCTCCTTTGAAAATAAAGCCAGGTAGCACAAGCAAGTCTTTTCTTTCAAGAGACTGTATTTTCTCTCTGCCTCAGCCACTGGTTCAGGTACAGGGGCTGCACTTTTATTCACACACAATTAGAACAGCACCCTTGGACCACTTTCTGGGCCTCAGGGTAATAACATGGCATGTATGCTGGTACAGGACTGAAAAAGGAACATACAGAATTTAACACAGTGACAACGACTCCAAGGGTTAAACTGCCTTTTCCCTCTCATTTTTGTATTTGTCCTTTATATCATATCCCCAACATGGTAAGAAAAACATGCATTACAGTTGATATCCAGTTAGGCCTGCCTCTCTCTAGCTTTGCTTACTTTTCACACTTGTCCCCTGCAGTGTTATTTCTGAAGTTGATGCAGACTCTGACATGCTAAATATTTTCGTGGCCCTATGTGTTCAGTGATAAACTACTTAGAGGGGCAAGTTTTTAACATATTTACTTTCATGAACTCCTCTGCGTTCCCATTACACTGTCATGGTCTGCAGTTGGGGAAGCCCTAGTGTCCGGCTTGGCAGCCTTCCCAGCACTGACTGAATCCACCTTGCCTACATGGACACTGCCGCGTGTACACATCAAAGGAACGGCTTTTCTAGAATCATCCTGATGACACACACACGTTACAGAGCGAGAGCGAGAGCGAGAGCGAGAGCGAGAGCGAGAGAGAGAGAACTTAAATCTTATTTTGACCTAATCCATATTTACTGTATCCATAGCATACAGCCAGTTGTCAAAATAATAGAATCCATTAGACAATCTTAAGTACAGGGAAGCATCAAAATCATTAGTGTGACTGTGTCTCAAGTTTTATTTTATTTTCATAGCAGAGTGAGAGTGAGAGTGAGAGAGAGAAAGAGATAGAGAGATAGATAGATAGATAGATAGATAGATAGATAGATAGATAGATAGATAGATAGATAGAATGTACATTTCCTCTTTAATGCCGGCTTGACATCAGAGAAAGTTGGAAAACATCAACTGCTAGTTCAGTTTCAGGATGTGCCTCTGTATTTGCTGTCCTTTTTTAGCACCATGTAAACCGACGCCATCTGGGGGGGTTTGTATTCCTGAGCTAAATGTAGATGACAGCCTAACAGTTCTCCTCAAATTTGTGTGGATCCTGTTACTTGTCAAATGGCAGCTGAGTAAGAATAAGCAGTACTGACTGATAAATGATCTAAATTCAACCTTTACTTTTAAAATGTATCTGTTCATGTTACAGAGGTAGGCAGCTGTATTCTTAAGAGTCAAAAACAGTCTTATAGTCTGCTGTTCTTGCCCAGGCAGAGATACAAACCCCAGTGTACCACATGGAAATTAGTAACATGGTAGTAACACCCTACGCTACATCTGGTTGAACTAAAATGTAGATTTCAAAGTGATGCCAAAACAATCTTAAAATTTGCTGAAACTTTTATGAAAACGCTGAAGTATAATGAACCATTTTTAAAACAACTTGTAGACAGTGGAACTTTTAAAATGATTAAGAAGGGCATTGCAGAAGTGTGGGCTAAAAATGGGTTTTCTATATTGTCAATGACCTACTTGACTTGACACACTTTTTTTAAAACTGAGGCTGCTGTTAGTCAGCCAGCAACCTGCTGGCCAGCTGAATTTGCCGATTTTTGAACCAAAATATGGCTTTTGTGTATTTAGTTTAGGTAGATTAAAGAATGCTATTTTGAGAGTTTAAATGAACAAGCCATGTTTTTGCTGTGTTATTGCTTGAGTTAAGCTCACTGGATCCTTTTAGAGGCCACACATGCCCCCTTGCACGTCTGAAAATGAGAGCATGGGGGACATGCGTGGCCACTGAGAGGTAAAAATATCCAGAGAGCACAACTCAAGCAATAGCGGAGCAAAAACATTGCCTGCTCATTAAACTCTCAAACAGTTACAAAAATAAAGACATCTGTCCATGGATGTTTGGATTTCATAACAAAATGTCGCTTCCATGTCTGATATTTAGCCTTAATAAGAACACAGTGCATTAGTTTTGAGTGTTTAAGTGAGCTAGCTATTATATGCCAGCCATTTAATTATGCACTTGTTTTATCTCCAAGACTGTTTGAAATACTGGTGCATTTGATTGATTAGATGATCAGCACTGAAGTTAATTCCAATATTTGCATGCAAGTCACCTACGTGATACACTGGGAGAGAGTGGAGGGACTTTGGGAGTCAATGGAAGAGCGAGTCTCTGAGTGAGCGCTGTGATGCCAGCTCACTCTGCCAGCTGTGTCAGGCCGTGCAACAGCATGGAGTGAAAAGCAGCCATGAAGCAAATTACAGAAACGACAGGCTCTTAAATAGCCTTTGATAATAAAGCACTGATCAGTTATAAAAAGAAAGATTTCTCACTGTTCTGGCTTATAAAAGAGTGAGCCTGTGAGGACTTGTTTTACTAAGGTCGTAGCCTGCTTTGTTACCTGATTGGAGGCTGTTTCTGAATTTTTCTGGAAAATTTTCTGGGCATTAATGTGGGGAAGTGTGACAGTTTAAACCAGCCAGCCATATTTGTGCTTGAATTTTTGTGAGCCCTTCAATTAATGAACACATTTTAAATGATTTATAAACTGATTAATGAATAAACACAGCCTTTTCTTTGCTTAAACACTCCTGCTGATATATGATCACATGATGCATTTGCAGTGTTGGGCGAGTAGGTTACTTCATACTCCAAACTGGAGCGGTTATGTGTTTATTCATCAACTCTTACTTCTGCAGGCGACATCCCACCACTCATAGAATGTAGGGAATGAGTGAACGCCAAGCACATTTCCATACTTGTCACTTACCATGTGTGCAAAACAAATAGGCCTACCACTAATACTCACAATGCAGCAAAACATTCAATGAAATGGCACTATATTCTGAAAAGGTCTGTAAAGGATGTACCATTAAATTTACAGCATAAAAACACTGCATGCAAACCATCCAAGTATAGAATTACTGTAAAGAAGTAAAGTTATATATCACTGTAAATAAGTAAACCAAGGGCTGATGAGGGAATTTGGTTCCCTCATGTGCAGTGTTTCTTATGCAACATGTGCAATATTTTCTGCTACTGCATTAGTGTGTGCATCATGTGCAGTTTTTCTGATTCATCAGTACTCTGTTTCATGTCTTTTGCTGTGAGGCACCTGATGATATTTCACTGTGTACATACAGTGATATCTCCACTGTCTATATATTACAATCTGAGTAGTGTGCACAATGGGAAAAATAGAAAAAATAGATTTTCAGCGTGAGAAATCGGAGGTGTGGCGTGAGAGCGTGTGAAGACACTCAGATGTATGTGTCTCATGCTCATTGCGTGAGAGTTGGCAGCCCTGGAAACACAAGCTTTAAAAGCAGAATACATCAAACTGCACGATTGGGCAACCTCAAGCCCTGCGGAACACAAGACTTTTAAAATAAACACTCTCTGTTAGATTGCTTTAACATAAAGGATGTTCGTCATGTTATCAAAGGTCTTTCTGCAGACGAGAGGAGTGATAGTATCTTATAACTTAATTAGATGTGGGGAATGAATTTGATTCTTAAGCTTTACTCTCACTAAAGGGGAATTTTTTCTTTTTTGTTTTCATGTGACTGTATATAGAGCATAGAAGAATAAATACATCAAATAAACCTAAAAAAAAAGAAGTTTATTTGATCAATTTAGGCTACATACTATACACTGTTTGGGTGACGAATACTTGAGGCTTTGGTGGAGAATGTATTTAAATAGACATAAATCCAACAAATCTCAAATTCGGGCAACCTCTTGTTCTTGGCAAGGAAACATAGAAATGCATGAAGTTAATGTTGTTTGTTTTTAAGGGAGAATTACAAAGTGATAAAAGCGCACCCAAATATATCCATTACAAGGGCCTACTATTTAGGGGCAAAATCAATTTAACAATTATTGTATCGCAGGTTTCGCAAATGACTTTTATTTTGAAAGCTTTGTGCTTTTTTGGGCTCATGACTGTGCGCAGAATGAAGAGCTCTACATCTCGCCTGTTTTTTGCTGGGGTCATATGTCCCACTACTTTTGGTCAAATAATAGGATGCCTGACCATTACCCCAAAGGAGACTGTAATTACGCTGCATTCAGATACATAGAGTTTCATCCAGTGTTGGTCCATCTTTGTAGCTGCTATAATGATTGTGCTCCGGGGAACCTGTTTTTCATTAAGAAATTAGATAAAAGGTGGATGCCCTGTGGTGAGATTTAGGAATATGTGAACTGTAACAGTGTAACTGCTGTTAAATAGTTTCTCATTAGTTTAAAGTGTTTGCAAACTAAATATTTATTGATGCAGCAGTATTTTAAAAATAAAAAGTGCACAATGCAATGCTTTTGAATGCATTATTCATTTGGGGTATAAACCATGTGATTAATCATTATTTAAAAAATGTATAGTTTCCCAGCATTTCCCAGACACAATTAATGGTATTTATGTCATGCATGAAAATGAACAGCTTTCACTGTTATTTTCATCAGAAGAATAAAATAACCCTCAATACTGGTAAATGATTTTAAAATAGTTTTATTGAGCCACCAATATCATTTATAGGCAGTCCTTCAAGAGCTATAGAGTTTTCAAGTATTTCTTGCATTCATTTCCATAAAGGAAGGTGGTCTTAATGAAATCAGGCTGTTGTACAGGACAAATGAATGCAGACACTGGAACCATTGATGGCTACATTCAGTGCTCTTGTATTAAAGTCTTTTCCAGTATACACCAGTGTATACAGACTGTTTTTACACATAAAACAAAATAAAACAAATAAAAACACAAAATGAATGTGTGTTATGACCATTTAAATTTCACCTTACAGTTTCAAAGGAAAGATGCACCAGTCGCAATTTAGTTTAGGTTCAGGCTGAATCTGGGTCAGAGAAACCGGCCTCAAGAGTGATCCATCAACTTCAGTTATTACTGGCTGCTGTGACTTCCACACTGCTAGCCATGGAGGATTTCAGCAGTATAAAGTTTTATGATGTGCTCAGACACAACTAATTAATTAAACCATTATCAGATAGAATTAAATCAAATGCCCTTGGAGAGAGCAAAGAAACCGGTACAGACAGTTAGGGTGTACATGGTAAAATGCTGGTAACCAACCCTCTCATTTCAAAACAAAAAACTTTTGTTTGAACTTTAATTGCCCAAATTTGGAACTTTTGTAAAAGACCTGGGTGTGTTAAATCTGAGTTATAACTCCAAAAGCTTTTCATAAAAACATCTTCTCCTTACTTTGTATGTGTGAGTTTGGCTGAAAATGTTTACAATTTCCTTTTAAATCTCAATTAAGATCATTGTGGAAATAGTTGATTTTGTAGACACTGATAGCCGTAGTGCCAGTCTGGTATCCTCTGTTTGCTTCCGGAACTTCGTGGGCAGTATTGCACTGTCGGTTGCATCAGTCCTACAGGCCTCTGCCGGTTTACTGGCATGTATTATAGATCTGGATTTGCCTGTTGATGGCATTCAGAATAGCCTTCATTTTATCTTCCAGTCCATCGAGCTGCCTTGCTTTGCTCTCCAGGATTTTCTGATTGTCTTCATAGCCTTTTTCAAGTACTAAGAACACACAAAGGAAAGCGAGAGTTACACAAGTCACTTAATAAACATGTTAGCAATAAGACAACATCAAAAAGAAAACAAGATCACATGAATTTTAAGCCATTTTAAAATGAATAGAAGAGATACTGATCATTTCAGTTAGTTTTACTTTGTAGCTGATCTGTGATTCTCTTTATGTATTTTGGTTATGTTTGCTTTAAGAATGCTTAAAAAAATAGATATCAAAACTGCGTTGGAATGTTGAGAAGTGCTGAACCATATATTTATCAAGAAGTGATTTTGTAAAACAGTACAACAGTCTGAGTTTTCATTACATAACATTACATTCATTTGGTTGACACTTTTATCCAAAGCAACTTACACAAATTTGATTAAAAAAATAGGATTTTTTTTGTATTTCTAATGCCCTCATTTCTGGAAGATACAAATACTGAATTTCTCATAACCTCCAGCTTCACCAGCATGTTCTTTCCCACTCACCTGCCAGCCTCTGCAGTTTGTCCTGTGCATCCTTTAGAAGCTGCTTTGCTTCATCCCTAAGCTGTTCAGCTTTTTTCTTGGCATCCTGCACTGCATTTGCCTTCCTGCCTACCAGATCCTGAACAGTGCGGTACTTATCTGAAAGTTCACCATCCAGAACCTGAACAGAGACCGTTGAGGGCGTTATTTCTGGTGAAAGTCAAAAAGGAAATACCAGTCACCACGAAGATTCCAACAAACATACCTGCTTTGCTTCATTAGCCTTGTCATGAGCCATGCTAGCAGCCTCTTTAGCTTGTGCAGAAACTAGGCTCGTAGTGGCCCGTTTGGCCTTCAAGGCTTCTATCTGCCGCCCCAGACCATCCAACTTGTCCATGGCATTGTTCAGGTCCTTCTCACTGGCTGATGTTTCAGACTGAATCTTCAGAGACAGAATATTTGTTAGATTATAAACCTTAACAGCTCAAGTTTAACTTGAAAGCTTATGAAGTTGTACCTCAGCCAGTTGATTCTCAGTCATTCTAATATCATCCCTTGCCCTCTGGATGGCCTTCTCAGCAGCTGTCTGAGCCTTATTAGCATCATCCAGCGCCTGCTTCACACTCTCTGCTGTGTTCTTTGCCCTTTCCGCCTTATTCCTTAAGAAAAAGGGAACCGTAAAAAACTCTTAACTGAAAACGACACTCTTACAGTCACTGCTATGCAACAGAAGCACAAAGGTTAACTTTCACTCGCAGAGGAACACAGAAATGTGTAAATATCTACCTGGCCTTTTTAGCATTCATTAGGAGCTGTTCTGCCTTGCGGACATCATCTTGTGTCTGCTCCAGAATGGCATCCACATTAGACAAACTCCTGACGCGATCTTTAATCTCATCAGCTAAGTGTCTGATTTGCTGTGGTGAGGCTGGGATGGACAACTCAAGAACCCGATTGGCCACCGCCTCAATGCTGTCAGGGTCAGCACCTTCTTCTGTGGATATACAAACATTTGTCACAGTCAGGTTAAGGTGGCCGAGGGAATAAAAAGGGAACAAAGTTTTAGTTTTTATGTTACATTTTTTTCTTAATTTATCAGGTAGCAGGTTCTGATAATCAATAACTAGCACGAAAGCATGAAAGCACAAAAGTTTTTAGAATGTGTGAGAAGAATTCAATGAGAAGTGTTCTCGAATCTCATTATATTGCAGCCTCTGGCTACTTTCAGCATATTTGTAGCATCTACATAGTGTTGCCTAGTCAGTAAACTGTAAAGGGACTGCCTATAACTGCCTATGCTTTGTTGAGTGCACAAGTAATGTGATTTGTGTCTTAGAATAATACAGAAATGAAAAAATAAACAAAAACAGAAATAGTTATGGAATTGCAAATTTCACCAAATGCAGAAACTCACGCATAAGAAAGCCCCGAATCTGTTTAATGAGGTCCCGCAAGTCATTGTTGGAACGCTCCACCTTCTTCTTGGTGTCGCTGGCTTTCTTCAGGGCAGCCTGAGCTTTATCTTTGGCCTCTTGAGCCTTCGTCTTTGCTTCTGCAACCTGAATGAGCCAAATAGGGATAAAATACTTGCACAGTCTGCTCTTGTGGTCCTGGTCCAGCTTTCACTGAGTGAACCTATGTAAAATCTAAGTACTGGGAAGCAGAAATATGATGTTCACCTGCTTGAAGAGTCCCTCCACATCTCCCATGGCTTTAATTAGCTCCTCCTCGGCATGTTTGGATCTCTCCAGAGCATTATTAGCCATGGAAACAGCTCCATTACAGTTCAGTCCCCCGCAGTGTCTCCGTTCATCGTCACGACATCCAACGCCACCACAAGGACTCTCTCCACATGGGACATCACCTGAAGCCCCACAGACCTAGGATAATGGACAAGAAATAAGTATGGATGGCGTCTTTCAGTGTGGATTTTATATTGCCTTGGTCAAACAGGGTTTCTCATTTCCAGGAGCAGCATTAAAGCCTCTGACCTTCTCATTGAGCTTCTTTATATCAAGGCTCTGCACCTTCACATTAAGGTCAGTGAGGGCTCGCTTGTTTGCAGCATTCCTGCGGTTGAAGTCATCTTTCTTCTCTGAAATGAGTCGCTCTGTCTTCTTGCGGGTATCTGCTGACTGGCTCACAGTGCTAGGAGTGTCAGTGGTGGACTGGTTGGCACGGCGCTCTGCATCTCGAGACTTGTTGTAGGAAGCACGGATGCTATCATATGCACCTGTAGTAGGAAGGTGATGAGTGTCCTTGTAATCAGCAATAATCAATAGCTTTTGGCAATTTTAAAAAAGGTAAGAATAGTCAAAATAGTATGTACAGGTGTCTTTATCGTGGAAAATTACACTTCCCATTAAAAAATTTTTTTTAATGAATTTAATACATTTCAGTTTTGTTAAGGATTAATTATGTTTGGAGAACATCTGTAAATATTTCTGACTGTAAATGTTTTAAGTAAGGTTTTCTTTCAATTTCAGTTCTGAAATACATCTTATAAACACTATTCCACTACACCCTATTTCACTTTTTCCAGCCGAATAGGTGTGCATGACTGAAATTTTTGGATAGTTGTCTGTTGAATGGGTGTGCATCCATGAGTCTTTGAAGTGGATCTAAGACTTACCCAAAAAGTTTGAGTTTTTCAGGATGTCCAGCTGGCGGTTCAGCTGCTGAGAGGTGAAGTTGAGCTCTTTGGCCTCCCTCTCTAGTGTGCTCAGCTCATTATTGGCATCATAGTTGCTGTCCTGCACATTGGTCAGGTCTCCCTCCAGACGATTCAGTGTGTCTGTCGTCTCTCCGATACGAGACCTGGGAGAGCAAGCCATGAAAGAATGCACATGTTGAAGTCACAAGCAGAGGACCATAATGATTTAAGGGATAAGAAAAATGGAGTAAATTGTGGCAACATGTTCTACCTGAGTTCCTCGATCATGCCCATTAGACTGGTCACAGCTTCAACGGTGGCATTGCGTGCATTGACAATACTTTGTGCTTGTGCTAGCTTTTTTTCCAAATCCTTGAACTTCTTCTCAAAGGGTCCTGTCAGGCCTGTGGTCTGGATCTCCTGCGCTCGGGCTGCAAGGGCCTTCGTTTTCGTGGCTAGATCTTGGACGATGCGGTCCCAGTCCCCAAAACACTGGTGACAAGGCTGACAATCCGGGAAAGTGCCCGAGAAGCCACGGGCACACTGATCACAACGAACGCCAGATACTCCCTGCCGGCAAGAACAGTGACCTGTCACACGGTTACACTGAGAGGTCTCAATGCCCCTACGGTCACAGTCACAGGCTGCGGAGAGAGGTGAATGATCCATTACACAAAGGCAGATTACACAAGGGAATACAAAAGAAAGAGCAGCACAAATTAATAGTGTAATATTATCTTAACACACTACACAGTTTAATGCAGTCTAACAGAGTTTTACCTCTGCACAGGATTCTGGGATCTCCCCAATAGTTCTCTTGACAGTCCCTGCAAGTCCTTCCACCAAAGCCATCACGACACTGACACTGACCTGTGAACTGTGGGAGAACACGTCTAAATGATTCAGATGTCAAATATTTCTGTGTTCCAAAACCAATCTGATCGAAAACAGTGTCAATTCCTAAGGAGGAATTTCCTCAAGTCTAAAGAGTGTAAACCATTCTGTGCTAAATAGGGAGAGAGGAAAGAGAGATACCTCATTGCAGGCAGAAGTGTACGCATTATTAGGGTCACAACCACAGGGTTCACAGCCCCGTCCACTAGCCAAGTTCCAGTAGTTAGGAGCGCAGTGGTCACAGGTAAGGCCTGTGACGTGAGGCAGGCACTGACACTGTCCTGTGGAGCGCTGACACAAGCAGTCGTCTCGGGCCAGACATTGACTAAGCTCTGTACCAAGGAAGTTGCATGTGCACTCTGTGAAGGTGAGGAAAAATGCCATTAGATAAGATAAAGATAAGAAAGAAACTTGGTTTATCCCGAGTGAAATTCTTTTGTCCTATACATGGTCAGTGCTAAAAAGTAGATAAAGATATACAATAAGAGTTGTAAAAGAACAGAACAGTAGAATAGTGCAAATATTTCAGATAAACTAACCAATTAACAATATAACTATGGCATCTATGATAAAATAACTTTATAAGTGCAAGTAGTTAAGAAAGTGACAGTGTTTGGTCCAGTGGTTATGAAAAGTGACAGTGTTTGTACCATGAGTAAAAAGAGAATTACAGCATGTGATTGGGGATGGCACAAACATTCAACAACATACAGATGAGTAAATAAGAACAAATGAGTAATATTGCCCAATCTGAGTAAGAACCAATTGAACCAATTAATATTAATCCTGAGAGTATCACCTACAGAATTAACAAACCCTTCAAAACTGTTCAATAACGTCCTTGTACCAAACCAAGTCAGTCAGCCAGTCCATTCTTTTATATTAAGTCTGAAAGAAACAGAGCCACAGTTGTGGTAAAGTAGGCCATTGGTTAGTGACTCACTCCTGCAGTTACGGCGAGAGCCATCTCCGTAGTATCCACTCTTGCACACGCCGCAGTCGGGGCCTTCGGTGTTGTAGAGACATTTGCGACACTCCCCAGTCCGCCTGTCACATGACTCAGGATCTGACAGGTCGATGTTGTTGCTACAGCGACAGGGCTGGCACCGCCCACCAGGTTGAGAGGGATTCCCATAGTAACCTGGGGCACATTCCTCACAGCGCACACCTGGTGGAGAGAGACTTAAAGTTACAAAGAGATGTATACTTACACAAAGAAAAGGGCAGGGCCACAGAAAGATGTGTATAAAGTGCATTAAAAATTAATAAAGTCTAATGAAAATACATTATGAAAAATATGGAAAGAGGACAAAAGGTTTTTCTTATTTATCTCCAGCTGCTGGAGATGCTAGGGGGTACAAATGCTGGATTTGACAAAACATCTGTTACTGTAACACTGGGTTTGAAACCCCTTGCTTTCTTTTCAGTTATACCTGGTCTGTGGCATAAACATAACACACTGATTGGAATACCAGCTGACTAATCTGTTTATTAAAGAATGGAGGTTCTTCTTAATCAAGGTAACGAAAACCTTTATTAGTCCCACAATCCCTTTCAGAATTTTTTCCCCAGATGTCCTGGAAACCCTTTCATGTATGTGCACCGAAATGTGTACATAATGTCTTTAGGACTATAGGGTACATGACTGTGGAAGCACATTTAAACAGGGTGTGCAAACCATATAGAGGTTGTTATATTAGAGCTATGCCCTCGTGGACGACATTTTAGACGTTTAGCTTTCAAACAAAAACCATTATGCCAAGCCTTGAAGGACTACTGACCAGGAAATACCAGCTTTGTGTACATAATCACAAGGGTTATATTTGTAAGAGGGTTAAAAAACATCACTTGGAAAGCAGTTTACAATACATAGCAACAAAGTGAGTAAAACAGATAACAGCTAATATAATGAATGTTGTGTTTCAATAATTTTAGCCAGTCAGTGTAACTCTCTTGTGAAAACAGTGATGTGTGGGCCGCCTCAGGTATTGACTTGGCTGTCCACTCTGTTGATATGTCATGAAACATATTTTCTAATGGCGAACAGACAGGCACCACAAATGGCCTACAACTATGATGTTCTTTCTCATTTCCATCTCAACCCCTGCTGTTTCACAGAGTAATACATTATGAGTGATCACTACAAATTGTCTCTGCACCTGTGTAGCCCTGTTTACAGTTGCAGACCACCTGTCTGTTGTGGCTGTCCTGGTGGCAAGAGGCAGCGAAATGCCGTCCACTGTTGGGTCCATCTGGGCAAGGGCAAGGCCGACACTGGTTTCCTGAACCCAAGACTGGATTTCCATGGAATCCATTGGCACACCTGAATTAATTGGGATTTACAGACATTCTGTAACATTTTAAACGAAAAAGCCTATTTATCTCATGTAAACTTCATAGAAATTATATTCATCTCTCGTTTTATACAGAACGATCATTTGATCTTAAACTTTGTTGATGAAATTTTTTTTTATAACCAACTATTATTTAGTTCAAGTTAAAAAAAAAACAACAATGAAAAAAAAAGTAAGAAGTAGAGACTCAAAGCTGCATGTAAAATGCAGATAAAATCGAATTAAATACATAAACAAGCTAAGCACACAATAATGTAATTACATTGGCATAATTCAACAAAACAACCATGACTCTACATATCCAAGGCGTGAAGTTTTTTTGTTTTTTGTATACTAACCATAACCTTAACTCTATATCATGCTCTCCTATGGGGACAGCTTCTTGCACATATTACTTACTTTTCACACTTGTCCCCAGCAGTGTTGCTTCTGCAGCTGATGCAGGCTCCGGTCCTCTGGTGGCACTCCTCTGCGTGCCCGTTACACAGACAGGGTCTGCAGTTGGGGAAGCCCCAGTGTCCGGCTTGGCAGCCATCACAGCGCTGACCAAATGCCCCTGGCCGACACGGACACTGCCCGGTGTACACATCACAGGAACGGCTGCTAGATCCCTCCTGACTACACTCGCATGCTACAGAGAGGGAGAGAGGGAGAGAGGGAGAGAGGGAGAGAGGGAGAGAGGGAGAGAGAGAGAGAGAGAGAGAGAGAGAGAGAGAGAGAGAGAGAGAGAGAGAGAGAGAGAGACTTTAATTATACATATACATACTTGTACTTGTTTCTTTATTTATTTTAGTGTCTTAATTCCAGATATTATATTAAAAATATAATTGTCTTAAAAATAATCTACACAGTCATAAGGAGTGGTTCAGGATACATTTCACTGCGTGTTTGACTATGCATGTGAATTTTTTTTTTTTTAATCTTGAAAGAGAGGGCTTAGTAGTTTGAGGTGTCTTCTCTCAGTAATAGAGATTGTTGGTTCAATTCTGGGCAAAAGTTCGCACCTTTTGATCAGCTGATCAGGGGCTGAGTATTGACAGTGGAGGGGTGAGCCACCTTGATAATCAATATGGAGAGAGAGTGTGACTGTGACGCTAGCTCATTGCAGGCTTCGGCAGGCTGGATAAGCTTAAAGCGGAGCAATAATCAGTTGAGAGCAAGCTAAAGAGATGGCAGACTTATAGACAGCACTTAAGACACCAGAGCACAGGTCATCATCCCGTAAACATTTGTTTTAGTGCTGCTAGTTAGCCAGGAAGCTGCTACCTAGATCAGATGTCTGATTTAAGGCAGTGTCTTAACCTTTCTAGGTGAGAAATATGTTTATATTGAGTCTCACAGTTTTAGGACAGCAAGGACAGCAATTAGCATCCCCGCTGCCCCAGCCCCCTTTTCAGATGGGCAAGTCAAAATAAGTTTATGTGTGTTCTGGAGTGCAATACAGATGTGACAAATCAAGATCAGGCTGAACAGTTTAAATTTTTTGAAATGTGTTGTATTTTTGGGAGTGTATCTCACCTTTGCATCCCGAAGGGCCGAAGCCATAGGTTGCTGGAGCACATCTATCACAGCGCCTCCCAATCACATTCGGCCTACATTTGCACTGCCCTCCATGCACATCACATTCAGAGCTGACTGAACCCTGTGGATCACACTGGCACGCTGAGTGAAGAGAGAGCAAACACATACACATAAATAAACGCACAATACAGATTCTGCACTACAGTCACAATCTCAGTGACTCCGCTCTTCCGTCTACTGCTACTCACGCAGTGCTCCATTGTTAATGATGGCTGACATGCTGGTGAGGAGTTTGGCACACACATCACTCAGGGCTGGCCGGGACACACTCTTTGCAGTTTCATGGCATCGGTAACGTTCATAACTCTGCTTCCGCGCGAGAGAGGCAGGGTCACCCGCTACAAACATCTCCAGAGAGGAGTAACGAGGGAGTAGGGCAATCTGAAAGAAAAACAACTAGCGTAAGGGGCAGCAATTTGTATATTCAAGTGGATTAAAAAAATAAAGGTTTTGTTTACTTACAGAGTCTATTAGTATGTTTGCATTGCTGAAGCTGGGAATGCTGTTTTTGTCTGCATAGCGAACAAACTCCAGACGAAGAGTGTACCTGACGTCTTTCTCTAAACACACAGGTTGGGGCAGAACCACAAACCTGTAGAAGTGAACATGACCGGCTAAGAAACTTTGAGGCACTAACTTGAGGGTCAGTAACCAATCAGAGATGGACTAGATCAAGAAATGGCAAGAAGGTAAAACATCCTTATTTGCATTTACACATTACTTGAACAGCAACCCTTTACACATCATGAGCATCACCAGGAAGTAAATCTTTGACATCTCTCTGTTACGCCCACGGGTCACCTTCTCATATACTCTCACGCACACTCTCGTGCAACCCCACGATTGGGTTCATTCTCCAAGCTACATTGGTGTACTGGCACTCAGTTCTGACACTTTCACATTTAAAACAAGTCTGGCATAATAAATGCAGATGAAACACCAATTGAAGGTTCATTTTTACATCCTTATGGTATGACATTCAGTACAAGACACAAATGTTCTGCAATGGTAAGAATTCTGACTGGTGTGTGTATGTGTGAGAGACAGGTGGATAGAAAGAGAGAGAGACACACACACCTGGATCCAGAGGGTAAGGAGACGGTCAGTAAATCATCTGCGGGGATAGTGTTTCCACATGGGCTGCTGGTGGGGATCGGACCGGGTCTAACAACAGTCACACGCACTTCCTCCCAGTCTCGAGGCATCTATCAAACACATCCACACACACACAAAAACACACAAAAATCATACAGTTTTAAACATATTCACACCATACATTCAATTTTTGGACACACGAGAAGACATAAATGTTTTAATTACCTGAGGCTCATAGCGAATGAGAAGTTCATACTCCATAGAATAAGGGATGTTGCTGATGGTAAATTCCAGAGTTCCTCCTTCAGGAACACGTGCAAACCCTGTGCCAGTCCAAGAGGCTGGCCGGCCCAGCTGGAGCTCCTTCTCCTCAACAGTGCAACCCTTTGAATTCATACATAAACCTTGAGTGGAGCTATAACTTTACACCATAAGAGTCTTAGGAACAATTATTTTATTCATGCCCTGGCTGATTGACTTAACTCTCACTTTAAGGGCTTACATTACACTGCTTATCAATCACTGTTTCCATGTATACAGAGCTAAAACAACTCAGTAATTTATTATCTGACATGAATACATCTAAAACATAGATGCTGCAAGGTCTGTTGTTACCTGACCCAGTTTGGCTAGTTCAGCCTCATACAGATAGTAGTCCAAGGCCATGAAGAAATACCCAGACTCCACCTGGTTACACTGACGTCCTACCATGTGATTGCGGCAGACACACTGCCCTGTTTCCATGGAGCACCTGGAAAGGTAAAGCATATAAATTATTTTGAATATATTTTCATACATGTTCACAAGAATAAAGAATAAATGGATTGCTGTTGGAGATTTTGCAGTTGACACAGTACTTACTGATTGTTTACAGCTCCCCCTACATCACAGTCACATCCTCTGCAGCCACTGGCATCATGGCTTAAGGCCCAGTGCTCTGGCTAAGAGAAAGTACAGATAGGTAAAATATCAAAAGGGTATATTAACAAGAGTTCTTGGTACCAAAATAAAAGCATTATTGGAATTCACTGTTAACTAGAATTAAAAAAAAACATACAACAATCAGCTGGCATATACCTCTTGGCACCCCAGTCAAGCAGATTAAACAGAGACTGACACTAGAGTGAGGTGTAAAGCATCCACTGCTTGTCTAATTTCAGGATGTGCCTCTTTACTTGCTGTCCATTTTAAGCACCATGTAAACCAACACCATCCGGGGGGCCTTGTAGCCCTGGGGCTAAATGTAGACGACTGTTCTCCTCAGATTTGTGGATTGTGTTACTGGCCAAGTGGAAGACGAATAAAAAAAAAGCAGCACTGACCAATAAATGATCTAAATTCACCTTTCTGTGTTGATGAAAGTACCACTGCCTGTACTTACCAGGCATTGGTTGCAGCTGCGGCCTGTGACCAGGCGCTTGCAGAAGCAATCTCCCTGGACAGGGTCACATTGGGAGCTGCTAGGAAGTGTTCCTCTGGGGTCACACTTACATCCTAAAAAAAGGGATAACACAGAAGGCTGGCCTGAGGAGATGCATTAACCATCACAATTGTTGATCAGGTAAACACTAAATGCATTGGCTTGAATGATCTCTTACAAGAACAAAACTCACAGGAAACAAAACTACCACAATGTGAAAAGGGGGGAGAAAACAACAGACAGGACTCACGCTGGCAGCCAAGTGGGTCATCAGCGCTCAGGCCAAAGAAGCCTGACTTGCATTTGTCACAGCGAGGGCCTTCCACATTCTCCTTACAGCGGCACTGACCTGCGATCATTCCCAGAGAGGGGTCGTCGTGCCCATCACACATACCACCATTCAGCGAGCCATCTGGGTCACAGTCACAAGCTGGGAAAGCAAAAAAAAAGAAAAAAAGAATGAAGGCAAGAACTGGTAAATTTGGTGTCTTTAAACATTTTTTATTTAGATTGAACTTTTCTTTCTGGATGGTTCCCATTCATGTTAGAAAGTTACCCATCTGTCATGGCAATATGTACATATAAGGGGTGGAGCCAAATACAAATACAGTATTTGGATTGGCACAAATAACCTGGTTTTTTTTTACGAATACGGGAGGCGGACAAATACCTCTGGGGAACCCTGAGTAAGTACCGTTCCCACACACCACTTCTCGGTACACTCCCCACATGCTGCTCCCCGGTACCGTCTCCACACAATGCTCCACACGGGTGCAGAATTCATGGCTGCCCGCTACTTCACTTGGTGAATTGGTTTAAATACAGAGGAGGAATTTCATGCTGTTCACACAGTGTGCAGTGGTGTGTTCACGTGTGACCAATTGATCAATTTCACTTTTAGGTATTCCGCCTCCCCCTCCCCCCATCAGACGCTCAAGCTCAGGAGGAGATTCTGAAGTTGTTTGCGCGCTGCATTATGAATTTTACTCGAATACAAATACGATCAATTTTCCCTTTTAATAAATACAAATACAGACACGAATTGCAGCCGCTCTGCACACCCCTAGTACATTTGCAGTGAAGTGTGATGTAAAAACAAAAAGAACAAACATAATTTAAATTAAATCAGTTCTCATGAAGGATGCATGGTTGAGGGGGAGCCGAACCCAAATACGGTATTCGGAAAGACATAAATAACATGTTTTTTACAAATACAATATTCAGTCAAATACTTTAAAAAAAATTGTATTTGCAAATACAAATATTTTACCCTTTCAACAAATACAAAAACAGATACAAATAGCGGACACTCTGCACACCCCTAATGCATGGCCACACTAAAATCAGATCTGGGTCATTAAACAAAAACATTCATTTGTACCACTTCGTGTAACACACACAACTATTTTTGAGTTCTGACTCCTACCTATGCACACCCGGGGGTCTCTGATGTCTCTGGCTGGGTCCTGATAGTAGAAAGGTTTGCAGGTCTCACAGTTGCGGCCCATAGTGTTGTGGAGACAGTCATCACACACACCTCCGCTAACGTTGCCCGTGGCCAGATACACCGCCATGTCAAAGTGACACTTGTTGGAGTGAGAATTGCAGTTGCACTCTAAGGGAAATGTTTCAGAATTTAGTTCATGTTGTCCTGTGATTTCATGCAGTATATTTCTAAAGGCAGAGTTTTGGTAAGAAGCTTTAGTTACTCTTGCATGCGTTTGTATTGCGACCCTCAGCTGGTCTCCAGGGCTGATCGTTATGGAAATCATCACACTGCTCGCAGTTCAGCCCTTTCGTGTTGTGCTTACACACACACCTCCCGTGTACCTACCCACACACACACAGAATTACAGACTTAAAATCACAACAGCAAAGTAGCACAAGTCCAGTTTACTTTCACTCTACTTGGGTCTCAATTGTTTTTCCCTGTCCTGATGAATAGCTCACCATGCCCTCAATGTTGTCCCTTATCCCTTCGATGGGCGCACACTCGGACGCATGGCCATAGCAGAAGCAGTTTCCTCTGACGACCAGCTCATACATGGCGTAGTAGTACTTCTCTTTGATCTCCAGTCGGGAGTCCAGCAGATTATCGCCCAGGGTGTGGAGCTTGGTGAAGTTCACACGCAAGTTTGTGATTTTTAGCTGATCTGTGAGGAAGACAAATGGAGGAAACATAGACTGAGATTACACTTATTGCAGAACCAACTTTAAATGGCAACATCACGCGAACTACAGCCACAGTGGAGGTCCTCCTCGTACTACGCTCACTCAGTGCCGCATCTACCATTGGGGACACCGAGGTCATGTCCTCTGTATTTTTTCCCAAAATTTCTAATTAGTCAAAGCTGAAACTGAAATCCACAAGTGATGATCAATGCCAAACACAGAACCCGGTCCGTGTCCAAATCCATATGTCGTCTGTATTTTCTCCCAATTAAATTCACATTCTCTGTGTAATCTCAAGTGAAATCTCCACCTCTACCTGTCTTTGCAGGCAGCGGAGCCTGACGTCACGTTACGCTACAGATTCAGCGAGTCGGGAAAGACGGCAGACTGATTGTATGTTTTTTCACGTAAGCTAATACAGTGTTGAGTGAAATGCAGACATGAAGAAGAACTTGCATCAAACTAAATTAAGTTTTAAAAAGCCAGCAACAGAGGGGCAGGGAAAGAGTAGGAGGGAAGGTGAGCCAGTGTGTGCCAATAGAATTGTGAAAATAAATGTGTTTTCTCAATCTATGGTATATTTTGTGTGTGTGTGTGTGTGTGTGTGTGTGTGTGTGTGTGTGTGTGGGAGGGGGGATTTGGCTATGGCCCTGCTCACTGTATTTTAAAATGCTAAAAAATATAATCAGTTATCTATATTACTATCTGCTGCAGCAGGGTGTTCATTACTGATTATTGGTGTATTGTTAGGTAATTCCAGGTAATTAATAGCAGAAAAAATTTACGATCTGTTAAATTTTTTAAAATGAATATGTGTATATACAAAGCTTTCTTTTGTGTTCTAATGATCTTTGAAACAAATGCAGGAGTATTTAATAAAGCTTGGTTTCTCATGTAAATGTGGAAGTTGAATGTAGTTCTAAAATTGTGTAAAAAGTGTATAATAGGCTCTTATTAAACATTGTTGTTATTTTGTTTCCTCAAAATGTTATTTTTGCATGCAAACTCTGTGGCTCCTTCTTGTTTATAATCACTCTGATCAGGCTTGAAATCAGTTGACTGAACACTGAGGTTTGAAGGAAGGTTGTTTGGAGCATGTTTGGCACCCCAGGAAAAGACTAGCCAGTCAGTTTGAGGGGAGCACAATCCAGTACCTCTGAATTATAAATGCTATAATGATACATTTATTTTTCTTGTCTTTTACTTATATTTCACACTGACAGCAGATAAATAAGGTGTGATTCAGGTGATCACTAATCAGGACCTCAAAAATAGCAGAATGAGGTGCTTGTGTAGAAGTCTAACAGACACTGGCATGGAATGGTTCTCACACTCATAGAGATGCAGATGTTTAAATAAATTGCAGTGATCATTTTTCTGGGGCTGTATATGTAGTATGTATTTTCTGATCATGCACATACATTCCAGGAGCTTCCTGGCAGAATCTGGTGCAGAGAACATCTTCAAGACTTGTAAATCCTTTCCTCCCCCCCTTGTTAACCCCTGACCTCTGATCTTCTCTAACCTCTGAGCCTAGAGCTGGAGAAAGTCTTGTGTAGCCGAGTGTGAGAGCTCACAACAGCAGCACGACTATCTCATACTTAAGAGTAGTGATGATTCATCACTATTAGGAAGAAATGTAGGCATGAGGCAGCTAAAAGAATCCAATATCAGCATGTGTTTGTGCAAGAGAAAGTGGTGAAGGAGATGAAGAACAGGCATGTGAGAATGTTAAAGCTGCTACTGTGCACAGCCTGTCCTTTCCCTTAACGAACGCTCCAGCTGTTACAGGCCAAAGTGATGCCTCACTGTCTACACTCCCACTCTCTCCAAATATATGATAGAGCATATGCAGTGCTGTGGGAGTACTACATACTCCAAACTGGAGAGTTTGTGTGTTTATTCAATAACTCCTACTCCTGTAGGCTTCCTCCCACGTTCTTGAATGTAATGAACGAGTGTTCAGAGCAACATCAAGCTACAACAAAAGGTCCACACCAAGGATGAAGGACCAAACAGGGCCATACTGCAATTTTGCAATTGTAAGCATATAACATTTCACTTTATGGCATTGTTTTTAAAACTGATCAGATAACGCAGCTTATTTCTAGATATTTTACTTATTTAAAGCAGATTCATCAAGTGCTATTATGTATTAGCTTGTTTCTTAGCAAAATGATATTACTAGATCAGTAAGATATTGCAGCTTAATAAAAAAAAGGAACCAATGTCCACAAGTGGGACAAATAATTTTTAACATCCTCAAAACAATCACATAAAAAATATCAGACATGTAATAATTGTAGGATGACTATAATTATAGTGTTATTGTTTCTATAAGTGGAGATAGAAAAATGGACTGACAAAACAAATTATAGATGTTCTGGTCAGTAAATCCATGTAAGGTTAGTCATGCGTATCATTCTGCTCACGCCATGAATGCCTGGTTTCTGGACCTTGACTGATGAAAATAAAACTCCCTCTCCTTGTTCATCTTCATTAACGTCATATGTGTAAGGGTCTCTCAGGGTTTTAAAATTACTCAGTGAGACCAACCATACATACATTTGTTGCACGCTCATGCCCATTAATATTTGGATGCTATTTTAGCTGTCTGCAGCATGTTGGAATAATTCAGTTAAAGGAATCTACACTCAAATCCATTAAACCATACAGGAATTTTATTCATTTTCATACATGCCCCCTTTTATTGGGACCTAGGGGTCTTTGGACAAACCTATATTATCATTAACGACATTTACTTTTGTAATACCTACATTCTGGAACCAACACTTCACTTAACATTACTTCTTGAAGATTCAGGTGATTGACATAAAAAGTCTTAAGATGCTTAAATTTTAAGCTTCGGGTCAATGTCTGTCCATGCTCTGATGTAAAATTTTGAAGCATTTGGCTTAATCTGTGCAGATTATCCTTGGAGGGCGTCTGGTCAAAAGAAAATGAATTATTCTGTGACTCATCACAGTTGTTTTCTAAGATTTTCCAGACCTTTTGGTGTTTCAGAGCTTAATGCATCCTTTTATTTTCCTATGTAACAAATTTATTTGACTATACATATTGTTTTTCATATCTCTAATATGTGTTTGCTTTGATTTTGCTTTTTTTGCAGGAACCTTGTTTTTGTTCAGCCAGAAAACACACCTTCACCACAACATGGAAATATTTAAATATGTAATATTATTAATTGTTCCTGGGAAAACAGTTAAATCATGCCAGTCAAAATAAACAGGGGACAATCTGAGTGGAATGGAACAGCTGGATTTCCGATCAGCATCCTCTACTTTGTTACTATCCTTATGCACTCAGTGAAACACAGATGTGGACCCTGGTGCCAAATCGGGGCATGAAAGAATCTGCACTCCTGACTGAGTTTAAATTAGAGAACCAAGAAAACAAAGACAGTATTGCTTTTAAAAAGGACAACAGGAGATTGTTTCCCATTTGCACTAGATATCCAAAACGTTGCAAGTAACATTATATTTATTTTTTATCCATTGAAAACAATGTCAACTACACAGTGTAGTTTTGGCCAGTATGAATAAACTATAGTACGGAATAGGGGATTTATAGACATTTCAAATTCACTTACTTTGAATACGGGGGCTGTAGGGGTCTTCGATTCGTATAGCAGGGTCCAGAACTCTAAAAATCACCTGAGGGAAGAGAAGAAGAGAAGAAGAGAAGAAGAGAAGAAGAGTAATAAGGGATTTTAAACAATGCAGTTTATAAAAAAAAACCTGAGGACATCTGATGGTTCTGAGATCTCACAAAGAGTCCAAAAGCCAGTTACTGAATTGCTCCACTTTCCTCACCTCTCCTTCTGTGGATGGCTCAATGTCCGAATAACGGGACTCACAGATCACATCATCAACCTTGCGAAGGGGACCTTCAGAAATTCCAGGGAAGACAGAGGCACAGTCGTAGGCGAAGTAGCGGTACACTTGCCAGCTACGTCCAAAATCTGACGAGCGCTCGATCAACAGGGCTGCAGGTCGGAATGTCTGAAAGCGTAGCAAGAAAAGATGACAGTACGGATCCACTGACCTACCAAGGAAAAAGAAGCTATTCCATTACATTTTACCTTAAAAGTCATTATGAGGTGAGTGAAGTGAAACTCTGCTTCAAGGTCCAACTGAATGTAAACATCAGATTTTCCTGAAGAAAAAAAACACAAACTTAACCTGATGTGAACTGTACACCCGAGCTATCAATGTAGATTAGTGTAATATGATGTAATAAACATACACTGTAATGTATCAACAAATGGACATATGGGAGGGGGCTGAATTTATTCTCATCTTGGATTCGCAATCTTGGATTCAGAAATCCATATTTTCAAAGTAGAATTATAAATAAACAAACCACTAAACACAGCTTTTCTTTTTCTGCCTCAATAGCCACATAGCCCATGTTAAAATTTGCCGTGAGACCCGACCGACCAGCAAGCTCCTTGGCCGTGTATTAGCCAGTGGAAACCGGCTAGCCAGATAGAATCTTCACAAAAAGCCACAAAACTCGACATATCTCGCTCAAAACTTGCACAAACATCTCAAAACCAACTCGAATGCATTTTTTCCACCACCAGCCACCTGTAAACACTGGCAGCGAAGTGCAAAATAAAACCTTTTTCTTACTTTTTCGCAGTTCACCGAGTGTTCTGGGTATGTCTCTCTGGGACTCAAAGTGCGTCATTTCAAATGTTCTTATAAAATCCTCACTGCTGGTCACAAGGATAAACCATGGTCTTCTTTTTGATGTGCCCCTAGTGAGCATTGAACATTGTATATTAGTATATTAGCTAGTATATTAGCTATGTTTTTTATTGTGGAGTATGAGGCGGATTGGTGCATGCTCAGTGGATCTATGCGGTTCAGAAGTCCCGGGTGTCAAAAATAATGGGACAGCATGGTGAAGGTTAACGTGTAAGTTTCTCCGGTTCTGGGTGGAAGTGTGTATATTAGTATACCTCCTATTAAAGCTGTTTTTTCCGCAGCCGAACTGCGGGGATAAAGGCACCGTTAGACCCGGAGCGCATTGGAAAGTTTCTCCGGTTCTTGGTAGAGGAGAACTCTGAGCTCAGGCTTGTTGGAAAGGTCATATTGAGTTTTTAGTGTGTGCCGAATAAATGAACAAAAATAAACAACAAAATATAATTAATTATTAACATTAAATATGTGGTGTCAATATTATTTCCAACTGAAAAATGTTGTATTCCGGAGTTTACGTATTTATCC
>JBBMFX010000128.1:19815169-19829000 GCA_037832545.1 Rhabdalestes septentrionalis
GAAGCCTCGAGTATTCGATGTTTTTCACTACCGAATACTCGAAGCTCAAAAAATGGCATTCGTACCAGCCCTACTCACCAGCAGACCAAAAGACTTTCCTTTTTGTCTGACTGTATAGAGTTGATCAGGTAGCTGATCTTCCAGGGAATAGAATTGTTATGTTATTAGTTACACTTTGTCACTGTTGTCATTTTCAAAATTGTGGCTGCAGATGGTGTCAGAAATAATGTTATGTTATTTTGCTGTGTTCTGCATAGCAATTGGGATGTCCTGTTATCAGAGCAAACTGCTTGTTTATAAAATGTAATCATTTATCCTGTTTATCAGCTACTGATTACACTGTGTGAATGTGCCTGCTCTGACCCCCAATTCACAAAAATAATCAGTGGGCAATACACCACCCTATGAGTTAGGGGCTGAACATTTAAAAAACTGGAGAGGACAATGGCTAGAGAGGCTGTGAAGCTACAGTCAGCGTTATTTTGCTTTCTTTGCATTTTATTTTTTTATTGTAAATGTGTTTATCAAATCTTCCACTGGTCTGAGTGCAGCTTTCTAAGTTTGTGTTTGGCATCCCAGCCAGTGTGCAATGACCCCACCCCAAAATATTGTTCAAATATTGTGTATTTTAAAAATGTCTTAAATTATAATATATTTTTGCCATATTGCTTACTGCCAAATTCAAACTGTGTCTATCAATGTCTGTTTCATAACAAAATAACATGTATTGATTTTTTTTTTAAATAGCATATGCAATACATTAAAACTAAACTACAGTGCATATCACAAGAACTAATAAATTTTTAAGTAATTAAAGCAATGGAAAGTAGGAATGCACCAATCACAATTTTTTAAGTCTGATCCAAGTTCTGTTTCTTTGCAGACAGTGTGGTTAATAAGTGACTACTGGCCTTTTTAAATAAAAAGTGAAAACACTAGCACATTTCCTGTACTTTGTGAGGCAAATCATCATTAGCTTTTTAACAAACCACAGTAAATTGGAACAGCCATTAAGAATGAGTTTCAACACAGAGGAAGTCAAACTGGCATAAATAGACTCTTGTTCAAGACAACAAAGCACCTGTCTTCATTCTTATCCACTCACAAGTGGCACTAGTTGTTCAACAGACAACCAGACTAAGCTAATTAACATCCACCACACTCAACTTCCTTCTTTAGTCCTTCAGCTCCGGGAGCCAGCAGGAGCACACAAACGCTTGACAAGTGACCTACTGTTCACTACATGACATACTCTCTGAAAAAGCACTGACGCCATGGTGACCAGGAGCAAAAATAGCCCCCCGTTTCCTGTCAACTCCCAACTTTCCAAGCTGTTCATGGCTTCCAGTACTGTAACACAGCTGATTGAAACATAGGAGCATCCACACTCAAACAGGACTCTCGTTGTAGTTATTATATTAGAAAAAAACTATCAAATAGAAAATATCTAATTTGAGCATTAAACCAGATTTCACTTAACTATATCCACTGTAATCATTTAATTATTTTGGTACTGTAAGCTCTAACACAAGCGCATGTACCCACTCATTTAGAATACCACACAACACCCCTTGCAGCATCTCACCAAACAAAACTTTAACTTATACACTGCGTCTTTATAAAACTGCACCGAAAGATGGAAATCCATTAGTTTACCCATCTACACAAACCAGTTATTTCAACTAACATAGCTCATTTGTCCATGTGATCTTAACTGAACCTACTGAACCATACTGTCTCTATATGCTCTCTTGATTTCTTTCCCTCTTCTCTGTTTTGGTCTCTGTTTTGGTTTGAAGCGCCTGGGTCTCTGTTGCTGTGCCAGCAGGAGGCCTACTCTGTAATTACCTCTATCAACAGTACATCTGAGAGGTATGTGATGGGGAGCTTTGCTGGATGTGGAGGTTTTGCCTTTGAAATCAAGCATATCACCCATCACCCCTCTCTACATCCTTCTTTAGTGTTTCTGCAGTTTCCTTCCCACCACCAGCCATGACATTAAACCCACTGACAGGTGAAGTGAAAAATACAGATTCTCTCATCATATGCCAAGGATGGGTGGGATACAGAATATCTCCAAAATGGCAGATCTCATGGAGTGTTCCCTGGATGCAGTTGTTAGTGCCTAATAAAATTTGTTCAAGAAAAGACAACAGGTGAACCCGTAAAAGGGTCATGGGCACCCAAAGCTCAATGAAGCACATGGGGACTGAAGCTTAGCCCATATGGACCCAACCCACAAAGGCGCTACTGCAGCACAGACTGCTGAAAAAGTGAATGCTGGCTATGATGGAAAGATGTCAGGACACACAGTGCATCGCAGCTCACTGTGTATCGGGCAGCGTAGCCACATGACCTGTGCTGACCCATCTATTGCCAAAAAGACACACAAAATATGAGTATTGGAAATGAAACATGAATTACTGGAAGAAGGTTGCCTGGTCTCATGAATCATGACTTCTTTTACATCATGTAGATGGCCGGCTGTGTGTTCATCATGGGAAGAGATAGCACCAGCCTGCAGGGTGGCAGGGCGGCATACATTGTTGTAGAACAAGTACACTTTTTCATAGCCCTTCTTCATAGCAACAGTATTCCTTAGATTCTGTGGCCAGTATAAACAGCATAATACAAACTACCCTGGTGGAATTTTTTCGGGAATGGTTTGAGTATCAGATCTCAGTCAATTGAGCATGAAGTGCCAGACTATCTAGTCCAATCCATCGAGCAATTTAAAAGATTTAAAGGATCTGCTGCTAACATCTTGACTCCAGATCACAGATCACAGATCACACCACAGCTTTAGAGGTCTTCTGGAGACCACTGAAGGTGTTTTGTCAGACGGGGACCCACTAAATATTTTGCAGATGGTTTTAATGTCATGGGTGTTCGATGTATATTCTGCTTGTTTAAATTCTCTTTATTCTTGTGTTGTTTCTTTTTAACCAACTCTCTGGCCAGTCAGCTACAATGCAAACGTACACTGACTATGAACTCCTCTCATGGTATTAATAGACTGTCCTGAACATTAGTGTCTAATAATACATCTCGAGTGTTTTTGGCGTGGCTGACAGCCAGGCAGCTGGATTTGGAAGGTTTCTTAGCCTTGGCAGGATTAGTACTACTTGCAAGTGCTTGAGTTCTTCACAGCCTTGCTAATAATATTGGACAAGCACACTAAAAGTTTTCATCATTTTATTCTTCTGCCTTTTCGGAACATATCTCTAAACACAAACAGAAAAAACTCTGCCAACTTTGTGTAGATGAAACATCAGAAAGATCAAAAGGTTAACCTAGTGCTGAGGGTCTTACCATTCTCTGACTGCCACCAACACTTCTTCCGGTCTGGTCGGAAGGTGGTGATGACGTTCTCAATACGGTGACTGATGGTGTTGTATTTAGGATCGTATGCCCTGCGGGAGTCACACTGGAAACACTTTTTCTCCTCCTACAGCAGGTCAAATGTTGGCAATGTTTAGGATCTAAGTTCAACTGGGTCCACATAGTTCCAATTTGAAAAGGATCTGAAAGCTACCAGAGGTTTGAGTAATGCCAGCTGGCATATTAAAAGATCAAGTAGGAACTGTTGGAAGCTTTACCTGTAAGTGGCTGACAATGCAGTAGGGTTCTCTTTTATGAAGTCCACAGGTGGATGAAGCTTTCAGGTTCTTCTCTCGTCCCACCAAGAGATCACCAGTTGCTGGGTAACAGCTTCCATGAGTGCAGCCGTGTGCATGGTCAGGCTCCTGAGCAACGGTGGTCGCCAGGGCTAAATGAGAGAAAGATTACATTTGTTAGATTAAAACTAAAGTAAAAGATTCTACTTTTCTAGTAATAGCTTTCCCATTAACCATTTCCCATCAGCCCTGTAAATGCAGACTTATCATTCACTTATCTTAAGTAATGCCATTCAACTCATATTTAGTTTGTTTAGTTCAGAGTGTGAAGAATTAAGTGTGTAATAAATTAAGAGTGAACCAGGTCATGGATGCAACAACACTAATTGAATGACAGTTTTTGTGGCCAAATTTTCATGCCCCTTTTTTGACGTGAAGCTCATACTGTGTGGGCTAAATGAACATTTGGATCACACATGTTTCCAAAGGTTCTACATAAAAGGTGCAACACTGCAGGTAAGATCAGCCAAAATAAAATTGTCATTTTCTGATGTCCGATCTTTGGATGAAGTTGTCCTTCTTACATATTTCTGAAAACCTTTTCAGTAAGACTTAGCTACATACAAATGGAGTCCCTTCGCTCTGAGAAAGTACATGTAAGGTGCATTTGGGTCTCCATGTCCTTCATTCTGGAAAAATAAACTTCATAAATAAGTAAAAGTCATTAAGGATCCTGAAAAAATTAAGTGAAACATCAAAGGGTCATAGAGACCTGGTGCCTGAGGCAGAACAAAGTGAGAACTTGAAAGAGGTGTTGGCACAAACACAAACACACACATACACACACACACACACACACATACACCCACACATACACCCACACACACACACCTATATACAATCCTATATGCTAAGTTTTAGTGTAATGAAATGCCTGAAAAGGACAGAAACAAAACAGAATGCACAGACTAACACATAAATTAAACACATATTTTACACCAGTCTTTGTTTGGTGGACTTAAAATAGTAAGAATCTGTAGAGGAGAATTTCAATATAAACAAAGACCAGTTTCAGTCTTCACATCAGACAGCTGTGTTTGTCTGGCACCACACCATCTCTCGTGCTGTTGCCAGGTTCACCACAAGCCGTGTCCCCCAGCACCACCACCCACCCCCACCCCCACACACACACTCACACAGTAACAACAGTAGGCAGTACACAATTTCACACACATTAGACAAACTCTGTTAAGTGTAAACAATCTTCCACTCCACATGCATGCAGATTCACAGTGGAAAAATGGCGGAACATGCAGAACCTTTCAAAAAACAAACTCTAATGCCAGGGAATAGCTGTCTTTTCCTTCTTTTGTGCATTTCCAAGTGATAACTTCTGCTACAGCAAACCTAGTTACTGATCACACAAATCTTGCTTCAAACATTCTATCTTCTCTCCTTAAAGGGTTCAACCAAGCAGAAAAAAATAAAGAAGTAGAATGTGAGAAAATCTAGGTTTTAATTGGGTGTGACCACAAGATTCTTCTGCTTTACTTCCTATTTTTTACTTCCTTCCTGAATAATCCGGCACAAAGTGGGTGGCGAGAGTGAGAGAAAGATATGGATGGAGCCTTGGAGACCAAAGAGAGGGTACTTTCCCGTAAACATGTCTAGACTTTTCAGGATACTTGAGAAGTAACTCCTGTCCTCATATTATTGTTAATATAACCAGGCCAGCTGCTTGAGTGACTCTGCATCATGGCTATGAGTGTTCCCTGCTAACCATGATCAATAATGTCAGTTCTATTTGTGTGAATAAAACTTAACACCTGTCCTAAAGCTCAGCAATCACTTTGGCAATTTAAAAAATGAAGAGGACATCATTAATGCTCAGTTCAGAAAAGACCTGAGAATCGGGTCGGGGGGGCTGGAAGTCTCCCAGCTCCTCTGCCACTCTCTCCTTACATGGACAGGAGGCTCAGGAATGTAGGAGGACAGCTGGCAGTGAAGGCAGCTAACAAAGCCCTGCTGTTGGCTTACTGTTGGCCCTGGGGAACAAAAATCATAAAAAGAGTTCTGCAGTCAGCTGTTTCAGAGAAGGACATGCAGTCCATTAACCTGGCAGGCTCAAAAAGCACTGGTCATAGACAAACAGTTACAAATACATAATAGGATATCTACAACATGTTGCCTTTCTAGATGCAGCCAGGACATCTAGGCATCAGGTCAATGTTTCCCATGGACATTCAGACAGAACATATTCAGATGAAGAACATGGATAAGATCCCATTATGTCTACAATACTATAATAAAGATATAATTGAGATATTCATTGTTACATTTTTTGTCAGGTGAATCAGTAATCTGACATTGTTTTTTGTAGACAAAAATGCTCATCTGGAACTGTGGCGGGTCAGGATGCTCACAACAACAGAACTTTATTCTGTAAAGTTGCTTTGTGACCACTTGGTTATAAAGAGCGCTATCTAAATATAACGGAATTCAACAGAATTGAATATTGTGACTGTTTGAGGGCTCATTTGGATATTGCAGCCATCAGCAATATCAGTATTGAAAAAGCCAATATTGTGATAACAATCAACAAATGGCCTGAGCATGTGCAGGCTCAGTCTATGTATGAGGCACTAGAACAAGGCAAACTCCTTTAGAGGCCACTAAAGCCTTCAGTAAATCTGCCCCGGTGGGTCGAAGGGGCAGCGTGCTATCTCTATTGCTTTAAATAACAAGTGTAATGAGTTTAGACTGGGCATTTCCCATCATGCTCTCGGACCTCCTGTCTGCCCCATCCCAGCTAATCTCCCCGAAATGAGCTGGAGGATGAGACAAAGAAAGGGCTTCTCTCGCTCTTCCTCTCGCTCTCTCTGTCTGTTGCCATGCTAAATCCTCTTCTCAATTTTTCAATTCATCTCACTTATCTCTCGCCCCCTCTTCTCTTTCTCTCTGGTATGTGTTTTGCTCCTCTGTCCTCGGTTCCTGCTGCCTTGGGCTTGGCTTGGCATAGTGTGCCAGGTGGGGATTATCACTGCAGGGCCTGTTAGCTTTGTTATAAAGTTGGACACCAGTGAGTCCTTTTCTTTTTTTTTTTCTTTCCTCCAGCTCAACTTTCAGGAGTGAACAGTTCCACCATAGAGTAGACTGAAAAAATTCCCCCTCCGTACGCCTGTCTCCGGCTCCGGAGAGTCAGTCTGCTTTTGGCGACACAGCGCTAGGCTCTGTCTGCACACTGGAACTGAAATGTGACACTTACACAACACATTCTCCACCTGCTGAGCAACTGAGGACTTCCTAAACAGTCCACCCAGGAGAGCCAGCATCTCTCACAAACACGCCGCCCCGACTCGGAAGTGAGTTCGACTGGAATACAGTGTGCCCCAAATGTCAATATCATATTTTCCTTATGTCCTCCTCCCTAATCAGGTTACAGATCCTCTCTTGGGTCTTCTACCCACAAAAGTGTTTTTCTCTTTGACGTATCTACTCTGAAGCAATGGTGTGTCAAATATGACATTTACACAATAGTCTCAAATCGAACATCCTCCACCACATTTGCATTTGCTAACAGTATGTTGCATTGTGTCAGGGCCTCATCAGCAAGTTTGTACGACCATCCCAAACAACTCTATGTGGTCTGAGGCACACATGTGAGTTTGCTCATAGAATGTAAATTGGTAGTATATAAACTTCCAATAGCTTCAATTAGCCTTTAGGGGAAAACTAAAGAAGCACACGTTGAATATATCTAGACTGCTCTTCACCAGCTTGAGACCTGGTTACTCATTTAGGTTGTGGAAAGAATTCGAGAAATGTGTCTCTTGAACCGTGAATCCTCTGAGGATACAGAGTGGACGGAATCCAGAAGTCCTGATTGCGAGCCAAGTTGAGGTTCTGTACCTGTGTGGGCGACCTCTGATCCTCCCATGAGATCACAGTCAAAAATAAAACCCCAGCTTACAAGGAGGCACCTGCCCCGTGTCTGAATGTGAAGCTGAACTGGAGGTCTGTAACTTGTACGAAAGGTAAGTGAGATTCAACAGGGAGATTTTTCTACATAGTCGTAATCCTTCAATGTCCAAATGCTTCCTCTCAAATTTCCATTCCTCTCACAACTGCATAACCCCCCACAGTTGTTTCAAAGAAATATCGGAATAATTACAGAATACGTTATTGAATGATAAACCTATAACCAATGTTGATACTGGTGCTCTTTTTGAAAATTGCACAAATTTTGGTTTTGTACTGTTTTATTACTGTAGTCCAGGCTGTTGGAGATGAGTTGGCTGCTAATTCCAGTTCCCAGGCCAGCCTCAGTGACTGCTGTCTCGTTAACACTGCTATTTCCAGCTCTCGGTCCAGCCCTCTTTCCACCTCTACCGTTTCCTCTTTTCCAGTGCTACCCACTACTAAAGCCTCCCTCAGAGCCTACTGCTGCCTGCAGGTCTACACAGGTACTCACAAAACTCTCTATGTGAAAAAACAGCATCTGCTTCATCGAATACTTTGTGCATATGCGTCTGGTAAAATCTATGTTTTTTAGAGAGCTAAGTTACATGAGATGATAATTAAACAATAACTGACAATCACTCAACAACCTACAGACACACTGTTAAAATGTTACAATGTTGCGACAAGTATTACTTGGAACAAATACTGGATGTATGTTCCTAAGAATTATAAGCAAAGGCTTGCCGAGGGACAACAAATTGCTTACTGTCTAACAATTTAAAACATCTATCATGTGCTGAGGAGAACTCAGAACTTATTACAATATGAGGATTTATTACAACATTTCTTTTTTGGTAAACATGTCCCAGGATAACAGCACCATTTAAATCAACAACACCACAGTATGAATCAACATAAACTACAGGAATAGCAGAGGAAACCTTTTCAACCACACTCTCTTAAAAGCTGAAAAGGACTTTTTGGTCAGCTCTAGTCAGTGTGTGAGGCGGCGACCATGTTTTAGGTTTAAATCTTGCAAAAACTGCCTTACACATGCTTCACTGTATTAGTCATCACCTGGTGCAGTCTGAATACGTTTAACACTCCAGGCCAGCCAATGAATAACCTGCATTCTGTCATTTATTCTTTGAAACAAATGCACTGAAGAGCATGTTAGGAATCTAGTGCAGCAGGAAAAACTATTGGACTGCAGTGAACAATACAGACTGATATTAAAATCCCAAACAGACACTTAGGAATGGAGTCTTTCCTCGGACTACTGCTAGGATGTTGGACTTAACAGGAAAGCTTCATTTGACCAATATGGGAAAAAAGTCAACCCAAAATGGCTTACATTGCTTGTAACAAGCACCCAGACTATCTTGCTCTCTTCAGATGTGCTGCTACTGCTTTCTACTTGAATCTCGCTAGTATCTGGGTTGATATATAGTTACACACCTTATTTCATCATATACCCCACCCCTACCTGAGTGTGCCCAGTGTGACACAACTAGGATTAAATTAACAAAGCATAATGATTCAAACCTGAACAGTAATATACATACAGACATCCAAACTTTTCCTTAATACTTTCCTCTGCATTTATGGTGAGTACTCACACATCCCACTGCTAATGAATCACTGACCCTGTCTCCCAGTGTTCAGAATTAATTACAGGTGTTCTCTGACCCTGTGCCAGGTACCTGCAAACAAACCACACCAAAGGCCTCCCCATTGTTCAGAAGAGAGTGGGTTTTACAAGTTGTTAGCTGTGCTCTGTCATTACAAGCTGATAGGAGAGAGGGAGGAGAGAAGAGGTGAGGAGATAAGATTCAAGTCATTTAAACTCATGCACAGCCACAATGGAAGGGAAATCACTAAGTACATCTTCCAGTGACACAGTGACAATCATAGTTATTGTGAGTGACAGAAAAAAAGCCAGCTGTGTTTTTATGTGTATTTTTACTCCTTATGTCAGTACATCATGTGGTAAAGTCATATCCATAATAATTTTTTTCAGTCATATCCTTAAGCAGTCATATCATGTTCACACTGAGGCCCTTATAATTTGTATTAGCTAAGTATAATATGCAGTCAAGCCCCGCAAAATCACAGTTCAGGATTTGTGGCCTCAGTTGTTCGCTGTTTTATTAGAACCAAACAAATAAATGTTTGCAGAACCTAGGGCTAGACCGGAATATTTGAATATTCGAATATTTGTTTGGCGGGATGCCATTCGATTTTTCATTTTGAGATCCGAATATTCGAAAGAAAAAAAAACATTTAACACGTGACATCAATCCCTGCGAAACGGTTCTCATTCGCGCTTAAATTACCAGCCCTTGTGGCAACGCCAACATCGTGAATTACTTTATCTCAGAGAGAAGACAAAAATGCTGAAGTTGTGTGGGAGCACTTTATATTGACTGAAGACAAAACAAAGGCTGTGTTTCAAATATGCGATTTGAAACTGGCCTACCACTACAGCACAACAAGTTTGAAAAATCATCTGAGTTCTGTAAATAGTACGAAATGCACAATATATTGCACATTTCTCGACATAAAAATGCAACAGACAGACACATACACAGAGATTCCTGCATTTATTAGAGATAAGAATATATTCAGCCCCCTCCCACCGAAGCTACGAATTTTCGATGTTTATCACTACCGAATACTTGAAGCTCAAAAAATGGTATTCGGACCAGCCCTAGCGGAAACCCCAGCAAATTTGGGGCAACTGCAAATATCCTTCACATTTTTGGGGCTTTTTTCATGGCAATATAGAAATGTTCATGCATTTTAGAGCTAAATTACTAAGAAAAATATAATGTACTCATTTTGTAACATAAATATTAAGGTAAATGCAGCTGCATTTTCATATAAAATATAACTGTACTAATTTTGAATACTGTTGAGAGAACACAAAACAACCGTGTACAAAAACACGTCTTGGGGTGGTGGAATACTGCTGTAAGTTTGAAAGTAGCCAGACTCACAATTTATTTCTCCTTGCTTCTGATTGGCTGCTGCCTTGTGACATATTTCTGGCACACACAGTCCAACATTCAGGATCAGACCAGTTCCAGAAAGTAATAAAATGTGTTAAATTTCAGTATTTGAGTTTTGGAAAACAGTTTGGCACAAGTAGAACTTTTCTCTTAACTGAGTATTCACAAGCAGGAAAAACAGTACAGATAGAAGAGAGAGCTGCCCTGATCAAAGAAAAGTTTTACTGAACGTTAACAGAACCTTGCAGCAGGCCATTCTGTAGCTCTAACTGCTCTAATCTATGATATTACTGATGCTATAACAATGTTCAATTAGTGTTTTACTGACAAATACCTGAGGTTCACACATTCCTCAGAGTGATCAGTGTGAATTGTACAGAGATTAAGAGGCACAATAAAACAGGGCAACAGTACAAAAATTTCATCCATTAAATGTTTCCCAAGCAAGCTAGCTACCTAGTATCATGTACTATAAGTCTGGAAAAAAAAAACAATTTACAGATGAAAATTCAATATATTATTTACTAGTGGCAGCCAACTGTCACCAAAGTGGCACAAAAGAGGCCAGCTACCAATATGTAAGAGGCAGCTGGCTACTTGTTTGCAAAACAAGAATCTCATGTTTGCAATGAGGACATCAATACTGAGACAATGATAACATGGAAAAAATGGTAATTCCCTCTGTAGGAATGTGTTTAACTGTATTAGATTGGTCTTTCTGGCATGGCTGGGGAAAAATCTTTTAGTGTTTAATATTAAAATCATTTAGCATTGAGAATATTCTCACTATCACCTGTCTTTCCTCCTTTGGGGGTCACAATATTGTTATTTATTTCAGTGATGCATCACAAGAACTTTTAGTATTTGAGTCCAGTCACCTGGGACAGTCTACTTTAACATGCACGTCCCTGCTGGAAAAGCACAAATATCTATTGTGTTTCTTCAACATACTTTGACATGATGGATAGTCGTGACTCATTTTGAGTTGGGTGTCATATTTAAAGTGAACTGCAGACATACACAGTCGTAGCTTAATACTGACAACAAGACACACAGCCCCCTGAACTCCAGGCAAGACTGTCCGGAAAACAGGGTCTGAGGAGTTACACACATACAAAAACACACACACATACATACACACACACACACACACACAAATTTACTCACACACACACACACACACACATACACACACATACACACACACACACACAAACCTCCACTCACACTCACACACACAAACACACACACACACTCTAACAAGAAACAGACACAATATTGCAGGTTAATGTTTGGTGGCTTGTCATGCAGACTGAACTATAACCAGAGTGACAGACAAAAACAAAAACAGACTCTGCTCTTTGTCTGACATCTCTACTCAAGCTTTGTTGTGTTTTCTTTTTTTTTCTCTTTTTCTCTCTCATCCTTTTCCTACGTCTCATTCACTTTTTTCTTACTACTTAAGATTAAAAACAAGGCTAACAATAAAACATTTTTGACAAGTACTTCCATTGTTTTTCATTTTCATTGAAGCTAGCATCCAACCTAAGACAGAGTTTACTCTTAGAACTTAAATACCTTCCATCAAGAACTCTGCATTATGTCTCTGAGCGAACATAGTGAGTCACATTAACCTCATTTTTGTGGTCCATTTAGGGTATGAAGTATCTCATTTGGGTCAGCTCTGCTATAGATCATTCTAGACGTTTCTGTAATCCCTTGATTCACCAGGTGTTCCAGTCAAAGCAGTGTTCTACTCAGTCCATATCCAGAACATCTGCACTGTCTCTGAATCGCTGAATGAAAAGTCTTAATCTACTGCCCTTGAATTTGATACATCAGGACTGCCAACATATGTTAAAGTGAGGCATTGGGCTACAGATCAAGACTGACAAAATGAAGGAAATCACATTGAATTTTATTCAATTACTCGGAGGCAGCCTTGATATGGAACATTTGGCTAGATAAAGGGGAGTGCGTTTAAAAAGAGTTTAATACAAAATCACAGAGGGATAAAAACGCCCAGGTGTGTCAAGGACTGAAAGGAAAAAGTCCATAAAACTGAAATAAGCATTAGAAAAAAAACGATTTCTAGGAAAAAATAAGAACTCTTAGAAATAAAAAATCAGACAACATATTTCAACTGACTGCAACAACTAAGGATATTTAACATGATAATGTGTCTACTAGGCTATAAAAAAATCAGCCTTTAAGGTGTAACTAAAGCTAAAGGTTAATGCTCCTCAGGCAAGTACGGTTTTGTGAGTCTGCCCGCTACTTTGAAAGACTGAAACAGGACATAATAATGGACAAGGGGCACAAAGACATGGTATTAGGAGTGAAAGGAGTAAAAGTGGAATATGGTATTATGTACTAAAGACATGCACATGAGGGTTCCATGCCACTGACAGTGTTCTTACATGAAAGCTAAGGTTATTCTGATGTCTCCTCTCTCTCTTTCTCTCTCTCTCTCTCTCGCTCTCCAGGCCCTAAGGGAGAAACCTTATTCAACATTATTCTCTCTCTAATAAACAAAACTATTCTGGCCCTCAACACCCTCTTTGCTTTCATTTCTCCACCGCTCTCCCCCTCCCCTCAGAGCTCTATCAAAGACTCCGGCTGGTCCATTGTTCAGCAGGGTGCAGTTCCGGAGGGCTGGTTTTTGTCTCTGTGGATCACTCTGCCTGCGCTGTAGACTCGGGCCGGCGTCAAATCTTTACCTGTCCCTTTCCCTCTCAACACACCACCACACAGCGTACAGATTACAAAAAGCCTCCCTCAGCTGGAGTAAGTGGAAGGTAAACAGGCTGAAGAAAAATGGAGGAGTGGAGGAAACAGTCCCCTCTCCTCCGCTCAGCAATAAAGCTGCACCTTTCAAAAAAGGATTTGCCAACATAAGCCCTTCTGCGCTTCATGTCATCTTTTCTTCAGTCTGTCTTGTTTCTTTTTCCCATAGATGCAGGTTTGAGACATGCTGCTCTTTCACACTGTTAAGCAGTTGGAACAGTCTAATCTTGCTCTTGTTATCCACTTTCATGGCACGTTTTAGTGTTTCTCTCCTCCAACAACAAACTGAACTATGAAACGTGTCAGGTCTGTTAGAGCAGCGTTTCTCAACTTATTTGTCCTGGGGACCAGTCATGTCAGGCTTTGGGGCTGCACGGCCTTGCATCCACCACATCACAACCCCCAATCAGAAAAAAAACTAGGTTTCTTGGTTATTATGTATATATATATATCTAT